>NQII01004857.1:141441-186164 GCA_002778355.1 Clitarchus hookeri
ATGCAAAAGACGTTGAAATCTAAATACGTTAGCATCACGTCATTAATAATTGGCATAATACGATAAAATTCTTTTCGACACCCATTTGTAAGCGATAAATTAACAATTACGTTAACTCTTTGGAACTATTTACTCTCTTTGTGCTGGCAACCTGACGGCATAACTGTATCCGCGCTCGCCGCTGCTTGTAATGTTATATGCATGTAGCTAACGGCTAGGGTGTTTTTTCAAATGTTGATTTTCAAAAGTTTCTTCCCGTCGTGAACCGGTAGGTAGTTTTTCAAGGGACCAAAATAAACTGATGCATGCTGACAAGCAGTGCATGCAGACTTGATCCCCATCCAGACATCGACATCTGGTTTGCTGTTGGGTGAGTGTAATGTGCCACAGAAAATAATAGCATATTCTGTAGTTGATACACTTAAATAGTCATGTGTGTTAAGCAAAAAGAGGCCAATTTTTTTTTAGGCAGAAAATTGACATGTTTGTGTTATCCTCTCGTGGTCAGTATCCCTCGCCAACACCTTTTATTTATGGCCGGAGCTTTTAAAACAGTCCCGCTTCTTGCCTTTCCCTTGAGACTCTTAACACTCCTTATGTCAAGCTGGTAGATTATCTCACAGCAGGGTGGAGTTTGGGACGAAAACTACACTGATACTTTAATTTCCTAAATGAAGTGTACTGTTGGTGAAAGTGCTTTGTTGGAAAACTTTAAATGTTCACAAAGGCAAGCTCTATCAATTATATATACTGAAGAAGAAGAAGAAAAAACAGAACTACTTGCAAAATTTATGTTTGTCGAATCAGCAGAAAATTATCTGCAGATCATCTATTAGCAGAAGTGCAGATTCCATCAACATCAATGAATTCTGCAGAAGCCAATTCAAATTAGCACAGCTCTGGTCGGAATTTAGCAGGAAACTGATAGGTTTTAGATAAAGTGAAAACTCGTTAATAAAAACATTTTAAATACAAAGTCGTTTTCTTTCTCCTTGGAATTAGTGTTAATTTGCATTACAATCTAATATCAAGTTAACAAAAAAAGTCATATTGGTAATGAAGTGTCTTATTTTTCAATATGCTAAATCACAAAGTCAACATTCATTTATTAATTTTTTATAACTATTAAAAACACCTGTTAATACAAACTACAAAAAATCAGGACCTGTGATGTTTTTATTAGATGTTTTGCTGATTGCAGAAAGCAGCAATTGAGCGGATTTGTTATCAGAGTTAATCCTGTTGCAGGTGCAGGTCCTGTTGCAGGACTTGGGTGTGCCACAGATGGATCTCTCGATATTTTCAGATGACAACAATCCTGCAGAGCAGATATTTGATCGAGATCATGCGGAGGAGGAGCAGACTCAAGTGTCGTATCAAAACAGAGTCTTTGCAGCAGACTGTGCAACTGGAAAGATGATTGGACAGTCTCCAGTTTTGGAGAAGTTAGTTGATTCACCGCCTCCGAAGCGAAAACGGTTACAACTCACATTGAGTTAAATGTAGTTTCCTACATACTACTTTTTATATTTAAAAAAATATTTTTAATGACTGTTACAATATTTTCTTAAAGGTAATTTTTAATTGCAAATCAATTGAACAAATGTTATTTATGGACAGCATGTCATTGTGGCATATATTAATAACTAAGAGTTGTCTTGTCATCATTTCGTAAATATTTACTTTTATATAATCTTTAATTTTTAGTATGATTCAGATATTTTAAAAACTGGATATTTAAAGGAAAAATTCTTTCACATGGAGTTGTGTTAGCTGCGATAGGATTTCAAATGACAAATAAATAATTATATTTCTATATAAATTATGTGAAAATATAAGGTGAAAGTTAAACATAACGTAAGGCAATTTTGTTAATAATATTATAAGTCATTTGGATGTCGGCACAAATTTTACTCAAATTTAAATTTTGTCAAGTTTGTGTGCATGTATTTATAATCCTGACGTTACATTGTTTGTAATTTCAAAAGCTGTTTTTGTGATTTTAGAATTGGTTTTATTGATTCTACCAGTAACTGTTTTGTTATATTGACAATTATACGTACACACACACTACATATATATATATATATATATATATATATATATATATATTTAAAAAAGTTTCCTTTTATGTTTTTACTATATTACCCCTTCCCCAACCTCACAAAAACAATTAGCATATTTCAAAGACATCCTTGAAAAGTATAAAAAACTGGAATTAAAACCAGAAAATTTGACATGACACGAGGCAGTTGTACTTGGCTTCTAGTAGCCTGCATCTTTGTCACTGTCTCTGTTCTGTACTAATACACCTTATGCCATCGCTAATACCATATTTACCGCATTATAAGCCGACACCGAATTCAAGCCGACCCATAACTTTTAAACCCTCTAAAAAATTAAATAATATGATACGGAATGCAAGCCGAATTTTTAATGTGCTGTGCACACTATCAGCTAAGACAGCACGTGGTGATGTCATTGATCGTGCCGGAGTTTTCATGTCTGTTGACTGGTTTTGTCGCCTCTTCCGTTCCCGGAAGAGGTGAAAAGATGTGACAGCTAGTGCCGTGCTACGTGAAGGTAGTGAGAGTAGAACAAAGAAAGGAGGTGGAGGTATTTGGAGCAAGATGATGAGAATGCAGATGATAGACCAGGCGTGCGGTGGGGGGGAAGAAAAAGAGAGTAGGGGTGTAGAATAGAGCTTGGTGTGGTGTAGTAGCACTGGAGGGTGTTGGGAGGAAGGGAGCTTGGTGCAGTGTAGGCGTGGGAAGGAGGGAGGAAAGGAGAGTAGCGGTGTGGGTGTAACTGGACTGAGGGAGTGAGCAGAGCAGTGTGGGCGTGGCTAAGGGGAGGGATGACTGACAGCCAGTGGAAGAGCCAGCGGTGGGAAAATAATGACACACCACTCCACAACTGCCATCATACCAAGCGATAAGGGGGTGTTGTGCTTGACACAAAAACAGCACGTTTTTATGGACTGGGACCTCTTTATTATATTAGTAGGGCTGCAACGGTACTGGTAAATATACACTGTCCATTTTATCAACTTGTTTTATAAATGTGTGGTTGGAACTGTATGTAATATTGTCTCTCTCAATTCTAAGCTGAGGCGTGATTTTGGAAGATTCAAATTGATAAAAAAAAAAGGTAGGCTTATAATGCAGTAAATACGGTATGTCTGCCACATCCTCTCTACGCCTGAACCCTGGAAGTGTGCTGTGCCGCCTGCTAGATGGCAGTCCCCAATTCAGTGGGTGGTCCACCCTCTGCCCAAGGCTGTGCAGGGCCAGCAGACACTGAACGCACACCCTCAATGTACAGGAGACTTGGTTACTCCCACTCTCTCGCCACTCCATGTGCCCCTGGGTTGCCATAGGCCTCGGAGCAGTACATGGGCCACGGACCGGCCATTCTCGAGGCAGTTCACTGGGACCCTGGTCCCCAGTCTACGCTCTGTGACATCAATCAAGTTGTCAATGCTACTTGTGTTACATACCAGATTCTCAACAGAGTTCCGTGGGAATAGGACCCCAGCTCGAGCGCTGTGTTGTTTTTTCGATAGCTATCTTTACGGCTAACATAGTTGAATCAGTACAGTCCACCAGAGTTCGACATGCGTGCCTGCACTGTTAGTCTATCAGTGCCCCCCAGTTAGTGTCTTTCCACTGCTTTCTGTCTCATATGCCTTATGTTGCACTTGGTGGTTCATATCCGTCAGGGTTTTTTTTTTTTTGGGCATTCTGCGAATAGAGAGATACATGCTCTCAAGTCAACTTTCTGCTTTCGCAGCTACCGTACCTACCACTTTCGTACATTAAGACTCGTGCACGGCTTCACTGCCATACGAACCTCTATACATTAGGCCCTAAAGGAAGCTCCTTGTTCTTGCCAGAGTCGGGTGTTTGGTTGCCAGTTAGTCGTGCCACATTCCTGGCACTCCCTTGGGAAGAGCAGAAAAAGTTTTTCTCTGCCTTCCAAGCTCGAGGAGGGAATTCTTAGAGGTTCCAGCTGTTGCGTCTGACTCAAGGGGTCGGTCGGCTGCCCTTCAGACGTCATTGGAGAATTTAAGAGGGATTTATTGTTCTTCTCTAGGGAAGTTAGTACCCTCAACCTGATAGTGAGGCTCAGAGTAATTTTGTCGCTCCCCTCACTGCTGGCCGACAGTGGTGAGCACTTCCCTCTGAGACTATTGTGTACCTACCAACTCTCAAGTCTACAGTAAGACTATGAGCAATCCTGTCCCCCCCCCTCCTCCTTTCCTTTTGGTTCGACAAGAAGGTAAGCGGGGATGAACCCCTACGGCATCAGCACCAGGGGGCATTGCCTGCTCACTGCAAAAAGGACCCCTCCAGACTAGAGTTCCCTTTCATGATCATAAGCAAGACCTTGTTACCTGGTCGTGTGTGAGTCTACGTACTTTGGACAGTACCATTAGTATTTGTTGTGCCTTCAGTACCTACCACATGCCCAGACAAAGTGTGCTAATGAGCAGGGACTGGCCACCGCTAAGATATACAAAAGTCAAAGAAAGGAGGCCGCTTGAGCATGTGCCAGTGTCTGTACTCCATCGTCATGGACCCGAGCTGCCAGCCCAACTGAGGAGAACACTACCAGAGATTTGCCGACCAGTTGACGCGCCACGAGCGCTGTCGGATACTTATCCAAGCCTCAGCCTCTGGTGCTCCCCTGGTGTACCGTAGTGCTGAATGCCACTGCTCATTTCATGTCTGTACCATTCCTATTCACAAGCGAGTCAATCCCTTGCCGTCTGAGAGGTGGGCAATCTGCACGATGCTGCGCAGCAGTCTGATTGGGTGGACCCACCCCTTCACTTTGCTTACTTTGCCCTGGCCGGCAGGCACCGGATGCGCATGCTCACTGTGCATCACGCAGGGGACGCTTCCCATCCAAGCAGCCAGCTCCAGTCACCCCTCACTCACCACGTCTCTTGCTGGTATTTATTCCTGTGCACGCTTTCCAGACAGAGCAGTTCGCAAGCAGTTCTGACCAGAACATCATCTGCAACTCTCGCTATCTCGCCACGCTTGCCTCCAGTAGTAGCAGTGTATAAACGTTACTATTATCAGAACTTGTATTTTTCAATACACTAGGAAGAAGCTCTTGTCACGGAGCCGTCTCCTTTTTGCTACGAGTGTTGGCCACGTGCCTTGTCCACATCAAGCGTGGTTTTACCAGGGTCACACTCGCCCTGACTACAATCGATTTTTCATTGCCGCATCTGTGGCAAACTTGGTCCCTCGTCCATCAGACATTAGCAGGCACAGGTCGGAGATATATGTCTTGTAAATTCCTGCTGATGGAATGAAACATATATCTACCAGTTAACCTCTTTTTGGTCCAATCATTCTCTTTCGCTTTCACCTCCCTTACCTTCTGTGTGCATATCCACTCAACTACTTTTCTGTGCACGCACAATCGCCCGCGGAGGGTCAAACCAAAGTCCCCACTGAAGGGCGCTCCATCTTCTTGTCAATGTTTGGTGCCTGGGTGCTAGGTGGTAATGCCGCTCTTCTAGCGCCACTACAGCAAGGAGAGGAAGAACCTTTATCTGAGGCTCCCGAGACTTTACGAGATCCAACACGTTAAGACATTACGACTCTCAGGCTACAAACTGGCCACGCTGCTTACCTAAGAGCCGCAAGGCCCTACGTGGGAAACTCTGTGAATGCAAAGGGGCAGTTGAGGTCTGTAGTTTGTCGAGCTGCTCACTCAACCTCTCCCCAAGTTGCTATAGGCCTAAGCACCCACCGTCCCTCGTGAAGCGCACGCTCCTGCACCGAACGAGCGATAGGACTCCGGCAGGGGTTTACCCCAAGACACCGGCCCCAGGAAAATTCCTTCCTGGACGGACCACGCCAGAATCAGTCCTCCCCTGCGCTGCTATGTAATTTAAGGTCATGCCTGTGCCTCCCGGACACCCACCAAATCCACAAAAGTATAATACCCTTTCTTCTTTTATTTTTATCCTCTAAAGTTAATGTAACATCACTGATATTGCATAGCTGTGCTTCCACAGCTATTTTCCTAAATACCCCATCACCGAGCAGGCCGGAAAAAGGCAGACAAGATTGCAAGGACCCAGACTACATGATCTGGTGAACCAGAGTCTTAACACCCCCAGGTGGTATACTGAAGTATGCGAAAAGGAAGCCATTTTGCGACAGGCCACGTGCGTCCCCACGCAGTTCTGAAACTCAGTGCCCGCCACCCCAGCATCCAGACACACCTGGTATAACATACCCCGACCACTGTCGCCTCTTCCGCATACACCCCAGAAGCGAGCCTTACCAGCAGTCACGCAGCTTATTGGTGTCCCGGTAGTGAGGCAGCTCTAGCTAAACACCACTCGTCAGGCTTCCTCAGATATTGTCCTCGTCAGGACTCGTTCGACAGCCCTCCACCTGGCTCCACCATCCTTGGTACATAAACCCTCTGCCCAGTTCCACCATTGTCGGTTCGTAATCCATCCGCCCAGCTCCACCTTCCTCGGTCTGTAAAGTCGTAGAGCTGCCTACCCAGAACCCAAGATCCCACAAATAAGAAGGTAATTCATCCTCGTTAAGGAGACTCAGTTTCCCTAGTCTCTAGAGGGATACTGGCCCTGTACACCTTCATTGTTACCAAGTTGAGTGTATTAGGCGTCGCAGAACATTGTCCAACTATTTGTCGCCTTGAACCGAGAGCCCGGCCCTCTGCTAATAGTTCCTGCAGGATTGGAACGCCGACTCGAGCCGCAACACACCCAATTTTCAGGCCAGCACCACTCAGAACTGACTGAAAGGTTATAGATATTTCTGCTCGCCCACAGACACAGTAGTAGATGGTTTCCCCGTTAATGGAGTGCATGGCTTCCTAGCTCGCAGGGGCAGAACTGGCAAAACCACTAAACAAGTACAAAGTGGCATCCAGTTTCTTTTAAAATTTGAGACACAACTATTAGATATTTACAATCATAATGCTGCTGTTACAGTTTTTTGTTAACATTTCTTATATTCCTGGTTAGTACTGTACATTTGTTCCCTGTAAACAGTTAAAATTAGCCTTAAATAGTTTGTTTATGCAAACAATCAGTAACTGGCGGTTGTACTGCCCATCAACAAATGCAGCAACCATTGTGTTCATGGCTCCTTCCATTCAGCTGTTGCTTGGCACAGATTAACCTTGCTTCCTCCCCTTAGACGTTTGGTGAGAAGGGCGGAAGTGCTTTGGCCTCTCCTTCTACTATCTTTGAGTACACTTGGCTGTTGCTTGGCATAGTATCACTTTCTCCCCGTACAGGCTTAATTGGAGGGAACTGGTTGCGTAGCAATTAGCGCAGCATCCTCTCTTCCTCCCCTTTCACTTGGCAAGAGGAGTAATTGCTGCTTAGCAACTGGTATGTTGTCCTTGCATCCTCCCTTTCTCTGCCATCAGGAGGTGGCTGTACTGTGAATTGAACACAGCACCTCCGCAATGAGAGTTCAGTGTGTTACTGTGCACCCCGTTGTTCGGTTGCCAGCAGAAAGCCTAAAGACAATCATAGGAAGAATAAAGGGGGTGATGGTGATTGAGTGAGTGATTGAGTGTTTTTTTTGGATGATGAATATGTAAGCTGCCCCTCATCATACTGGCATAAAACAAAATTATCTAAGGGAATGTTTCAAAAATTCAGTGCAAATTAAATAATTTTGCTTAAATCATTATCTGTTTCTCTGTACGTTAATTGTTGAAGGTGGTGATCGAGTTTGAAAGAAGTAAAGCAAACTGATGTTTTGTCATCTCTGAAACGGAACTGAAATAAAATACACAAATGTCCCACTTTAAAGCACTTTATAAGGTTACCTTATCAAAAATGATAAAACATTTTATTTTTAACCATAATTTTTAATTAAAACTTAACTGCATCACATGAACATTTGAAATTTCCCTGTAATCATCAGTCATGTCTTGTACACTGTGTAGATATATTACAAAAAAAGTTTCTACATAAGACATACACACAGTAGCCATGCTTGCGGTACGTTCCCCACGCTAGGTAGGTACATTTAGAATTTTTAGTCAAGTCTTTTGCACTGACAATGAGGTTGTTTATAACAAGCAAAAGTGTGTGCAGTGGTTAAGGGAATTCCCTAGTAAACAATATTGACTGTCTCGAGGTCACGTCCAGACATCACTAGATACCTGAAAAAGTAGATGTTATTTTTTTTTCTAAAATGTGTTATTAAAAAAAAATAGTGTTATTTTCTTGCTACAAAAATGGATGTTTCTGCATGAGAATTGCTGTAATTTTTCATGTGCTCTTTATAAAGACATACATAATTTAAGAAATGTCGCTATTCATAAAATCTGAAATTGAGAAATGTCGCTATTCATAAAACCTGAAATTGGCAGTGTTATTCCTATTGAAAAGCAGTGGTTTTTATCAATTGTTATTTCCTTACAAAAATACCTACCTTCCAGAGAAATATACAGTTACGTTTTTAAGACAAAACCACAAGTTCCCTTTATCAACAGACAACATTGAAAACAATTTCACATTTTCTTACTTAAGATTTTGTATTCTGCCTAGACAACAGAAAAAAAATATTAGGGAAATCTGCCTTTATGTTTTTGAACAAACTTTCAACAACAGATTCTTTTATTAGGCCCGCTGACATTTTTTACTGCACATATGTACAGAGAATATGTATGATAAAAATATAGTTAGCTAGATGAATAAAAGATAAAAATATGTAATAATTCAATTTACAAATATATTCTACATTAGTAAATGCATATAAACACATTTTTCACCAGCGTGCCGCTTTGTAAAAAATAAAGAATTGTTTGATAAAACGTGACTATGCTACGAATGTAAACAAACTCAGCAAGCTAGTTGGTGCAAATTCCATAGATGACATGGTACTTTGTAGACGTGAGCACTACAACTGCAAGGTTTCCTAATGAGCAAAAAAACTTTTGCAGGACCGTGCACTATAATGTTCACTCAAAGTAATGCATCATCGCTTGCGCTCATTTTATCTATGGCTGTCAACACATGTGATGGAAAGTAAGACGTTTTTGTTTATGGTAATAAATCTACTGGCCAACTGCATGCATTCATATTCAAATATGCAAAAACACGTAAAATACGTTGTAGGAAGCAACTACGCAACATAAAACAATAATAATTCACAAAAATACTACACAATTTTGTACAATTCGTAAATTACAGCTCAAATTTTCAAAAATCATAATTTTGGGGTTTTTATGTAAAAATTTACGTTATTTTCCATGTTATCGCATTTGCTAAATTTTCAGGTTTCTAGCCATAAGGAAACATTGCAGTGGTGATGGGGAAATAGCATAAACTAGCTTTATGTGTGTTCTGTTACTAAGTGGTGACCAAGGTTTTAATACAGCAATTTGATCAGAAAGGTACCGCATTGCCACTATAATTTAAAACACTGTTTCATAGAAGAATGCTAAATAGAGGGCTACTAACAGTGATTTTTGCTGACTTTGACAGTTTTCAACTTTTACATTTATGTTAACAATAACCGAATGTGTTAATGGGCAACAAATTATTGACTTTAATTTCTGTCCTGAAAAAGAGATTTACAGTGAAATATTCCCATAGCTTTTAAACATTATAACCAATACAACTGCTTACAATAAGACAATTATGTACAAAAGGCAATTTTAAAAATATATACAAGGACAGGAATTAAAGTACTCACAGTGTAGTACTTGTCATTAGGCACATCCACAAAGGACGATGACACATTTCATATGTGGTTGCGCAATTGCGATGTTTTGCTGACTTTTGTGACCCCATGTGAATGCCCATAACTTCAACTGTTGCAACATTTGCATTTAGTGTCTGGAATTGGCAGAGCTTCCGGAATATACAAACACAAATGCCTAACTACTGCACTTTTGGGTGACAATATACACAGAGATGATAAAAGTCATGGGATAGCAATATGCAAATGGCAGTAGTATCGCGTACAAAATGTATAAATGGGCAGTGCATTGGTTGGGCTTTCATTTGTAGTCAAGTGATTCATGTGAAAAGGTTTCTGACGTAATTATGGCTGCACGACGGGAATTAACAGACTTTGAATGCGTAATGGTAGTTGAAGCTAGACGCATGGGACATTCCATTTCGGAAATGGTTAGGGAATTCCACATTCCGAGATCCACAGTGTCAAGAGTGTGCTGAAAATACCTAATTTCAGGCAAAACCGTCCACCATGGACAACACAGTGGCCAACCGCCTGCACTTAATGACCGAGACCAACGAGGTGTGCACAGAATGGTCAGTGTTAACAGACAAGCAACACTGCATGAAATAACCGCAGGAATCAATGTGGGATGTATGACTGAGGTGTCCGTCAGGACAGTGTGGCGAACTTTGGCTGTACTGGACTATGCCAGCAGAAGTCCGACTTGAATGCCTTTACTAACAGCAAGACATCGCCTGCAGCACCTCTCCTGGGCTCGTGACCATATTGTTTGAACCCTAGATGACTGGAAAACCGTGGCTCGGTCAGATGAGTCCCGATTTCAGTTGGTAAGACCTGATGGTAGGGTTCGAGTGTGGTGCAGACCCCACGAATCCATGGACCCAAGTTGTTAACAAGGAATTGTGCAAGCTGGTGGTGGCTCCATAATGTTGTGGGTTGTTTTTTTATATGGAATGGACTGGGTCCTCTGGTCCAATTGAACCGATCATTGACTGGAAAGAGTTATGTTTAGCTATTTGGAGACCACTTGAAGCCATTCATGGACTTCATGTACCCAAACAACGATGGCATTTTTATGGATGACAATGCGCCATGTCACCGGGCCACAACTGTTCGCGATTGGTTTGAAGAACATTCTGGACAATTCCAGCGAATGATTTGGCCACCAAGATCGCCCGACATGAATCCCATTGAACATTTATGGGACATAATCGAGAAGTGAGCTCGTGCACAAACTCCTGCACCGGCAACACTTTCGCAATTATGGACGTTTATAGAGGCAGCATGGCTCAATATTTCTGCTGGGGACTTCCAACGACTTGTTGAGTCCATGCCACGTCGAGTTGCTGCACTTCGCTGGGCAAAAGGAGGTCCAACACGATATTAGGAGGTATCCCATGACTTTTGTCGCCTCAGTGTATATTCTTGTATCGTGTGTAACTTCACGTACGAGATGCATTGGCAGTTTGTTTACAAGATATTTCTGTGAGCTATTCTTTATTTTCATACTTGTGTACTTTGATCAATATTTCATTTATTATAACTAACCATGGCAGTAACACAGAAATGATCTATTATATGTATTTAATTTAATTCTTGGTTATGATTTATTTTGTGTGTGTGTGTGTATATGTACGTGATATATAGACACACACACATACATGCTCAAGTTTTGGAATGCTCTAGATATTTAGACATAATACTTATTTGCATCCAGTAAAAAAAACTTTTTTTTTCATTGGAATTTCTGTAATTTTATGTTTTGCTTCTGTATCTAGTCATTTTACCCCTCTTAAAAGGTAGTAAGCAGTTAAAAACCATTCCACCGTCACATTTGTTGCATATTCTCCGGTATCCACATACGTAATCTAAAGAAGTATATTCCATAAATGAAATACATTGACTTTAAAAAATAAAAAAACATGATTTTCAATACCTACATACAGTAAGTCTTAAAAGTGGCTACATGACAAAATTAATTTTATGTTTACAATGATTAGTGCATGTGCATTTAGAACATACACTGACTTTTGTTCGTATTCACGCTTTGCCAAATTACACACAGTAGGTCTATATTATGATTCAAGCACAGTCTTCACAAAATTAGTTACCAGTTTAACTTAACATAAATGTCATTTTAACTATACATACTATGCATTTGCAACAACGAAGTTATTAATAACTATAATAAAGTTTCAAAAAATACAATTTCTGTCTTTCATCTTAACAAGCCGGTACATATAATTAAAACTAGACAACGTGTAAATACCGCTACATTTCTTTCTTGCTAAAAATTTGTACCTATCAATGCTATTTACAGTATTCAATAACACATACTGGCAGCGACACTTTATCTTCTAGTTCAGACACTGACTTTATATTACACTTTAATTACATCGACTCCTGTACTATTATTTGACGATCACAAAACACTGGGAATGCTGGAACAAAATGGACAATTACTAGTGAAATGCTACACGTCTTCTACGCTATAGCCATTTGTTTTTCAGGTCTCGTGGCAATTTCTTTCAGTTCTTCAGACTGAAAAATAAAACAAGCAATATCAATATGCAACAAACGGGTTCATTTTTACACAAAAAAAAACACTTGAAGACTTTTGAGTTCTGAACATAAATTGGGCAGTGAATTTTAGAATTTTTATTACACATTGGAGATTAGGAGGCTTGTGGCCAAGACAAATGTCAACCTCCAACAAAATGACAGTAGAACCACAATTTTACATTCCCCTCTATTAGTATATTTTCCCTGTAAATTCATGCCAGATACATTGCATTTTTTTAAATGGTTTCTCTTGTTTTACATTTTTTTTTTATCTAGGTTGTCAACAATATTTTGAAATTCATACCATGTGGACATTGAGAGAGCAATTGTCTGTGTACAACACAGTTTCACGTGAAAGTAAAAGTGTCACTCCTGAAAATGTAGCAGGATTATAGGACAAAAGATAACAAATGGACATTAATATATTATCCTGCAATTTAATTCCAAATAAAACTTTAAAATTTTACCAGGGCAGAATAGTAAAAAACCTATCCTTAAAGTTGTTAAAATATCTTTGTGTTGCTACAAAAACTGACCTAAAAATAAATGGTACTTGAAAAATACTAGATAACTACTGTTTTAGCTTATTACACTAGTACCTGTATTACCTATTGCTATACATTAACTACTAATGGTAGTTGTCAGGTTTTGGTGGTTTCCCTTGATTTACACCAATTTGCATTTGTCGCTAGGAAAGTGTGTAGTAGGGGTTCTGCCAAAACAACAGGCAAACTGATAAAAACTTGCGTGTTTGCGTAGTGGATACCGATAAGCGCTGGCAGCAGGCACAGTGTTAAAATGGCAGGTTTAATGCACTCATTTGTGGTTTACTCCAAACATGTTCGAAAGGACGACTTTAAGAACTTTGCCTTACCTATTAAGGTGTTTTTTAAATCAATCATATCACATTGTATAGTTAGACTTGTTCCCAAGAGAAGTAAAGAATTAAAAATGTGTAGACCAAATATTGGAACCAAACCAATTGTGAAAATTTGTCTCCCATAATCATTTTTAGCTAATTTAGTTGTTTCTTTTCTGCATTATTAATAAGCATGTGCTTGTGGTCAGTGCATCAGTTTACAACAGCGGACTGCATGGATACAGCATGGCATTTCAGTGCTGAGTAATTTCTTCATTTAGTCTACAATCAATACATAATAACAAGCTATCTACATTTAGTAAGAATGTACATATTAAAACACCAGTTAATTCTCAGGTAATTAAGCAAGCACAAACAATGCAATTTAAAAGTGAATAGCATATTGACTGTTGTTTGAAATGGTACAAGATTAAACAGGGATGTAGAAGCAGTCACAATAAAAAGCTAACTTATCGTAGTAACATTAAGGTAAGGAATATTCATATAAAATATGCCCTCAGATGTGCAAGTCAGGGTAAGAGGAGTACAGTTACTCCATTTACCAAGGTTTATGGCAATGGTCATAAATTGATAATGTATTTATACCACCAAACAGACTCCCTGATAGGAATGACTTGTGAGCCTTATATCCAAACTACACATTTTTGTTATTTTAATTTTGGGAGGTAACTGTATAAAATTAATATAGTCGGAAAGGGCACCTGACAAGAAAGAGTAAATGGTGGCCATTTCCCAACATTTATAGCTGTGAAAATTTCAATTTACATTTACATTTTCAGTTTCACCTAAATGTGTCAGATGGTAATGAGCTGCAGTAAATACGTGTCACAGCCCCACTCAAGTTAAATACAGGCTAATGTTTTTTCCAAGTACAGTATTTATACTTAAAATATAACATCAAATGAAAGGATACATCCAAGAAACGATGAGTACATTTGGAGTTAAAACTAGAACTGGTAAGTGTACATATGACATAAGCATAATTCTTTATTTATGAACAAACCAGTATNGTACATATGACATAAGCATAATTCTTTATTTATGAACAAACCAGTATTTAAATAACTTAAGTTAACAAGATACAGTAAAGATTGACCAGATTGTTGCTTACTTACCACTCTTATTGGTGAAGGTTTGCAGTGGTCGCTCTGAAGCCACAAAGCACATGGCAAGCGTTCACCCCAGGCACAATCCTTCAATCCTCGTCAAAGGATCGACACACCCAAAACACATCTCTAGAACTCTGAAGCTGGCCACACTACCACAGCACCCACACACAAGGTTACGTGCGCTCAGTCCATGAGGAATTGCGACGCGAGGCATGCCAACAGGCAGACACACACAAGCTCGGCACAGGCACAGAGTATTAATAACTGTTCTTGATACAGGAAATTGGTTGGGAAGGATGAGGTGTGTATCCTGCAGTCAAGGTTTTTACTATGTATTTATCAAATTAAATACAGTAGTTCAATCAGATAATCATTATAAATACAGCCAAGACATTCCATATGTCACTTTTTGGTACTACTGAACGAGTCACTTACAGTTGTGAGCATACATCTGCACAGGTAAGCCCTTGGTTTGAAAATTCATGAAGCAAGACTTGACACTAAAGTTTATGTATACTGTATCCTTGGGACATGCCTGTGCTATATGCAGTAGTGTTTTGAGATTTAACTGTTGTGTTTTCTCAAGCTGCTTCCATCCGGTATACTTTGGTCTGTTACCTCATTCTTTACAAAGGCTGAAACCAGTAACCTTCCCCACACACATGCGTGCATGCACACAAAAAAATACAACCACCTTGGCTTCATATGGCTTTGTGCATATCCCACAAATGCTGCAGTTGTTTTTACTCTTGTCATGTCTGTAGTTTATTAGGAGGGTGGTTTGCATGCTAGACCTACATTCATAGATCCAGAATTCAAGCCTAGAACATAGTTATTAAGGGGCAACTTGCGTAATGGTGGATGCTTAATGTTGATTGAAAACTGTACTATAACAGTTATATATTGGTAGCTTACAATGTGTTTACTTCTGAGAGTATGCCTACAAGCCAGGCATTATATTGTCGCAGCTAAAAACTTTGAGTGTGTTTTAAAAGCGAACTGAGGGTAGTGCTCAATAATATGGCATGAACATTCCATAAAAATTGACTGTAAAACAATTGTATGCAATTAGAGGGTGGACCAACCCTATTTTTTTTATAAAGGTGTAATGTCTTAACATAAGTTTTTTCATAGGTTGAAGATCTCGGACATTAAACATTATCCAGAGAATCAATAGTAAAATTGCAAGCCTTTCCTAATATTTTGCAAAAATATTCTTTCTAAAAGTTATTTTCAAGGGCATATATATCCCTTCAGAATTGAGCTAGGCTATAAGTTCCATTGCATATTCCACAAGGAATCACCTCCCAAAATATTTTGGGTGAATTTCTGAACGGCATAAAGATGTGGCATTTTCTTTTTGCTTGCAAACTATTCTGCATATTGTTGTGTAATCTCATCCCCTAGCATGGCTACCTGATAGTAGAGCTGTGCTCCTGCAATCAGCTTGTTTATTACATTTTAAAAGTAAGTACAGTTAAAGGAAAAANTACCTGATAGTAGAGCTGTGCTCCTGCAATCAGCTTGTTTATTACATTTTAAAAGTAAGTACAGTTAAAGGAAAAATTTGGTGTGAAGCTATAGCTTCTTTTGGTTAGAAGATATGAAATGTCTGTAATATGTATGCATTGACGTATNAAAAATTTGGTGTGAAGCTATAGCTTCTTTTGGTTAGAAGATATGAAATGTCTGTAATATGTATGCATTGACGTATGACTGTCTAGGGACAGGAGCGCTTCAGTATCTTGCTAGGTGGTTTTAGATTGTATTACGATCAGTCACACAGACTCAAGGGGGCAGACCTTACTGAGTCGGAGTCTGCAGCATCTGGTGGGTAGGCCGCCAGCTCTACACAATGTCTAGCTGAGTTAGGATAGGGCTTGCGTGTGCTGTTTATTGACGGAGCCGCTGGCTTACCTTCCACTGCTGTGCATCTGCTGGTCGGCTCTGGTGAGAGGCTGGCTCTGCTGCGGCAGACAGGCAGGCAGGAGTCCAACTCGCCGATGGTGGTTGGCTGTGCTGGTCTGACATCGGCTGGCTCAATGCCTAGTACCAAAGGCAGTCCTAGGCAGAGGTACTCGACAACGGGGTGTGCAGCTCCGGGCATTTTCAGAAGGGGACCAAACATGTTACTGGGGGAGACTGTGAGGTGAGGTCTCAACAGTTGGCGGGCAGCATGAGCTCGTTCCTGGGGGGTCAAGTAGCTGAAGGCTGGGGCAGACTGTTTAAGCAGGGCTTGCTTCTCAGCTAGGATAGCAGCTGCCTTCCAGTCGCTCCATTTACTTCCCCTTCTATGGGTGAACTGCATTTACCAGGGATGAGGTGCTATNTAGCAGCTGCCTTCCAGTCGCTCCATTTACTTCCCCTTCTATGGGTGAACTGCATTTACCAGGGATGAGGTGCTATGGTTCACGTCCGCAATGCAGTGGCAGGCAACGATGACACTAGCTAGAGTGTATCCCAGAAGGGGTAGATCCCTCATCAGACCTGGCACTCTTTCCAGCGGGTTTATATGCGGTGGATGGAGTGGGTTAGCTGCCAATGGTGATCTAGACTCTGTCGTGTCTTGCTAGTGGTAGTGGCTCTACTATACATGTGCGAGGTACCTTTGCATGCCTTGTCCACAGTATGGGTGGCAGTCTAATGAGTTGTGTTTTGATGATGTNATACATGTGCGAGGTACCTTTGCATGCCTTGTCCACAGTATGGGTGGCAGTCTAATGAGTTGTGTTTTGATGATGTACATAGAGTCCTTTTTAGGGGACAGGCCGCAGTCCTACACTAAGTTCGGCAAACAAGTCTCAAATGCAGTGTTTCCCTGCCTCTCCTTTGGCGGGGTGACGCCTGCCAGGGATAACTGTGCACAACTCACACAAGATAGAGCAGACAGCGGTTAGACTAGTAACGTGTTTTATTCTGTCCAGAATAGAACACTGTGACCCATACTCTCCTGCTGTAATCAAGGCACTGATTAACTCTCAGTGGGTAAAAGCAAAAGACAGGAGATGGGGGCCTGTCGACTTGAAGAGCCGTGCCTGAAGGGTGTGCTACAAGAGCAACGAATTAGGTAGCCGTAATAACAACTAAACCTTAACTGAAGCTAATGTTGTCCTGAAGGGACTTAAGAAGGGAGTATGGGGTGTGGGGTTGACTGCAAGTGTTAAGTGTAGGGTGGGGGAGAACGACAACTCTTCAGGNTCACTGGGTTTTGTTTAAGGCAGGAGCAATTTAATATTCTCTTCCTTCAGGTGCACTCTGGTCTTCAGGCATCCCCTTATTTACGGAGACTGAATTTTGGATTGGGTAGCTGCCATTCAGGGTTGCGGGCATGTAGCGCACACGTGATGATACGTAGTTGCAGGAAAATAAATATTATATATAGCATCACACGTCAGCATTGTGCATTCTTACCAATGCTAGTCTTGTGTACAGTGTGAAATGTACATTGCACACGTATGTTTCCACCTGACATACAGGTATCTGCCCTCTGAAATCATGTTCACCAAACACATTACTTGTCTATATTTAGCATGGATGCTGAACATGTTACTAAAAGTGTGCTAATGTGACTGTAAATGTCTTGTATTGTGATGTGCGTAATCTCAAGGTTATGGAATTCACAACTTATACCCATGACAAGAAAAATACGTCTGGGAATTTTCAGAATCATCAGCATAGTTTACATTCCACTTTCAATGCTGAAAACATATTGCAAAGAAGCTCTCTGCATTTTTCAGTTTTGCTAGCAAGCAGCTGGTGATTTTAATTGTCACGTGTGTCAGGGGTCTGTATGCGAATCACTGATGTTCAATGTCTGAGTAACTCAAATCTAATTGGATCAGTTATGTAAAAATTATTATTCTTACAAAGACAATTGCAAATAAAAAACCAGAAGTCGCAAACGTGCGCGTAGTATATATAAGTCTAGCCTGCGTGTAAATCTTCACGATAAAACAGGTGGCCCTACTAATGTTGAAGCAGAGATTTATTTCAAAACCTTACGTGAACAAATGTCTACGTCATGTTTGCTCATGTATTTTTTGACACATGCTGGCAATTTATGATGCAATACTAGGTAAATGCACAGGAAGAAAAATTCATTCTGCCNATGTATTTTTTGACACATGCTGGCAATTTATGATGCAATACTAGGTAAATGCACAGGAAGAAAAATTCATTCTGCCCCTTCCTTAGACTACGCTAGAGATCACACAAAATTCAGACTCATTAAATATTGGAGATAGTTAAGATGCATTTAACTGAAAATGAAATGATACATACCTGAAACTATTTGTGGCACTTTAAAGATTAATAAACAAAACTGTGTTTTAAGTAGTGTATTGTAAAAATGTTTTAATTTTCGTTAGCACAAGTTAACAAACCAATACAAGCCCTCACGACACAAAAGCATGCACCAAAACAGAATTACAACATCAGAGTAGGTGTAAACAAAACAGAACAACACAAGCAAGAACNACACAAAAGCATGCACCAAAACAGAATTACAACATCAGAGTAGGTGTAAACAAAACAGAACAACACAAGCAAGAACTCGGGGACCTACAGTATTCTATAAAGCACTAAGGAATCACATTTAACAACACACACACCAAATTTTACATAGTGTGAGTTTTAAACATTGCTTCAATTATGTAATTAATTAAAATTAATTCATTGAATTATGCCTTAAAAGAAGCATGGTACTATTATAATTACATAATTAAACACATACTTAGCTTATGTTGACCTTTATTCGTATTACCTTTCTGCCAAATACTTTAAATATTATCAGTCCAAATTAATAACTACAGTCAACACTTGTTTCTAAGGCCCCTGGAATAGCAACCCTCTCGAAATTACTTTTTTTATGAGGCACCATGAAACAAATTTAATTGAAAAGGAACGGCCCCTTCAAAATAACAACCCTTTCCCTGGGAACCATGACAGGTCTTAGAATTGAAAGTTTACTGTAGAAACAAATTAAAACANCAAAATAACAACCCTTTCCCTGGGAACCATGACAGGTCTTAGAATTGAAAGTTTACTGTAGAAACAAATTAAAACACAGGATGAGCATTAAATTCACGAGATACAGTAGTCTATTCAAAGGTATAATATATGGACTGGGTGAAGTTTTTTTNTGAGCATTAAATTCACGAGATACAGTAGTCTATTCAAAGGTATAATATATGGACTGGGTGAAGTTTTTTTTTTTTTTTAACAAAGATACTAGACTGTTTGTACGTTAAGTGGGTGAGCCTTCAAGGTGCCTTTCAGGAATATCTCGTAACACTGNAACAAAGATACTAGACTGTTTGTACGTTAAGTGGGTGAGCCTTCAAGGTGCCTTTCAGGAATATCTCGTAACACTGTCTATCAACCACTGATGCAGTGAGAGTTGGCCAGCACTGTAATCTGCTAATGAATTGTCCCATTCCAAGGAACCTGGAGTTAACAAATTAATTCAACATAGTGTGTGGCCAATGCCTACCTGCGGTACAATGAAACCAGAAAATAAAATTAAAAATATTGTGAAGCCTCACTCTTATCACATGTTTGGGGGGGTCGCAAGTCACAGTTGAGAAGATTATTGTGATTTAACACTTCCCTAACAGGTGGTCCCTGTACAACCGGACCAGCCCTTGTTCACTCTTATGCTGAAGTCATGACATGTCGGATCATTTTATGTACACTAAGGAATAATTCCTTGTGCAACTCTTTCTTTCTTCCACCAATGTCATCAAACACACTGCTGTTTTGGGATGTACAGGCAAGTGTCTACAATTTAATGCCGGCAATTTTTCAGAACTTTTGAGACTCAACTAAAGAAAAAAAAAGAGCCCTTAAAAATACAGCTTAATTCACATCACAAAATACAATTTTACAACACTAACACACTAAATTGACATAAAAACTATTGCAGCTTTTGTGATAAGTGCACAAGTCATCTATCCAAAAAATTAAAGAGTAAGCAAATAACAAATCATAAAATTAATTTTATGGTAAAGCACTTATTTATACTTATTTTCATCACATTTGGCAACCAACTGGACACACATGAGAGTATTAATACTCCAAATAATAATAAGTCTGAAAATCAGGAACTGGAACAAAAAAAAAATAATTTTGTTACTAAAAATACTTTATAGAATGATTGCTTGAAAATTATAATTTCATTTGTATCGATACCTTTATCACAGATAAGCTGAACAAGTAATTTTAAGTTATTTGCAAAGAACAGTTACCAAATTGACGCATGACACGTATATAGATGTACTACTTTTTTTGCTGCAACTACGTGTCATCACGTACGTGCCACGTGCCCTACAAGTGATACAACCCTGAACATGAGCTACCCAAGCCAACATTACGTCTCCTGTAACAAGGTGGATGCCTGGAGACGTAATGCACCTGAAAGAAGAATATATTAAATACCCCCGCCTTAAATAAAACCCAGTGAAATGGGAAAATGCCAGTGAAGTTGCACCTGAGCTCGCGCAGCTGATGCAACCCACAAAACAAGAAGGACTGCTTCCAGCCACCTCGAGAGATAGCAGCAGCAGCAGCAGCAGCAGCAGAGTACGGCTCTGTCTACGAGGGATGAGCCACCTCCGTCGAAGCTATCCGAGACACTCCCAGCACAGGAGAATATATATATATATATATATATGTCCCTGCACCGCTGCAGATATTCAGCAGCTCGCTACACCACCTTGTGTGCTGGAGTTNCACATACTAAGACTTGATTCTTGCCATCAAATCCACACCCCATACTTCTCCTTTAAGTCCCTTCAAGACACCACCTGCTTCAGTTAGGGTTTCGTTGTTATCATGACTACCTAATTTGTTGCTCTGTGCTCTCCTAGCTTGCCCTTTAGGCAAGGCTCTTCAGCCGACAGGCCCCTTCATCTGTCTTTGCTTACCTTCCAAGAGTTAATCAGTGCCTTGGTTACAGTAGAAGAGTACTGCTCATCGTGTTTTATTTTGGATAGAATAAAACACGAATCCAGTTTAACCGCTGTGTGCTCTTTCTTGTGTGAATTATGCTTAATCATCCCCTGTAAGCATCACTGCACAATGGAGAGGCAGAGAACCATGGATTTGATACTGGTTTTGCCGAACTTAGTGTACTTGATGTATGTCATCAAAACACAACCCATTAGGGGGCCACTCATACTGTGGACCAGGCACGTACGGTAGAGCCACGATCACTAGCAAGAGACACTACGAAGAGGTTAGCACAGAACTAAGAAACTTACACCTATTGAGACGCAGACGCGCTCCGGTCCCTAGACCGTCACACGTCAATATCTTAGTGCAATGTTACATGTAATCATATTTCATAACTATCTTGTGAAATATTTCATGATGTTCACGGAATCAGTTTGTGCTGTAACTGGGGCCACCCACTTATTTTGGACAGTCTAGCATCCCGACAATGGTTCAACACAAGTGCAAACTCAGTCATTTGCCCTGCAATAAAAGTTGCAATAAAAAACAATTAGTTACTTTGTACATTAACAAACATTAATTCAACAATTTATGCTAAATACTCATCAGTCGTCATTAGAAAATGAATTCTTTGCACATAATTTTTAAACTTGCACACAACTAAATTATACAATAAGTTATGCACTGATGCAATAAATTTGTACTAACATCATAAAAATGAAATTTTTTATATGCATATAAAACATATGTTATTAACTTTAAAATATTCTATATACTACAAATAGCTACTTTTTTACATAAAATTTTTTTTTAATGGGGTGGTACTGATGATGTAAGCCACAATTACCACCCAAAAATACATCAGTAAGAAACTGCACGCACTTAAATTTATTTTTTATACACGTATATACTATAGTGTGGCTGATGTATTTAACATAATGATTCTGATGATCAGAGTTTACAATGCACAAAACTGCAATGTAATATAAATACTTTCGTATCTTTCCACAAATAAAATATATTTTATAAAATTTACATGTCTAACAAAAAAAATGTATATATCCTATTAATTAAAATAGAAAAGCTTTGCAAATGAAAAAGTTAACTTTGGCACCCACAAAATATATGTTGGCATTCTGAACCGAAAGTATTTTTCCCCCCAGTATGTATTTCAAGCATCCATAATCAAGTATATAATTTCTTCTGTTAAAATATTAACACTTTAAGTTGTCCATTTTTATCTCACATTTTTTTCACAAAATTCACTGTTCATAACATCACATATTTCTATTATCATNTTTAAGTTGTCCATTTTTATCTCACATTTTTTTCACAAAATTCACTGTTCATAACATCACATATTTCTATTATCATTATCATCCCGAATAAAAGTCAAATATGTAAAATTACTATTTCCAACAGCCCCGCACTTTCAATCTAGACATTTCTACTCTCATTCGGTGTAATATATTATGAAAATGATGAGAAAGTTACATATTAACCCAGGAGAGACACAGTTGCTCACAATTTTGCATCAGCGTCCTTCCCAGAAAGTCTTGGTTACTACTACTTTCATAAAGTCTACAAGCNACAGTTGCTCACAATTTTGCATCAGCGTCCTTCCCAGAAAGTCTTGGTTACTACTACTTTCATAAAGTCTACAAGCAACTTCATATTTCTCTATGTAAGCTCTTCCAGCAAAGCAGTCTCGTATATCTTCCGGGGAACTGTTACGTAATGTACACAAAAGTGCACAAATGACTCCTCTGGAGGTTACTAAGCATCAACATTTCTCGTTCACACAAGAAGGCAGTACATATGCTTACATTGCGGTGTATTTGACCACTTCCCCATGGTTTAGTAAAAGGAGGCACAGGGATTTTAATGGCTTAATGTAATACGTGGACAATCTTAACAACTTCTTCTGCAACTGTGAGACAGTCTTGCTTCCATCGCCATCCACTCGTGCATTGCTTTTCAACCAGCGAGCATCCAAGACTTTCTGCAGGTAACACACATCTGGAGCGACAAAATGAGAACAGGTAATAAAAAGCTTGCACGCGCCTTCCATACCACACTAGTTTTGTGGTCATCTGGCAGACAGTCTGTAACAAACGCAGGTTACCTCCAAGATAAATGAGTTAGCTGCTAGTCTGAGAAATCAGGTTTTCCACCGACGACAATAAAATTCCGACATGACCAGGCCACCTTGATGAAGTTCTTACAACTTGCTGAACTACCGGAATGAGAATGCAGAACATACTCAAACCTACTCTTTCTTCACAGTTCCCAGTTAAGGAGATAAACACTATTTTCATTAGATGAGAAAATTATGAACCACAAGTATTATTCATAGAAATTTAAATACCCCACTTCGTTAATGAATGAACTAAACCACCCCAAAATTATTTTTACACTTCAAGAACATATTTAGATTAGGTTAGACATAACCTACATCTCATTTCTAATACTATTCTCAAAAACTTAAGACTACAGTTAGCCGGTTGTGTCACAAAAACTGCAACAGTAAATACTGAGAGGAAAAAAAACAATATTGCCTAAAAAAATTCTTTTTCACCCTTTTTGTCAAACATTGCACATATGCCAAAAAAATTTCAACACATAGTTTTATGAAAAACTAATTTGGTAAAATTTAGAATGCTAAAATTTTTGTCACTTGTTTACAAAATGTTCTAAAATGCAGTCCAAACAACTGTCTCCTTCTGCTCGGATTTTCAAAATACTCAAAATGTGCATTCATAGAGAACTGCGCAGGGATGATCTTCGTGTGTCTCTTCTCCTAAAATAAAGAAAAAAATAAAACAATGATGGTTGATTCATAGGTATTGAAGAACAATAACTTTATCATTCTATAAGTATGCCAAATGCCATTCAATATCTACACATTAAACATTATGTAATTTTAAGCAAATACACACATTTTTTTTTAGATTTCCTAGTTTTAGCATAAACATGTGTCAAAATTAATATTTCAACCATTCTTGGAATACACAAAAAACGAAACACTGTTACAGAAACGAGGTAATTTACACTGATAACACCACAGCCAAAAAATTAAGCACAAAAACATTTTAACTTTTTTTTTTCTTTCTGAAAATATTAAACTTTTTGCATATTTTTTATTTGTGGCTGTCCTTGAATTTTTGTAAAATAACTTTTGTGAAGCATATGTCTAAATGAATGATGACAATAACTTTCAACACTCCTAGTTTCCGTTGTTTTAATGGGTTTTTTTTTTTCGTCTTTTACTTGTATGTTACAAAACCATAAAATTCTGATTTTCACTACTAACTGTGCAGAAAATATGGAATCTGAATACATTTTGTTTATAGGGAATGACATATGCATTCATGGTTTGCACAGTAAGAAACTGAACTGTGCATTCAAAATGTAGTGTGTATGACTAGAGAGTATTAAACAATAAATTTCACATGACTTGAATCGCAGGCATTACAATTTCACAGGTGTTTGCCTTAACTTTAGGGTTGTGCAAGAATGAGATCTGGGCTTCAAGAAATTTTCAAGAAAGAAAAAATTTTCTTGCGAGAATTCAGATGACAATGAGAAATTTTCAGTTAATTAACATATTTGTGAACAGTATTTATTTAAAAAAAATCATGTGATTTCCTTGCATATAATTAAATTTTACACATATATTCAAATGACATGTGGACTGTTTGCATTTTATGCTATATGATATAAGAACTCACTAAATTAAACACTAAAACAAGCAAAACTTTACCTGTCCAGAAGTACAGGGTGAGTAAAAAAGAATACCCCAACTTTGAAGGTCTTTAATATCAAAACCAAACAACCTACAACCTTGATTGACCAATCAAATGAACCGTGGAACCGTGAAGTTTGTTTACCATACATTCATAAACGTTCAATGTGACCACCATGAGCGGCGAACAACATCTACGCGATAATAAAACTTGTTCCATGCTCTTATCAGCATGTTCGGTATTACGGTTTGAGGTGGTGAGGGGGTAGTGAGCTTGCATTTGACACGTCAATGTGAAGGGGACGGTCTAATGTTTCGTTTATGAGAGATGACACTGGGAGTGTCTGTCATCGCATTATGTGTGTGTGTTGTGTGTTAGTCCGCATCACAATGGCGACGAAACAACAGAAGGCGTTCTGCGTTAATCAGTTTGCTAAATGTGAATCGGTTATGACTGTTCAACGTGAATTCCGTCGCAAATACGGACGCCGTCCTCCTGATAGGTGGAGTATCGTACGTTGGTTTTGTTAGTTCCGTGACACAGTGTGCCTTTACGAAGGCAAAAGTTCCAGGCGGCCGCGTGTGTCCAAAGAGAACGTGCAATGGATTCAACAAATGTTCGTTCGCAGTCCGAGAAAATCAACTCGACAAGCTAGCCGGAAAATGCAAATCCCTCAATCGACGGTATAGACAGTGTTGCGAAAGCGATTGCTGTACAAACCATACAGGTTACAGCTTGTACAGGCTCTTGCCGTTCTTGCCCAGAACAAGGTAGCCTAAGCCTTCATTTCTAAGCTGGTTTTTAGCGATGAAGCGACGTTCCATACAAATGGTAAGGTGAACCGGCACAACGTGCAGATATAGGGTCAGGAGCCTCCACATGAAACCACCGAACACAAGCGCACTTCCCCCAAAATAAACGTGTTTTGCGCTGTATCCAAAAACACTGTTTTCGGCCCTTTCTTTTTTCACGAGCCCACTGTTACTGGAATGCCTTATTTGGACATGCTTACAGAGTGGTTGTGTCCTAATTTAGAAGAGACGGTGGGGGACTTATTTTCCAGCAGGACGGTGCGCCACCCCATTGGCACCTATCTGTTTGCGGATACCTGAATGAGACGTTGCCGCAACGCTGGATTGGTCGAGGAGCAGCTGGTGACCAGGCTCTTCATCACTGGCCCCCAAGATGCCCGTATCTTATCCCGTGCGATTTTTTTCTATGGGTGTACATAAAGGATTAAGTGTTTCGTCCACATGGCCGGCAAACATTGACGACCTCAAAACTAGAATTACAGACGCCATCCAAACTGTAACACCGGACATGCTGACAAGAGTGTGGAATGAGTTTGATTATTGCATAGATGTCATTCAGGCAGCTTGTGGTCACATTGAACATTTATGAATGTACGGTAAACAAACTTCATGGTTCATTTGATTGGTCAATCAAGGTTGTAGGTGGTTTGGTTTTTATACTATAGACCTTCAAAGTTGGGGTATACTCTTATACTCAAACTGTAGTATTGAAACCAAATTACAAAACTCTGCAACACTAATTTAATACGTGTAGTTTAGGTTTTAAATACATTAGTCCACATTGTAGCCAAAAATATATACAGTACTTTCAATGGTTTTTCTTTTAAAGTCTTTTTTGGTTTTCATGTAAAAAAAAAATTAGTTCTTCAACATATTCTTTGGTGAAGAGTTCTCTTCTGTATCTCACTATGTTCCCAGCTCCTGAAAAAACTTGCTTACTGGCAGCCTCTGTTGCAGGAATACTGAGAAATTCGATAAAAATTTTGCACAAGTGAGGATAAAGGATGCTTCCTTTTTCCTTCCACCACTTAAAGGAGTCATTTTCTCTTGAGATAGCTGCGAAGAAAGATAAGTCATTCACTTCAACATTGTCATTTGCTTACGACTGATGTGCCATATTGTCAAATGCACTTCAGAGAGACAAACTGTTATCCTGGAGTTGAGGTTTTTCTAAAATGAAGAAATTTTGGTAATTTAAATTAAGTATAAAGTAAATTTCACGTGCATAATTAATTCTCAAACAGCATACAAAGCATTTTACGTTGGAAACCAGATTTGTTCAGCAGTCTACATTAAGTATGCCAGTTTTTTAATGTTATACAGTATTGAAGACAGGGAATAACATTTGTTTAACGTATTAGTGAATATGATTAATCTAAAATTAAGGCTATTAGACACTTCTGAAGTGATTCGACATAATACAGTAACTCTAGCTCACCTGGTTTTCTTTTTTAAGATGAAATTTGCTCCACTTTTCTCTTCAAGTGCTCTACTGCCATAAGCTTATGTTCCTTGTGTACAACATGCTCGAATCGTGGGTCTACCAGCGTGGAAGTGTAGTACGGCTCACTTCGCTCGTACAGAGGGAACCTAACCTTCAAAGCTTGTAGCTGCGTTCTTGCAAAAACAATGCCAGACACCATTACTCCCTTGTTCTGGTCAATGTAACTTGTGAGATACTGTGTCATTGAAAATAAAATCGGTATGACCATAGATGCTGAAGGAGACTGGTCAACACACAACTGAGTTGTTGCTTCATATAATGGTCTCAGAATTTCAACGTAGCCCTGAACCAGTTGCCAATCACAAATTGTCAAATTCTCAATGTTTTAGAGTTGCCAAATGAAATGCAAGAGCATCTTTATTTTCAAGTAACCTGCTAAGCATAAGAAGAGTTCCATCTGGTCGAACAATCTTGAATTAACTTAAGTGATGGTAACCCAAGCTCATTTAGAATTTTATGCAGTTGCACTTGAACTGTGCTTGTAACAGCCAACAATTGTCCTAGCCTTCTTCAAAGTGTTGCCCACGACATTGGTTTCCTTCAGTGCAACATTTAGTGTTAATTGCAGAGTATGTGCACAACATTGTAGTTGAATGAGTTCCACTCTGCTAAGTGACAAACCAAGTTTGATGTTTCTCCCATCGTCTGCAACAGCGTACATGGAGACATTTTTATCTTTAAGTTTTACAATGTTCCAGTATGTCATAACTGCGAACATTTTTTCCGCAATTGCAGTGCCAGTATGGCCCCCCTGGAAAATGGTAACACCCCAGACAAAAGCTCTGTAGAGTGAAATGGTTGATGAAGTGACATGTTACTGTGATGGAAGCGCAATTTGCTGCAGAGGTCCACAAATCGCAAGTGAAAGAAATGGAAGCTACATTTGCCAGAGCTTCTTCCACTTGCTTGTTTACATCGTTCTTCACTTTGAGGTATGAGGTGGGGACTACAGTTCGTGAAAACGTAGCTCTGCACGGTACTTTGTACAGGGACCATGCAGTATTAAGAACTTTAATAAACAACTTGTTTTCAACTGTGTTGTACGGCAACGTTGCATCAGCCAGTCATTCCCCAGTCGAATTTGTGATTGTTGTAACCTTCACATGAGTGGAAGACCATTTGAATGTATCCTCCATTTTTAACTGTTTAGCACTGGGTTCACTAGATCCAATTGCAGGCCCAGTCTGCAGTGAATTACGTTTCTGAAGCTCATCAAATTCATTTTTGATAACTGGGTGCTGAAACAGATGCCTCAGTAGACCAGATGTGTTGCCAAACTTGGTTTTAAGTGCTTTCCTACAAATTTTCATGTTCCAGTCGACTTATCACTACTTTTCTCGTAGCATCCACACAGATGACTTATCAGCATTTTCCATAATGCCACCAAACAAATTTCACTCCCAGGTGAAAGTTACAAGGCAATCAGTCACTGTTTACATTAAAAAAAAGGATATTTTTGTACATGCCAGGTATTGCTACTGTGCATGCACAGCTAAAATATTTGGAAGACCTAAATGGAACGTGCTTTTGTTATCATTCACGGTTTACGATGAATAACATGTACATAATGAACATGTACGTAATCAAAGTACGTATTCTTTATAACACAGTTTATGGTCATCGTGTACGTACACTATGAACATGAACCACGTCATAATGAATACCTACTTTTATTTTGATACGTACACATTCGTTATGTACATGTTTTCCATCGTGAACTGAACTTACAAAGAGCAGAGTAACCACGAGATCCAAAACACTAGTTTTACTGAATTTGCTACCGATTCAATTGCAAAAATACACCTTTTGTATTGGCCACTTGATCCACAACACGTGGAAATGCGCTGTTTACAAAAAAAATGTTGTCGGTTATTAATTGTTAAATTTGGTTAGTTAAAGTGACAAACGAATTATTCCATTTTGTTTCTACTATTGAGATATTTTTCTCATGACATTTTTTTTGAAACCACACTTGCCTTTTATTTCTCATGACGCTCATTGTTTGTTATTTATTGTAAACTTACTGGTCGGCATTTCCGAAAAGAAAAATCAGGTACGTGATTTACTTATATGGATGTTCCCTTTANCTTTTGTATTGGCCACTTGATCCACAACACGTGGAAATGCGCTGTTTACAAAAAAAATGTTGTCGGTTATTAATTGTTAAATTTGGTTAGTTAAAGTGACAAACGAATTATTCCATTTTGTTTCTACTATTGAGATATTTTTCTCATGACATTTTTTTTGAAACCACACTTGCCTTTTATTNAATTATTCCATTTTGTTTCTACTATTGAGATATTTTTCTCATGACATTTTTTTTGAAACCACACTTGCCTTTTATTTCTCATGACGCTCATTGTTTGTTATTTATTGTAAACTTACTGGTCGGCATTTCCGAAAAGAAAAATCAGGTACGTGATTTACTTATATGGATGTTCCCTTTATGTTTTAAAATATTTGTCCCCGTTAATAATATTACGACGTGAAATTTACTTGTATCAGCAAACGACTCAGGAAGTCGGCAACTTGTTTGTTGGTTGGGTGTAGGCCTGATCAGTGCCTTTAGTGCGTAATTTATCGTTATATCACTGTGCAATGAATTTATATTAATAACTATTTGGTTAATTGGACAGTATTCATTACAGTTCTCGTGCTATATAAAGCAAGATAACCATCACCTGGCTGTCACTCTAGAATGTTTGTTTTGTTTCAAGCTTGCTTTGTGCTTGAACACATTGTTTAAAGATGAAAGTGGAGTGCTTTGAAGTGCAAATATAGTGCCTTCGTTGCACAGTTGTGTATTCAAGAAACAAATAACGGTAACTGCTTATTATGATATGGTAAAAAAATTTAATTGGCATTAGAAATTTCTCGTTTCTTTGATAAAATTAATATTCTTGCTTGCTGTTTGAGAACACTGTATTTCTCGAAATATTTCTAGAGTTTCAATATCTTGCACAACCCTACTTAACTTTCAACAAAGCAAGGTTCTGTAGTGAAAAAATGTACATTACAATATAAAACAACCAGAAAGAGATGGGTCAGTTCCACAATGATGACGATTCTCAGAATAAAATGAGCATTCTCTACCAAGCAAGAGGCAAAATTTCTGTTTGGAAATCTGTCAGAAAATCTAAACTGATTTAATCCTTTCATTAATATTATTAAAGACCAACATGATGGTTGAGCCAAAAACAGGGACATCAAAGTGCAGCCAAATATATGTGATACATTTATGCTTTATGCTAGCATTACACCATTCTTCAAACTATGATTTAAATAATATTATAATTACTCATAATCAAGTATCAAAAATCATTAAAAATGTGGCCTCTCAACCCATCCCTAAATCATAATTTTCAGAAGAATACATACAGAGAGATGAACATGTTCAGGCATGACCATACCAAACAACAACACAGTTTATGGAAAGAAAGAATCAACAGTTCCACTGCCAATAATTAGAATTATGTACATTACATACAGAGTACAGTCAATACCTATACCTATAGATAAAACAGCATAATATGTCTGCTAGCAATGCTACAACAGTGCTTCAAATAACAGAATATTAAGGAAAAATCTAGTTTTCTTTGGAAACTTTTAATTACATAATAAAAATATTTGAAATGTACTCTTTACATTACATCACAATTTTGTTTTTAGAATCCAGAGGATTCTCATACACATTTGGGTTTATTTAGACATGCTTATGCTGGTTTAAGGGTGCTGTCTAGTGCGGACCAACTAAGCAAAAGGATAGAGTTTTACACGAAGCAAGCCTTGGCTGCCTTCCACAATATCACTTTCAAACAAAAAAAACACTTTGTGCAGTTTGAAGAGCAAGCGTGAGTAAATTAATAAGAGTTGTGTGTGTGTGTGTTGAGTCTATAAATCTTAATTTACCCACAATTTACAGAGTATTAAAATTTTTTCGAAACAAAAAAAAAAACTTTTTATAGCAATGTGGCCAGGGCAAAGATCGTCAAACTTTTTTTTCGTTTTAAAGTGATATAATACATGGCCAAAACATGCCTAAAATCATTTACCATGAATGACACCCATTACACCCATAAAAGCCATGCATACCAAAGTAGTTTGTAAAATGCAGTGCTATAAAATTTGAATATCAGTTTGATGTGCTGAGAGCGCACTAATAATATTTGCGTACATGCATAAGATGTGTACATGCTTCCAGAAAGTACATGCTATAAGTTGGTAACCAAACAAAAAATTAAATACATTGTAAGAGCCAGAAATACCTGTCTCATGATACACTTCTTAGATTGTAGCATTGTATGAATACAATGCCATAAGCTTTTTAAAATAGTACATAGATAATGAATATCATGTCTCCTAAACAATGCTGCACAATTCTGCACGAGTTCAAGATGATGGATCTCTGCTTCTAAAGGCATATTGAGAAGAATGAGGGACTGTCGGCTTGAACCTAAACAAGGTGTCTAACATGGCAGCTTCACAAAATTCATATACAATTCCCGTACACGTTGTAACGAGTAGTGATCAGGCCTTAGCTGAGCGGCCTGCCTGATCACACCTTCACTTATTTACCAAGGACACATGCCGTGATTGATGACATTAGTTATGAAATCGCAAACCGCTGAAACCCTCTTCACCAGCCAGTGAACGGGGGACGATGCAGCCCGTTAACGGAATTATCTTTTTCCAGTAAAATTTATGAGTACATATTAAAAAACAGTTGTGAAAAAATACAGGATGAAACAGAACTCTACTAACAAACTTTAGTAGGTAATTCCACATCAAAAATATGTACATAGAAAATATGTCTACATCCTATAGCCTACATGTATTCCAGAATGGTGTAACCACCCTTAAAAGTTTCGCTGCAGTAGATGTTTATAGCTAGTAACACAGCCAGAATGAAAAAAAGACTTCCAAGTTGCTGTGCATTGCGTAACGACAAGAGCAAACCATAAAAAATTGGGTGATAACATCAACCCACTTCCATAAAATAGAAGGGTTTGGAGTCCCATGGTAAATGTAAAAACGTTAACTCTCCAGCATTTTTGGGTTGTTCCTCATGGATTAGTAATCTACTGGACATAAACAAAACGGTCGCCTTGTGTTTTTTCACCCTNCATTTTTGGGTTGTTCCTCATGGATTAGTAATCTACTGGACATAAACAAAACGGTCGCCTTGTGTTTTTTCACCCTGCTCACAACAGTTCTCAAGAACTTAATGCATAATTTTCAGAAAGTGAATCACAGACGTCTGGCACACAGGTGACAAATTTGCCTATGCAGACAAAATAACGCAGTTGTCTAAAGACAAGATGTCGCAAGGAAGACGGANCACACAGGTGACAAATTTGCCTATGCAGACAAAATAACGCAGTTGTCTAAAGACAAGATGTCGCAAGGAAGACGGAGGAGAAGATGGGAAGAGCTGATAATGTCAGGAGAGAGTGGATGAGTAGAGCACATTGAAGGAGGAGGAGGAGATGGTGGCAATTTATGTTTGCTGATCTGGTTTCCAGCTGAAAGCTGCAGTGGACCAAACAGTTTCCAGTGTAGGTATTCTTTCCTTTTGGTACTACACTCTTAGCACAAACTCAATTTCAAGTCATCAATATCACCATTTTAAGAAAATTTAGAAATCCATTTATTCCTATCCTGGTAACTNACAAACTCAATTTCAAGTCATCAATATCACCATTTTAAGAAAATTTAGAAATCCATTTATTCCTATCCTGGTAACTGTAAAATTGCAGTTTTGAGGGGTTATGTTTACTGTTGGTCAGAGACATTTTAATCAGATATTATGGAATACTTGNCTGTAAAATTGCAGTTTTGAGGGGTTATGTTTACTGTTGGTCAGAGACATTTTAATCAGATATTATGGAATACTTGCTTATGTTGTCACTTCATTTAATATAATTTCCTAATTACGCTTTATTATATGAGTTAAACAAAATGCTCTACAATCTTTGGTTATTTTAATAGTTTATTGACATAGAGATCATATGTAAGTATATTTAATTTGTTTCTTAACTATATTCGGTATTATAATTTTGTTTGTTATTATTCCCTAGAGTAGAAAGTATTACATGTTTATTAAACAAAAGTACGAAGTAAAATTAGCCTGGTTGTCTCTCGTTTCGCCATCACTGATTGGTGGGAGAGATGTGGTGTGGTCAGACGCCAGCCAATCGGAGGACATGTAACAACATAAGGAAGGCCGAAGTAAAATCAAACATAATTTTTCCTACCATCACCGCGGAGGACGTAAACGTGCAAGTGTGTATTAAGAAGTAAAAAATTGAAATAATAGTTAAGAATATGTTTAGGTAAATAATAATATTGCTGCAAGATATTTTAATTTGAATAATTGAAAACGAATGACATGTATTTATTGTGTTGAGAATATATATGTAGGTGTAGCGAAATTCGTCTGAGATGGAGTAATATTGATTATTTTAATTTGTTTGAGAAGAAATTAATCATATTAGTTTAATTTTTTTGGAGAAGAAGAATGAAGTAATAAAAAATTGGAAAAGCTAAAATAATTTTCTACATATCTTATTTAACTGAAATGTAAAAACACATCTGACAGTAATTAATTCATGAATATTACTCAGACTTGGAGAACTTATAAGATATTTTTAATAATTTTTATTAACTTTGAGATTTCAGTTGTGATCCACAGTATTCAAGCACAAGTATAAAAATCAGTCACATTGAACTGCAGGTAAGACCTCACTTTGATTAGCACCAGCGGCCTACAAGTGAAATTTATGTAAAAAGTAAAGTGCAGTTAACACTAGATTTCATCCCCCACTTGACTCTTTGATATGCTCTTTATTTAAAACTTTTAGGAAGAATAATCTGAAAATGCAGATACTGCAAACAGCTTTAGTTATTCTCCCTACCTTGCGGTACACACATAAAGTCTGAACTACTAATGTATATAATTGTCAAAATTAGCATAATATAATATTTAAATATAAAAAAATGATCACCTTTCTACAACTACCCAATAACACGTAGTAAAAGTTAGGTGGACATATGTGTAACAATTCAAAATACACAGACAGAAACTGTCAATAATTATTCCGGAGAAAAATGATCATTTATGCATGCATGGTGAGACCTGCCTCTATCTGCGAACAAAGATCCACAAAGCTAACATACGACAGCTTCTCAGTCGCGAAGCCTGCTTTAACTTGAAGGCATGGTTCATGAGATGTAGCTCACTTCAAGGCATCCATTGCTTCTCTTAGTCCGTGTTCAAGCACTCAATAACAGTTACACTTCAAACACCATGAATTCAATAACTTTATTCCACAACAAGCTGCAGAAGCTAAGACTGCCAGATGCCTTCAACGTGCAGTCTAATTGCATTCATTGAAAAGGAACTTTAAATATGATACCATCCTAAAACTGTATGTACTGTACTTCATTACAAAAAAACATTTACAATAAATTACATGCGATAGAAAAACAGCATCCTCATTTCAAACCCATAGAGACTCTCTATAAATTAAATAACCCAACTAATCTTTCAATCACTTTAGACCCACCAAGGAAATAAGGATTATGTACAAGTATGACAAAAATATATAACCACATATAATTTTATTAACAAATAAACTTATTAAAAATATTCAACAATACCATATGAATTTCTGAAAGCACACAAGTTCATTTTGATTTTAAGTAAGGCATACAACAAAAACAAAATTCATGTACTGGATAATGGTACTGCATGATTAACAAAAACAAATTTAAAACATGAATACACAACACCCAGCAATACATCAATGGATGTGAAACAATAAATATTATAACAATATGTTGAGAACACCGGTCAAGTTAAACAGCAAGGTTCAAATGCCACAAAAATGTTACTCCGTGTGAGGAAGAGGCTATCCAAAATAGTAAAAAACAATTTCCAAGAATACTGCCCTGCCAGGAACACTATGAAGCTCAATACCTCCTTCCTTGACAAACAAATTGTCTCAAAAACATTATTTGAAATACATGGCCACTGATACATACATTATCATTACATTTCTTTGCGTGGTTATTCACAAAAGAAATGTAGAATACTGTGAGGGAGAAATCAGCTATAGTTACCTCTGCATTACACAGAAAACAACTGGTATTTTGATTATTGTATTCAGAAGTCTTGATTCCACACTAGATTCTGTTTCTGTACAAGTCAACTCTTGGTTTGATGAAGTGCAATCAGAGTAGCTGATCAACATTTACATATTACTTCTGAATCTTAATGACAGTTCCATGATTGAAATGCATTCACAATTGAATTGGATTTAATCCATTGCCTGTAATGACTAAACCATAGGACCACGCAAACAAAAACTACACACAATGTGGAGAACATATTACCAACTAATAAAACTATGTCAAAAAACTACAAAAGAAAACTTGAACAAACCCAAGCATTTACACGCAGATATTGAAGAAGTAAAATCTGGATATGAGTAGCACAGTCATTGAAAATCAAAAGATGTGATAAAAATATGTGAGTAAAGGGACTTGATAAATCTGTTATCTTTTGCATGATTATATGGGTTGATAATACTGCCTCACGTTTAGTTTTAATTGACTTGGTCTTGTCTTCATTTTCTTCCACACATGCAGTTTTTCTTGGCATTGGCTTGTTTTCATCTTTTTGTTAATACTACAGACAAGTTCAATTAAATCCTGGATGTATCTAATCCGAAATTTACGTAGTGCATATATTATATATGCCACAGCAAAAAGACACATTTACTCAGATACTGCCTAGCATTAACAAATAACATACTGTATTTTAAATACTGTATTTGTAGTAAACAAAGTGAAAAGCACACTAAGATTTCAGGCAAAACAATTACTGTACGAGTTAATGAGCAGCGTACTTTTCACACAAATCTGAGAGCAGTTTTCTGCCACTACTGAATATTACAAGATCATAATCAGGTGATTAAATTTTCAATTGTGATCAATATGGAAGAACCAGCAGAATCAAAGTCAAAGAACTGATTTGATCCCTCACTAAAAATTGAGGCCTTGTAAAAGTTCTTTACTGAACGTCACTTACGTGGTTGTGGCAATTTGTAGTAAATCCAGCATTTTCACACCCTCTCTCATCACACTATTCTGATGTCAACAATTATCACAATGATGGATAGCCCCTGTTGATTTTTTGCACCAGAAATCATTAAACTGCAATAATTAACAAAAAGTAGCTAAAAATTTTTTACTAGATTAAATGGTAAATCAAGCATTTAAGCTAATTCCATTCTAAATATAAATTTTTCTTGAATTGTACAGAAATTTTATACTGCCCAGCAGCTCAAAAATATTTATAAATTGATTTATAAAATAATTTCCATACAAAAAACTAAATAACATCAAATGTACATAAACTTCAAAAATACAACTAAAAGTTAATGTTGAAGTTTTCACATGATAATTTTTAAAACCCATGACTTTTATTTGTTGTGTGCTAATCACCACATTATATCACAGGCAAAACATCTTCCAAACCTTGTAATTATTATTTGAAATAAGCTCGGTTAAATTTTTCAACACTAGAATCACCTTTAAGACACACATCTTTACGGGTTTCAGGTAACAAATTCATATTAAAATCAGCTTCATTTTCTTTCAATATAACTACATATTAAAATGGTAACTTAAATCCACAAAATACAGGATTGCCAAGAATGTTGAAATTACACACTATATGGCTAGGGCAGTTCCAGCCAATATGACCAACCTTCCCCTTCACAAAAAAAGTCTGCAAGGATTCATATAGTTTATAGCAACTAAGGAAACCATTTCAAACATCTCCATTGCAGCCAACTACACAATTTTATAAAAAGTTATGTGTAAAATCTTTTTAAAAACATACCCCCCTCCCCGCAACCGAGATATAATTTTGCCAAATACTAAAATATTATCACTTTATATATATAGACACACATGGTTGGCATGCCTTATCCACGACGCATGGTTTTGGAACTCCGACATATGTGCAAAAATTGTGGACATTGAGCGCACATACCTAAAAGCATAATGTTGCAGTTTGCCGCATACAGTAAAACACTCTTATCTGCAGACTGAAAAAGTTAAGCCTATTAACCGGAAAATTTTCTTTAAAGAGACAAGTTACTTTTCGTTTCTATAGACCAGGTGCCAAATTATGTTAATGTATTAAGCAGTGTTAACATGCACTCACTCCTTGGACATTCTGTATTTTGTCACTTCATGGACATTCTTTATTTCTCAAAGCCATTATGCATACGGACTTGCATGTCATCCATACACAATGGAGCAAATTTGACAGTGGAACATTCCACACAACCATCGTTAATGGAAAGATTTAAGATTATAATAAGTGGTGATAGCTGGTAATTGAGAAAAAAATTTTTTTTGCATCCCTTTTATTATAGTTACGGGCACTTATTTGTCAATCTTTGAAACGTAACAGTGTGGAAGCCTCATTGCTATAGTCTACCAACAAACCGATACCTGTAACATGCTTTTGGTATTCCTTTGGCTGTATCTCCCTTTCTCTCTCTCTCATCGTGGCCATATCTCTGTCTCTTTTGCTGGGCACCCACGATAGCCCGCAATTGCAAGAGAGGACTGCATAGATAGTAGGATGAAAGAGAAGAGACAAAGAGACATTCCTATTGCCTCCTTTCGCTCATAGGAGAGAAGGAAAAGTCGTTAACATTCTTTTAACCTCTCTTGGAAACCAAAAATAAAAATATTTACAAGTGTTTCACCATTAAGAACGAGCAATGCTATCATTACACAAAGTGCGTAAACAAACAGGTGCTCGTTTCAAACGAGTGTACTAACCTTGTATTTAATACAGAACATTTCAATATGATCGCTACTGTGAATGTATTCTTATAGCCAGCACCCATGGTACAGTTCCACTGTAAATGTGTTTGCAGTGTGTGCTTTCGTAAAGTAGCCAAAACTATGTCGTGTGCAGAGCAGTTTATAATACAAGCTCTATGTCGTCAAATATGGGCAAGTCTGTAGCATGTCATTCATTGTTTGTCCACAACTTATTTTATCAGTGGCTATGCACTAAGATCTACCTAATCAGTTGAGTGAACACTTTAAATAGGAACGTGGGAAATTGCAAAGTCCACAGCATTCGTCCAGATGTTATCAAACACACTGTTGCGAGTTTAAAATTCACAATGCTGTTAGTCCTCCTTACTTGAGATGCAAAACACTCAATTCTTTTAGCTCTTTATTTTTAATGGGTAATTTTTCTAGTTTTCTTTAAAAATCCACACCTGTGTTGATACGTGTAAATAGTGTACGTTTTTTGTACGGGTGTAGTGGGACTAAGACTGAATTTAAACTTCCTGTGCTGCAGACGACAGTGGCGCCATGAAGCCAGCATTTGGCTGCACTGGTTCTACCGTTAGCTGCCGACAAGTGTTGGCAGCCCTACTCTTTGAGTTGTTGATAGTCAATCACGGTGGTAAGTGGTGTTATCTAGCGTGGTTGCTGCCTTTGGGATATTTATCTCAATGTTTAAGATTTCTACATGTCATAGTTTTTACAGTTGCTATCAACAACACATATTATTACAGAACAAGGATGCAGTAAAATTCAATCAAATAACACACTAAAGTGCATGCACCCAAAGTTATTTTCAGATGTATACCTATGCTTGTACACTACATCGCATATATAAAAATTGTGAAAAGTAAAATATTTGTACCAAAATTGATATTGCTTTTCTTCTTAGGAGCCATTATACTATTGTTACGTTTGCAAGCCACAGAATTGCTTATATGAAAGTTAATTCAAGCACATACACCAACAAAATGGGTACATGGCTGAACAAATAAGCTGCATGCACCCAGACACTGTGCACCCAGACACTGTGCACCTGGCAACAGTGCACAAGTGGTGTTCGGCAGGAGGTACATGGCAATTGAAAATACATTCGGATTTCGGACATTCTCTTCCATTTTTCAATTATGTTCCTAATTTTTTTAACTGCAGTTGGTCAAAACCACATATGCCAAGTCTGCAGATAAAGCGGGTCAACCATGTATAAGTCACATTTACTTTAAGAAAGTGTATCTCAAAGACACTGCATGATCTAATGTAGGAATTTAACTAAAAAAAACATCATTCAGTTCAGTGGTTATATTTATAGGACTTTCAACCCTAGCAGCATGCAAATTTTTTCACACATCTGGCCACCCTGACAAAAAACATTTACAGCCAACAAATAGATCCATTATTGCTACAATAAAAATTCCTATTGATGATTTTTTTATAATATAAATTCAATATTATCCTTTGTTTTTGGATTTTTGGAAAAAAAAAATATATATGGCACCAATTTACACTTTACCATCCGCTAGGAAAGATACCAATCTACGCTTTATCTTCCCCTAGAAAAAATTGGTATATTCTTATCTCAGATATCAACATAACTAAATACTAGACTATAAAAATAAATCTAACTTTCAAATTATTACAAAAATATCTATAATGCTCTGGAAGCATTGTTTCAGGCTGTTCATTAATAACTAAGCACTTTTGAAAGCACTGCTTAGGATTTACTTTTATTCTCGTTTTTTATCCTTCTGCTATACTCAAGATACATATAGCCACAGGCCTGATCACTTTAGTCATGTATCATCCAACTGAAACTGTGTACTTGTTAAGAATGTCAATGTGTTACTAACATTCAAATTCATACTCTAATGTGTTCAAAATGCGGAACAATAACGTCAGAGGCCATATATTAAAATATTGTACTCTCAATACGATAAGAATATATATATTTTTTAATTTGTTACCAACTTAACTGGATGCCTGCACGTGCGCCAGTGTGTACTGTAGCACATATGTAGATATTTTTCAAAGGTTGTTTTCAAAAGTGCTAACTTTTCAATGAACAGCCTTTAATGTCTCAGCTTGTAATTCACAGTCTGATACATTTGTCTGTATAGCTTGCCTTAAACCACAAGCTACAAAGACCTTCACCACAGCCTAACAAACCAGCAGAGAGTTTTTCAGCTCATGAGCAAGAACGAGTGGGTCGGCAACAGAAACAGCACAGCAACACTTAATGCAGTGACATCTGTCCACGGACTGCAAATGAGAGCTATCTTAGTCAACTTTCAACATGGGAAACTGATTAAGACAAATCACACGGATTACATAAACCTTTTACTTGTGGTCACCAAATTTCACAGACTTGGCCAAACAATCTGTTTTTCAAAAAGAAACCACAGAATGTATACATTTTTCACTCATTATAAATCTGTGGATTTTTTGAAATGCCACAGAAATTAAAGATCAGCTCTGCTTGGTAAATATTTCATTCTAAAGATGTCCTCCCCATTCTTTCAAACATTGAACTGAATGTTTAATTGCTCATTTATGTACATAAAGGAGTACAAAATGGAACAAACTTTGCAATTCTTCCATACAATAAGCAAAATTAAGCAGCATGCAGATGATAACCAATGAAAGAAAGTTCTTTTTTAACATACTTCATTCAACTTATTGATAAGAACCCCATAGTGGAAGTTATTTTTGGCCAATATTCGAGTTGCTGTTCTACTTCTCATGTAATACACAAAGAGATGGAGACCAGAATAGTAAAAAACACAGATAAAGAGTGTTCAGTATAGTAACTTGCATTACAGTTTCAATTCACCAACTTTTCAGTCTGTTATGTTGGTATTGCTCACATTACAGTCATGGAAAAATGTGCTTGCTTGGTCAGCTGTCATATGATCGCCACATCATCTCAACCACAGATATAGATAGATATGTCGCAGTATCAGGATAACAAGTATACAGATGTCGGAGCAAATTCACTAATGATAAGTTGGCACGAAAAAGAATTGCATCCATCACGCAGCTATTGCTAGTCTCGCATGAAGGAGAATACATCATCAACCCCGCTTGCTTTTTAATTCCGCAATTCGCAAATGCCAGGAATGTAGTTAGAATGTAACATGACTGTAAACCCTACTCACTACGAAGGGAGATTAGAGGATTAAGGCAGTGCAACTTGAAAGCAAGAAATAGCATGTATGGCAAGAGCACACGAGGAAGAAGCGTGGATAACTTAATCTGCCATACTGGCATGGCTACATCATCACAAATCAATATCAACACTAACAACTATAACCTTAAGTAAGGCCTTTATAAAAATTCCAAAATTTCTGTAATTTATTCAAAACAACTGATAGTAGATAGTTCTAAGATATTTTTCTAAAATCACTTGCAAAATTAGGTACATATCATGTCAAAGAAATCAGATATAAATGCATACACACTTACACTATTACTTCCTCTAGAAAGTAACATCCTTGCAATAAATTTTTGGTTCATAAAAAGCACAAACAATAAAGTTAACACACAATCCTACACTTGGTGAGGTTTAACTTTCCTAACAGTTTTAAAGAAAATTTTTTAAAAATAATATATGTATTGTAGGATTAAAAAATTATGATTCTAAATTTTTTAAATATAAATGAAGGCATGTCACTCCTTGCAGGTAAGTGAAAAATTATTCACCCTGACTTTGAGGAAGATCAGCAACAAGGGTTAGACCTACAAAACTCAGCCACTGTCAAAACCTTCGCCTGGCTTGTAATCTCAACAGTAGCTCATTGGACAGCATAGGCAAGACAAGACTTGGGAAACAAGGATACGTCAAAATATAAGCAAATTAAATCTCTCATTTTCCAAAGGGCAAGTCATGTAAAACATTACACGTAGTAAGTGGTATATGTACCCTATGATGCAAATCAGAAGGCAGAAACATCCAAAACTGTTACAACAGCTCAAGAATTCCAGATACACGCTTACTTTTCTAGTAGAAATAGTGTTGACACTGAAAAAAAATGAGGACTGTCTCATGTGATAAATGACAACTGGAATAAACAAATACAGTCAACTCTCAATTCTAAGACCCCTGGAATAACGACCCTTTCGAAATAACGACCCTTTTTTGGGGAACCATAAAACAATTTTCCATTAACAACCATTTCGAAATTAAGGACCCTTTTCCCGGGAACCGTGAAGGGTCTAAGAATCAAGAGTTGACTGTAGAAAGCATTAATTCTGCATTTTTTCTCATTGCACAACGCAGTTCACTCAAGGCCATGGCGTTATCCTAAATTCCTTTTCGTAACCGTCAAGAGACAGAGCACTTCTTTGTGAAGGTCCTTCGCTCTATTAACAATACAGCAAACTTGGCACATGAATTGGGAATGCACTAAGACTATACAACAGGTAACACTTGCCCCAGCCACACACTAAAACAAACACACGGCAGCGGAATGTGTACGCCAGGCGATACATCTACTACTGCTTCATCTACAACCTACTTATTATTTGTGGCATGGAAAACCACTAAATAATCAACCTGAAACAGGACATTACCACCTATTGCAAAACTACAGCAAGTATTGTCATTATTTATAAGGTGCAACAAGTCACACAGTAATGTTACACGTCAAATAAACACTAACAAGTACTACATGACAAAATCAAAACTTTATGCAAAGCAACTGTAATCATCAATATGTATTTAACTTTCACACTTACACATGAATAAAATTTTCACATGCTTAATCGTATTACTTCCATCAATTAAGAATTCAAGAATAAAAATGACAAAAGCAAGGTTTTTAAAAACTGTGCGTATACTTCACAATATTTATCCATACCTAATCAGTGTAAAAATAGTAATAAGAATAAGCAAGTAGCTTGTAATACACAAAATTACCACATTTGTTTCTTGAGTGCATTGTTGGTTAATGGCAATAAATGAAGAGCAAGCTATGAGTGGACAGATCCTTTTTTAAGACATGTTTACTTCTCTTATAAATGTTATTTTGATGCGATCAAAACATAAATCGCATGCCCCATAAAAGATGGAGAAAAATCTATAACCCAGAGGTGAAAATGTACAAGTCTCATAACTACATTAGAACAATTCATCACAGAATGATTACTATATAACAATACATCAGGTGAACAAAAACAGTTTGAGTGTCCTTTACTCACATTCTGGTACTCTTTACCAAATTTAGGGAGCTGCACTGATAAAGAGACATCGTCAACATTCTCTGCCTAAAGAACTGATTTAACTAGCAAAATGTTGCGATTGTGCACTAACTAAATCACAAACTACTTGTAAATATTACCCTGCCTAGAACAGTAAGGATATAATATGGAAACTGCTGCATCTTAGATGTTCTAATTCAATTCCAGTTGAGTGCCTGGAGCAAACATTCACTATAGATTCTACAATGAAGTCCATCTGGGACTGGACTGAAATATCCTCTTCGGTCTGGTCCGAGTGAGTTTCAATTGTGAGTTTTCAGTCCACTCCCCAAGATGAATAAATTGTACCCTAAACAGGACAAATGTCCAGCTTGGTAGTATTCTGGACTGTTCCACTTAGACAAGTGGCAGTCCGTCTTTTCCCATGCAAAACTCCATACTGCTCCACCTAAACTATTTACCAAGCATGCCGACTTGAAAGCTGTTAAGTGTTTGATACTCCCGCTGAGAATGAGTGTCGGCTCACAAAATTAATCTGCCTCACAGCGATGCAACTCTCACACATTTCCAGTGTGAAAATGTGGTAGCTTGATGTAAATTTTTCATCAACTGTTTCATAACAGGATCTGATGGTTTTAAATGATACTTGCATAGCAACTGCCAAGCTACAAAGTTTCTACACCAATTACAACTTCTATTTTTGTAACTGTGTCAGTTTTCTAGAGTAAAAATAACTTTTACGTACAAATTATGTACCCTGTTATAACACAAACTGTCCACCATTGAATGGCTCTTCCCTCAATAACCGAGCTTCTGTAACATGTGCTGTTATAAAGAAATAAAAACAATACTAAGATTGGCAAAAACAGGAAAAAAACAAACTTGATGTAAACAATGTTATTTCCTGTGCACCCAGAAAACTTAATTAAAATTCAATCATTTCTAAGTATAATAATAATGATGACAATTAATTACAAAAAGGTAATTATAATCACATCTTGGAAAATACTCCCGTTTCTCAACTTTTACGATTAAAACTTTATTACATTTAACATTAGTAGTCACTACCACGTGGTAACCATTTTTTTAAAAACACACCAACACACAGTGAAAGTGGTTAGCGCAACATATCACAGAAAAATTTAACAATCACAAAGTCTCAAAATCTTAACTTACAAAAACTGTACCTCGTACCAGTCACAAAAACACAACTGGCCTGTCATAATTACATTGGACAAAGACAGCTCAATGCATTACGTATATGTACCAGAAATTATAACCAAAGGTGGACAATTTGCACGACTGTTTCTTGCGTAGTAGCTGTCCGCATACAGGGGCATTGCAAAGAGGG
>NQII01004858.1:0-31636 GCA_002778355.1 Clitarchus hookeri
TTACGTTATCTCTCAAAAACTACTAAACCAGTTTCCCCCAAATTTGGCATATATACGTAGTACTATGATAGGCGAGGCTAATATAAGTAATATAAAGTTACTAGGGACTTATTTTCAAAATGGCGGAAATACAAATATTTTAGATTTATTTGGAATAACTACCATACCATTAAACAAATTACAACCANTTTTCAAAATGGCGGAAATACAAATATTTTAGATTTATTTGGAATAACTACCATACCATTAAACAAATTACAACCAAATTTTGTATGCTGACAATATTTATTTCAAGCATCATATAAGCGATAAAAAAGCCAATTTTGTTGGTCATTTTGTAAGATNCCAAATTTTGTATGCTGACAATATTTATTTCAAGCATCATATAAGCGATAAAAAAGCCAATTTTGTTGGTCATTTTGTAAGATATGACTAAATGAATTAATACAATTTTTGTATAATAACTAAGGAAACAATTGACAGATTGCTACCAAATTTGACAAGCAAATAGCATTGCGGCATTTAATATTCACAAATACATTTCAAGTGTGTCAGACTCTTATTTTCGAAATGGTGGCCAACTAGTTATTTTAGCATAGTACTCTATGTCTTGCAAATCATGAAATCAATTCCAACTGAAATTTGTATGCTGGGAGTACATATAACTAAAATGAAATGTGTCTACAAAGAGCCTCATTTGTCCTCCATTTTTGTAAGATAGTGCCACTGGAATAAATTTTATGTCATATATCGGGAAACAATAATTGACCGATTCCTACCAAATATGGCAAACAGGTAGTACTGCTGTAGGTGACGGTAACGAATGTGTTTTAGGTAAGTCCAACAATTATTTTCAAAATGGTGGCCATATAGCTATTTTAGTTTTGTATGTTATATCGTCGAAAGCATGTGATTCATTAATTTTAATAAAACTTTGTAAAGCGNTATAGCTATTTTAGTTTTGTATGTTATATCGTCGAAAGCATGTGATTCATTAATTTTAATAAAACTTTGTAAAGCAGCTGTATATATTATAAACATCAAATGCGTACACATTAAATCTGTTTTGTCCATTATTTTGTAAAATAGTAACACATGACAAATTAAAATTATGCTATATCTCCAAAAACAAACAGATTTATACCAAATTTGGCAAATAGGTAACACTATGGCAGGTCATTTAAACTGATAAACTTTGAGAGGGTCTGACAAATATATTTTCAAAATGTCGGCTATATAAAAACTTTAGGTCAGAATTTTGTGTCTATGAAAATACAAAAAAAATTTCAACTTAACTTTCGTTTGCTGCCAGTATCAATTATATCCATCAAAATGGTCTATGCAAAGCCTCATTTCTCTGCCATTTTGTAAGATAGCTCCAAATGAAATAGTACAATTTTTATGTCGTATCTCAAGAAACAATCAACTTTTTTTTTTCCCCATATTTGGCTAAGAAGTTGTATTGTGGTAGGCCATATTAATTTATGTCTTTTAGTGTGTAAGTCTCTTATTTTCCGAATGGTAGCTACACAAACATTTTTACTTAGTGTGCTATATCTACCAAACTATGTAACAGATTTAAATATAACTTAATATATTGTATCTATGATAATCATCGAATGTGCTAATACATAAAAATTTTGTCCTCCGTTTATGAAGATTGTCACATCAACAAAGGAGATTTTATGCCTTATCTCGAGGAGCAATCAACCGATTCATACCAAAATTTCACAAAAATGTTACACTATGGTATGTAAATTAACATGTGTTATATGCAGCAGGCATATTTTAATGGGGTTTATATAAATCATTAAGATGAATTTGTTTTATATACGAAATATTTCAACAAAATTAAACCATATTAACAGTATTAATTAAAAGCATTATTTATTCCTACAGATATCCTATTTTTCCGGATTTCTTTCGCAAAATACTACTAGGTGAGTAAATTGCAAATTTTACCATATTTCCGGGACGATTATAATAATTTCCAAAACATTTTGCACAATTACAAAACGCTATGCAATGTTACATGATTTAAATGGGGCAAGAAATTAATTTTCGAAATGGCGGCCATATAACTATTTAGTTATGTTTGGCATACCTATTTAACAATTTAAACAAATTCAACCAAACTTTTTATGCTGATAGTACCTATTAGAAATATCCTATACAAAAACTCCTTTTAGTCAGTTTTTATGAAAGATCCCTGTTTAAAAAATAAAGTTTTTAACTATATTTCTGAGACCGACTAACCGATTTTCACCAAATTTTTGTCACACAAGCTGCACTATGGTAGGCCATGTAAACGTATGTTTTTTAGTGGCTCATACACTTATTTAAAATAATGATGACCTTGTTAATATTTTAGGTTAGTGAACCCTATCATTCAAAACACTAGACTTATTACATCCGAAGTTAATGTTCCGAACCCTACCTCCATGATGTAGTTGATTGCACGCTAGTTTAATTTTACGTGTTTTTCTGAATTCGGATCCCGGGTAAGTCACTCGTGTATTTTAATTGTCTTGGAACTGTTTCACATGCTTCTGGTTTCATCTCTAATTATATTGCTGTCAATGAGACGTCAATAACTACTTGCCATCTAAGATGTTAAGAATTTCACTAAAAATTATTTGCACACATGTAGAGGAAAGTAGGCTCATTAGTTATCAGTAACTTCTTGTTTACTTCCCCTCGTTAAGTTAACGCTGTTTTAATGTTATTCAATTGTGTAATCTACGTATCTAATGTTTTCCAACGAAAACTAAGTGTTATTAACTAAAAGAAGTTATGTTAAAATCCACTTCACATTTTTTGTGANCTAATGTTTTCCAACGAAAACTAAGTGTTATTAACTAAAAGAAGTTATGTTAAAATCCACTTCACATTTTTTGTGATTTCAGGTACGCAAATCAAAAGCCAAGTTTTTGTAATTTTTTTAGTCAAAATAAAAATAATTTTACTAACCTTATTTTAAATGTTTAAAAATTTATTTAAATAATATATTATTATAATTTTTGTATTTATTTTTACATTTATATAGATAGTATTTTGGGTTCTAGGTTATTCTAAGATCACTCCGAGGCCAACATTAAACAGACCCATTATTATCACCCCCAAAAGGTCAAGGTTAACAAAGGTCACGGTCAAATCAAGAACTTCACAACCTGAAAACATGTCCCATAGCCAGCAAAAGGCAACGGACCCTATAAAGTAGTAGACAATGTAATATTTATTATGTTTGAATGTGGAATACTTATGTTCAATGACAGGAACAAAGCTAAATATATGTTTTACACTAAACATTGCAATAATTACGAACTGTATTTAGAAATGCTTGTTATCACGTAAGCGACGACGTTTATGTTAGGGTACCTGGAATGACGGGTATCAAGTGTGCTTGTCTAGTAACAGCGTTTATAGATACAACTATTTTCCATATGTTACGAAAAAATTTTTTATTGATCACAGAAATCAAGTGTACAGCCACCTTTAAGCAGTTTTAAAATCTTTCAAGCCACAATGTTTGCAACTTAACTTAAATGCCAGCTCAAAGGATGAGCAAACTCCCTTTCCTCCTGTGTTCGCCTGATGGGTGCCCACACACGGCACCCAATGGGAGNCAGCTCAAAGGATGAGCAAACTCCCTTTCCTCCTGTGTTCGCCTGATGGGTGCCCACACACGGCACCCAATGGGAGCACACGCATGGCAGCCAATGGGAGCCCACGCATGGCAGCCAATGGGAGCCCACGCACGGCAGGCAATGGGAGCCCACGCACGGCAACCAACGTTCAAAAATTGATTGCTTGATTATTTTCACGCTTTTATATAACTCACACTTGTCGAAAATAGCCAAACTCTAAAACACTAAAATGAAAATGAATTGNTTATTTTCACGCTTTTATATAACTCACACTTGTCGAAAATAGCCAAACTCTAAAACACTAAAATGAAAATGAATTGAGTTCAGCCCCACACTGCTACTGATTCTGTGATATGAGGGAAACGACCTCTATTGTATTTATTGAGAAGCCATTGAAACATAATTTTTATATATAAAAATAAAAGCAAATTATGGTTTTTCAGAGAGTAGTTTTTTCCTCGTAAAATTGTTTATTTTTCGGCGAGTCACCATATTAAGACACACATCCTACCTACGTACTGAAACATTTTACTAGTCCAGTGATATGAAGGCTAAACTGAACAGCCTTCTGTGCCCTGGAACCGCGGCTATTTGTTCGTTATTGACTACTGACACTGCGAGAAGCCAGGCTTGCTTTCCGCTGTACTGCACATGACTTCTAATGTTAAGGGTGTACAACTAGTTTGGCGTCTGTAAAGTCACCTCGTAAAATGTGGCCCAATAACATTTACTACAAAAATTGTAAATTTTTTGGGAACCTGTCGTGTCACCTTTACTGTCAAAAATTTACCGTAATTTTACGGAGACATATTCTTTTCTGGAGCGATACTCGAACACAAATCTGGCAGCCCATCACTCGTACCACTTACCTCCAATCTTCGCGTGACTGTACATTATAAATACCACATTTAAAAAAAAGTGACACTTTACTGTTTTTAGTTTTTGGTAGTGCCTGAATTATTTTTAATGTTGCTAACTGTAATAACTACCTAGTAACATTTTTGTGATGTTTGAAAGAATCGGTATTAGTGACGTAGATGTCATAATTACCGCAGAAACGATACTTTTCTGGTGACAGTGACGAACATAGTTGTTTGTGGACTCGGCACTGTTCCTGAAACCTAAAGGTATAGGAAATTCGGAGAATTTTCCTATTTTGCATTTAAGGAACTCAGCTTAGTTTTCGTCATTACATATTTTAAGTGGCGATTTTTTTTCCAGATACTTACGTACACCACAGAGAACTGACAAATGCGGAGATGAAACCGCGGTTTATGCTGCCAACTGCAGCCACACTAGCCAGTAAAATGGTGTCATTGGCTAGCAACGTGTTGGAACGCCGTTCACCAATCAGAGCCTGGGAACCTACTTACCAGCTGGCAGACTCGCCAATAGGGAAACTTGCGCAGCACGCCGGAGCCAATCAGACACAAAGCCAGTTTTCATAGATTCGCGCGGCCAATGAGCGATCAAGTTCGCATGTATCTAGGGAATGGCCACGCCATTTATTTTTTGTACACGTGGCTTTTCTGTGCCTATACAAAGCTCCAGGACAGTTAGCTCATTTCTACAAGACGTGCACAGAAAACGCGACCTGGGAGTTACTCCGGTGTGCATTTGCTTGACTGTGGGGAAAGGAAAAAAATTGAGGTCGTCCCTGGCACAAGACGCAAGTGACGCGCCCCCCCCCCACAGCTTCCAGCTAATGAGAATGCATTATTCTACAAGCTTCCGCTAATTTGACGGAGTGGCCGGCCGGGTACTTTGCAAGAGGGAAAGGCAGGTCGGCTCTGCCGTACATTGGCGGCATGTCTGGCCAAGTAATTTACATCCGTAAGCCGGTGGCAAGCTCCGGCAGGTCTTAGCGGTGTATTTGTTCTCTCTCCGCCTCTCAGGCAGAAATGGAACTGGCTATTTATTATCGCCAGCTGCGTTTTCGTTACGAATATGTATAGCGGGGAGAGGAGAGGGAAGCGCTAAGCAGAGGTTTAAAAAGAAAGTAGAAAGAAGAGAGAAGGCACGGAAACAACTTGCAGAACAACCGTAATTAAACGTCTTAGTGTGTTGCGTCCCAACAAACTGGCGGACGAGACAGAATGGGCTAGAGAAGGAGTAGCACGGGAAAGGGAAAGGCGGAGGGGAAAACATAAATATGCTTCTAACGGGAGAGGTGGTATGGAATAAGATAACTTTTATTTTTTTTTTTTGCAAAGAAGGAATACGGAGCGTCCTGAATTTGGTGCAGGGAGATTATAAGGATTCGAGTTTTTGAAACGGCCATGATGTCGGCGTTAAGCTAGGCGACACGATCAAGGTGTGCGTTGGGCGACAATAACAAAGCCGCAATGATGCGCGTCGTTCACGCGAGCCTGTGCACTGGAAACAACACGGAGGAGTTGCCTTGTAGCCAACCAGCGCACACCAAGCCCGGCGTCATTTAACGCCTCATCTTAGCATCACCATGCCCCACGCCCCAAGTCCACGTAGGCCGTGCGTGGACGTATGTGTGTCTTTTCAGACTTATGTTTGCACAGCACAAACTACGAAACAACAGAAGAAAGTGCTGCATGGTGGCACGGGCGTGTTACGATTCTTAGTTAACATATCTATTTGGTTGGGTACAAAAAAAAACAACTATCAGTATAGATTCTGAATCCTGCCAACATGTATCAATGTTATAGATGTCTGTACAAACTTTGGAGTATCAAATAAATGGAACCACTTTTTCTAAACGTGTATAACTACGAAGGCAAGCTATTAAGTTATTTATAACCTTCAAAGCAAGTATACTGCCAGTTGGGCCAGTGCTAGTTTACACATAGAGACTTCACAGGCACAGCCAAGTACGAACATGTGTATAGATGGAGAGAAGTCCTATACAGACCACGAACCCAACTTCTCGTACCACTTAGTTGTAAATGTCAGCAGCCACGTTTTACCATTTACATAATGCTAATACATCGTAGAGGGAATGATAGTGCTCATGCAAGCTACGCTCTAGTTTGTTTTTTAATCCCACATTTAACTAATATTTTTTTTGTATAAAATTTTTTTAAAATGACGTGACTTGAACCACAATTTGCTTACTGTTTAAACGAATACGTATTGCGAACGTTAGAACACCTTCATCGCCAAGTTTCAATGCGACCAGGATGTATTCAAGTTACAATCAATATTTTTATAAACGTTTTGCAGGGAGAGAAAATTGTAAACGAACACCGGCACCAGTACTTAACCCCTGATTCTCACGGTCCTGTGGGCAAAANTTCAAGTTACAATCAATATTTTTATAAACGTTTTGCAGGGAGAGAAAATTGTAAACGAACACCGGCACCAGTACTTAACCCCTGATTCGCACGGTCCTGTGGGCAAAATTGGAAAAATTGATAATTTACCTGGGGACAAGCTGGACTTAAACACTCGCGTGTTATTTTTCAGATTGACTGAGAATTTATATGACACGCCACGCGAGACTGCGAGCAGCAAATAGATCCAGGCCAGAAATAATGGACTCTCGCTGCTGTAGCCAGGTGGTGCTGTGGTAAACCACCCCCCTCGAATTATAGAGGACCCGGATTCGATTCCCGGTCCGGACATCCTGATTTCAGGGTTTTCCGAAATCAGCTCTCGGCGAATGTTAAGATGTTTCCTTTCTACAGGCCCTTGCAGATTCCTTCCCCATTCCTGAACGTCTAGTGTTCACCAACTAAGGTCTTGTTGTCGTACGGGGGACACGCGAAACTCAGCAGACAATGAGCTGTTGACATCATCTCGAGTACACAGACTGTCAAGTCCAGCCTACAGGTCGGAGAACTGGCAACATTTGGGCATGCGATTTCAGGTGTGAAGGCACTAGCCAGTCTAAAATCTTTGTTTGTCACTTTTCAATAATCTTGGTTTTATAAATGCCTCATCCGTCACGGAGCGCGCTAATACACTGAAATACGAAGACGCATCCTCTGGTTCCGGACGTTAAAAATAATAATCAGACAGTACTTAATGTTATACAGATGAAAATGACATAATATAGGATTATGCTGGTTTTTCATGCTTACTTTTAAAGCAACCGTATGCATTTCACTCAGCAGCACCATGAGATCGGCAACAACGGACAAACCATCCCGTTACAATCCGTTAAATGAAGGTTTCGCTGCTTTTTCTGGTCGCCAGCCTCAAATGTCCGGTCGGCAGCGGTGTCCTGACGACCGGAAATGTCGCGCTGAAGTCCACGTGCAGGGAACCCAAGTACCTGACTCCTTGCGGCAAGGAGTGGACGCCATGAACGGGACTCGATGTACGCGCGCAAACAGAGAACCGACACCATCAGTCTCCCGGGCGCAGCGCTGTGCTGTTTCCTCCGCAGACCAGCACTGGTGCTGGCCGGCCGTGTCCCCGCTGCGAGCACCGCTGCTCGTCCGTTCAGCAACTACCGCGTGCTGTAGCACAGAGCCAGCTGTGTCCCATTCACTAACCATCAGCTACACAGGTTGTCTTCCTAGCTGTGCGTGACACTGACTAGCTTGTCGCCAGTTCAAGTCACGTTTACAGATGGAGTTTCAACACACTCGCCATTCTATGTGAATAAAATAATTCGACGAACTTCAGTGTAGTCTAGTGGCATTAAAACTAGGTCGCAGAAAGTGCGATGTCCGTCAGGTCGTGGGACTCAGCTCACACACCGGTATCAGCGCCAAGCCTATTAATTATTGTAATGTACATTGTCTAGGTGGGTTATGCCCCAGCTAGCTTTAATACAATGATGGGTCATAATAAAAGTGTACATAGATCTCAAAGAACTTGCTTACATGAAAACTTCAAATCCTATTCACGTTGTTGTTGACAGTGCTGCTGGCAGGTGTGCAGTCCAGTGTTGCAACAAGGAAAGGGGTTACTACTCAGCTCACATGAGCACTCCGACCCTCTACACTTTGCCCTGTGGCACAGCTTCAGTGACGAGCATGCGATCACGCAGTAACAAACTCATTAAATTATGCACATATATGAATAAACTATCTACATTTGAGGGTATTAAAGTAGACAGATAATACTCTCCGTAATTATTGTATTCCTTATCAGAAATTTTTAACTTTAGTTGACCTCTAAACATCCGTGCGAGCTCACATACACACGCGCGCACACATACACTAAAGCGGTATTTCACTGCTGCGTGTTCGTGCGAGCACGGCGATGTCACGTGGTGGGTACTCCAAAGAGGTGTCCAGCTTCTCAAGTTCTAATTTTTAAGTCACCCGTCAAAATACGTACGAACCACTTGTTGGAAAAAGGCCGAGGAGGATGACCTCAAGACGGATCCCTGGACACGCCTAACATACAACAAGCAAGTTTTTCCCACGACCCGCTGTTTGACAGACACTCCAACTATAACGTCAGGTATTACGTATCACTCGCAATACATGAGGCAGTGTAGCGCTAGCTTAACATACACGCACGTTTGAATATGGCCTCAATCATAGTTCTAGCAGCCAAAGAAAGTAACCAAGACAGACGAGCTGTGAAGCATGTTGAGGGAACCAGTCGTCATACAGTCTTGTCAGCTGTTGCCGAAGTTTTACGTCGCAGTTCAGCTGCTCATGCCAGTGACAGGACTCTCCACCAAGAGTTGACAGCTCTTAATGGTCACGCCGCTGACGGAAGACACTGATCACACACATACCAGTGCCCGATGTCGTTTGGAGAGCTTTGCAGGCGTCACTTTACAGTACAGTGGTGTTACAAGTACTCACGTAGTGACAACTCACGGTACATCACCTGAACTCTGCGCACGTGTGTGGAACTGGAGGGTGCTAGGCGAGATGTATGTACCCGAGTGAGCTGTGTCGACGTGATTTTCAATGCCGGTGCTGTAATTTTCAGAGGCCGTTTCTCTACGCCTCTACTTGAGCCATTAGTTTCAATTGAAGGATAGATTATCTCCAGCATGCGCCAGTCTATGACGACAGTCTGAAATATGCCCTATGTTGTACCATAAAGATAAATCTTGTCCATTTATCAAAATTATTGCTTCGCGGTGTGAAGAAATTACATGGCAGTGCTTAACTGACTCGCTCAAAGAATCGAACTGAATGTGACATAATATTTCATGGCTAAGTTGGATTGTCGTCCCCATACCAAAGCCATTCGACCAACAGACAAACGTCAACTATGTACCTAGCTGCAGAAACCATGTTAAGAAATTCCTCAACTTGTACTTTAAAACTTCGGGAAAAACGCCGTCACAACAACAAAGGGAGTGCCGACATCCTGTTAGTCACACGGCTGGTGACTTAACCAACAGCATTAAAATTGGTTTCTGGCGCTTTCTGGTTACAGAGTGTCATGTGTGTGTGTTTGTGTGTCGCGCAATGCTACTAAATCCGATGGTGGTCTTTGAGAAAAGAAAGATCTGGTGGTGCATGTTCTCAGTGTAGCAGAAATGTAGCTTTGTAACACCTGTAGCTGTAAATTACATTTGCCAATTACTGTTTTGGTTGGAATTACAAAAGGTAGAATGATGACACAATTAATAATACGTAAGCAGTAATTTATGTTTAGAGAGAGAACACGCCGCACGTCATCCGAGCGGTCGCGTCTCTCATCAGTTTTACTGAGTATGATTCTGTTAACGCGGGTTGCGTTTGTATTTAACGACATACCGCAGGCCAAGAAGGTCTGGCGTCAATTACAGTATATGCCGACGCGTTTAAATGTGGCGAAACACCACACAGTTCGTGTTCTGACGAGTGTTTACTACATTAACTTCTGCACGTCAAATAATTTTGGGAATTAGATTCCAATAAAACTACCTAAAATATTATTCGAAAAAATATGACAAAGAATGCAATTTATTTATGACTGTATCTTACAATGAGCATTTTCGTACCGGACCAGTGCTTCTCAGTTAAATTCGCAGAACCAACTCTGCAAAGCTAATGATACTTCTGAGAATTTGAAATTCCTGCAACAGTATTGTGGCAGTATAAGTGATGATATTCACCACTTACGGACTTCAAGCCCTTCATGGACTTCCTTATGTTGCCTCGGCAATTACTCCCGAAACCAATAATCCAATATTTTTTATATCTGGTTCTTCTTAACCACATTACCGAATATTAATGATTTTTTGCCTACTTTCAGAAGGAAAGAAAGGCTTATGAGATCACTTTCCTGCCTGTGTGTCTGTGTATGTGTGCGCGTGTGTATGAGACGTCAACGCCTTCCTACCATCTAGGCTTTCAAGAAATTCATTAAAATTTATTTGCACCCATGTAGAGGAAAGTAGGCTAATTAGTTATGAGTAACTTCTTGTTTTTACTTTTGTAATACTGCGATTTATAAAGTGCTGATAGTTATATATGAACTGTAAAGAGATTGCGATAATCTGCAACCAGCAGTTCAGGTTTTTCCCACAAGTTATTTTGCGAGGCAAAGAAGAAATCGTTTAGCCTGGTAAACCACGGACTTCCTTCTCCTTTCCCACATGCACCAGCGGCCAACACTTCTTGTGTACTGCGTCAAGTTTTGACAAAGCTGAAACTTTTTAACTGGTGCCATCTTTTTCACAGCAGGCTTCATTCTAACTGCTCTTCCTTCTCCTCCTTTCTCCCTATCTCTTTCCACACCGGCTACACGGCCGAATATACTGCCGAATATACTGCACAAGTTTGCCCCTCTCCCTGTTTCCCCAGCAAACTTTGGTCCACAGACAAAAACTGCGTCGCATCTCCACAAATGTTTCAAATTGAGCCGACACGTCGCAGGCGTTCGCGGGTGAAGTCTTTGTCGTTTTCTGGGACGCGCGCAGTTGTTTGTATTTATTTTAATGTGCATCGCGATTAATTATGAGATATGATGAATTTTTTGTCAACATTGGAAATTCATTTCCCTTAACCTCTCACAATAACATTGTATACAAATACCTATGCAACAAAATACCTGGACGATATGCAAATATATATTTCTAAGATATATTATAGCCACTTAAAAAAAACTCAAATTATTCATTAAAATTTTTTATGATTGAGTTTCTAAGAATGCTAAAACATTTAAACACTAAAAAATTTAAATTATTAATTCATTCAATATTGTCATTTCTTGTCAGTAAAGAGGAAACTTGTTTTATTAGCAGTAAAATCATGTAGAGATACATTGCCTACGTTAAATTAACTACATTTTCTCTTTCGCAAGTAAAAACCGAGACAGGGAAACACAACAAGCAGAATANATTGCCTACGTTAAATTAACTACATTTTCTCTTTCGCAAGTAAAAACCGAGACAGGGAAACACAACAAGCAGAATACGGGAACGTGCTACACAATGGCGCGAAAGGAATTTCAATTGAAAATAGTATCTAGAATATCTACACAACATGCGAAACTGGAATTCACAATAACTTCAGGGAAACCCACCCACAATAAGAAAAAAAGAAATACAAATAAGTTGCATCGAGTAAAACTTTTTATTTCAGTTCAGGAACTGCAAGAATGTTTGATTGATGATGAAGGGTACAACGACTAGCAAAACACGTAATGTGGAATGTAAAAGAGAACTGAAAAGCGACTTGGCAGGGCGACTTTATGAGCTGTCTCACACACTACATTGATCCTGCAAAGAGAGGACGGCGCTAAGAAAATTAACCGTAATGTTGAAACACACTGTAAACATAGTTTTGTGCCTGCAAAGTGTTGCAGCATNACGGCGCTAAGAAAATTAACCGTAATGTTGAAACACACTGTAAACATAGTTTTGTGCCTGCAAAGTGTTGCAGCATACGCATATGTACTATAGACACTTCTTTTCTGCTTCTTTGTTCACAGGTTCCTGTTTAATTTAACCACAATAAAGTAAAGAGCATGGTGCGTGGAGTGTGGAGAATTATTTCATAAGCTACGGAGCAGAGCTTCATGACGGGCCATCCTCTGCTNCATGCACCAGCGGCCAACACTTCTTGTGTACTGCGTCAAGTTTTGACAAAGCTGAAACTTTTTAACTGGTGCCATATTTTTCACAGCAGGCTTCATTCTAACTGCTCTTCCTTCTCCTCCTTTCTCCCTATCTCTTTCCACACCGGCTACACGGCCGAATATACTGCCGAATATACTGCACAAGTTTGCCCCTCTCCCTGTTTCCCCAGCAAACTTTGGTCCACAGACAAAAACTGCGTCGCATCTCCACAAATGTTTCAAATTGAGCCGACACGTCGCAGGCGTTCGCGGGTGAAGTCTTTGTCGTTTTCTGGGACGCGCGCAGTTGTTTGTATTTATTTTAATGTGCATCGCGATTAATTATGAGATATGATGAATTTTTTGTCAACATTGGAAATTCATTTCCCTTAACCTCTCACAATAACATTGTATACAAATACCTATGCAACAAAATACCTGGACGATATGCAAATATATATTTCTAAGATAAATTATAGCCACTTAAAAAAAACTCAAATTATTCATTAAAATTTTTTATGATTGAGTTTTTAAGAATGCTAAAACATTTAAACACTAAAAAATTTAAATTATTAATTCATTCAATATTGTCATTTTTTGTCAGTAAAGAGGAAACTTGTTTTATTAGCAGTAAAATCATGTAGATATATATTGCCTACGTTAAATTAACTACATTTTCTCTTTCGCAAGTAAAAACCGAGACAGGGAAACACAACAAGCAGAATACGGGAACGTGCTACACAATGGCGCGAAAGGAATTTCAATTGAAAATAGTATCTAGAATATCTACACAACATGCGAAACTGGAATTCACAATAACTTCAGGGAAACCCACCCACAATAAGAAAAAAAGAAATACAAATAAGTTGCATCGAGTAAAACTTTTTATTTCAGTTCAGGAACTGCAAGAATGTTTGATTGATGATGAAGGGTACAACGACTAGCAAAACACGTAATGTGGAATGTAAAAGAGAACTGAAAAGCGACTTGGCAGGGCGACTTTATGAGCTGTCTCACACACTACATTGATCCTGCGAAGAGAGGACGTCGCTAAGAAAATTAACCGTAATGTTGAAACACACTGTAAACATAGTTTTGTGCCTGCAAAGTGTTGCAGCACACGCATATGTACTATAGACACTTCTTGTCTGCTTCTTTGTTCACAGGTTCCTGTTTAATTTAACCACAATAAAGTACAGAGCATGGTGCGTGGAGTGTGGAGAATTATTTCATAAGCTACGGAGCAGAGCTTCATGACGGGCCATCCTCTGCTNAGAGCATGGTGCGTGGAGTGTGGAGAATTATTTCATAAGCTACGGAGCAGAGCTTCATGACGGGCCATCCTCTGCTAGCGTTCGCAGTTGTTTTGAGGAATGTTTCCACTTACCAGCACCACCAAACAAAACTACATAACAGTAGGTAGAAATGTTAAGAAAATCTGTTCNGAGGAATGTTTCCACTTACCAGCACCACCAAACAAAACTACATAACAGTAGGTAGAAATGTTAAGAAAATCTGTTCGAGTGACGAATCAGAACCTATAATGAGCTGATGGACTGAGACGTACCTGAACTAACGGCAATGTCAGCAGATCGCTGAGAAAGTTTTTACGTCACCATATACGACGTACATTGAAAGAATTATCAATGGAAAGAACAACTTTCTTTAGTATTGTTATGCGCGGCTGCTTCACCTTCGTACCTCACACCTTGTCCCTTGGTCGGGCCCAGCGTAGTTCTCTCCAGGGCGACATCGCCTGTCCCTTGGTCGGGCCCAGCNAAAAACACGTAGCAGCTTAATTAACGTCTGAAGAAAACATGTACTTAAAATATATAAATGTAGGTTGAATTAACCTGTTAGTGAAATCACGGTGATGTGGGAGTTCCAACGTCTATTTTTCGAAGCTTGGTGCATGAAGGAAGTGACGGCCGTCCTTCNAGTTCCAACGTCTATTTTTCGAAGCTTGGTGCATGAAGGAAGTGACGGCCGTCCTTCCTTTATCACAACTGAGTGATCTACTGTCATGGCCACGTTGCGACTGTGTGACATCATGAAAGAATGTAAGTGGCGGGTACTCCCCCCCTCCCATATATTACACCATGCCATTGTCTTTTAAGAAGTGTTTACATTTTTGTAGTATTTATAAGCACATTTCACTTAAATTAAATGAGCGGATACTTTATTGCAGATAGAATCATCCAATTAAAGAAATTAAATTAATTTTCAGTCAATTCCAGCATGGAAAATGCATAAGGATGATCGCTAGTAAGGAATTATGGCAGCAATGTCAAGAGGTTTTACATGCCACCAACGACTGAGCAGTCATGCAGGTACGAGCCTCCCCCTACCCCCTGCACATCCCTCCTGCTAAGCTGCTTCCCCTCAAGCTGCACGGACCCTACTTTCCCATTTGTTTAGTAGCAAGTGCAAGTTAGGTGTTACACATACTAGGAGACATACACTGTTGTGTCCATGACCAAGCGCTGATGTTTGTGTGGGACTTGATAACGAAGGCGTATAATGGCAAGCTAAAACAAGTTATTTATTTTATTTAAGACATTATGTTTCGTCAAGACCAAGACCATTAGAGACTGAGATGTACAGCAGTACTACTATTTAAGGCAATGAAAAAAGTAGTCAGTCATTGGCGGTGAAATTATTTAAGGAAAATGGAAAATCAAAAACATGAAATTCGGACCTTGGATACGCCCTAATATAAGTCCAGTATTTGACCACTGCGCGACCTCGCTAGGCGCTAAAAATAGTTGTTTGGTGAGCGTTGTATAACATTTCAATATTACCATTACACGTAAGGGCATTTGCAACAATAAGTTGATAGTTAAATATTTTAAAGAATACTTCAACTGCTAAAATAATTTGCTCTAGTCAGAAACATTGTTGTATATTTCTTTAAATTACAGCTACTATTCAACCAAGACTGCTTTAATTGTATTACTTCCATCGACACATCTCACACATAATGTTACTTTAAGATCTTGTTTACATCTTACTTAAAGTTGTGTATAATTTTTTTAACATAATTTTAGTGTAAACTGTGTCAGATTTCGTTGTTTATTTATTTACATACAAATAAAGAAAGCGCTCTACAAAACATATGTGATGGAGTTTGAGAAAATCTTGAAACAGTTCGCATTATGTTTCGGATTAACTTCTTAGCGTTGTAAAATAGCGAATAATTTTGAATTGCAAAACCTCAATGTACTTTGTCGACAGTAATTGATTAACAAATCTTAGGAACTGTTCCACCTTAATCAACAATGAACTCCTTGCATTTAAATTTGTGCCCTATTCAGTAAACGAACCGCTGGCTACACCATGCACATTAAGGCCCCCGCTTTCCTGGCACTTGAACTGCGTGGCAGATTGTTACAAATACACGTTATTCTACGAAACTATTGTACGTGCGTCCAACGTACTCATCTACGAAAAAAACACACTTCTGACGTGGGCTGTTGAGTGCTTTCAATACGTCACTCACATTAGAAACACTATTTCAGAGCACTCCAAAATGGCTCACAAAGGATTTTGCAAAGTCCTGTATCTTAAAATATACGTGTAAGTTACATACAAAATTACTTAAGGGCCCTTCATTGAAACTTCTGACAGACTTTCTGTTAATATAATAATAGGGTCACCGCTGAAAGTCCCATAGGTACACGCAATGCGACTAGAACATTGCACGCCAGTTCGGGGCCTTGCGCTTAGCGGCGATGGCTAACTTGATTCGCGTGGCAGTGTCACCCTTATCGCTTACGCGCTTCTCGGCCTCAAACGCCGAAAAAAGCGTTAGGTAGGTGGGAGGCTTAAGCACCGGAAATTGACCAGAATCCAGCTGTAAGTGTAAAAAGCACCATATAATACATTCTTGCCCTTGGCCTTGAACAATGCTTTAAGCCGGGAAACAGGGTCTTATAGTGCGACTGTCGCTGAGTGTGACTGATATTTTCTATTCTCCACGCACCTCCGCACAATAGCAGGTGTTGTTTCCCTAGACAGCAATGCAATATTTGCAGTTATATAACTGTCATTCCTTCAAACCTGTGTTCTTCCTACATGGCGGTACTTTTCAGGTGGGGCTAAGGTGATGAAACCGTGCTCTGGTAGCCGCTCATCCGCCTAGTTTGTGGCACAGAGCGTTTGCACATCGTCAGCATCGCCTTGTGTCTGTTGACGAAGTTCATATCGAGCTGAACAAGTAGACATTTTGCCACTCGTGGCAGAATTGTGACAATGTGGAACTGTGCAGGAATATAAAGAGACAATTATAAAACATTATGAGTTTCCTTGATAGCGGAACACCAAAAATGTTGAGCTATGTGGGTTGTTGCATTCAAAAGACCATTTATTTATTTTTGATTCCATTGAAAATAAACTGCATTGTCAACAGGGAATGCATGTCATGAATTTAGTCACTGTTTCATTATTATTATAGTTATTATTGTCCAAATCAATTTTATAAATTGACATTTGCGCCTATAAAATTTTAATCTAAAGCAGCGAGCATGATATGTGAAGGAGCGTCGAGATATAATTGTATTGGAGTTTCTGTATTTTTTTTTTTTAAAGAAACACATGCATTTATTACTGCATGTTGTCAAATTATGTAACTTTTTTCTGTTATTAATTTAACTGTATTGCATTTATTGTTTTTGTATAACTAAACTGTCTGCAAAGAACAGTGTGCATAACATGTAGGAGGGTCATAAAGTTGTGTTTTTATTGTATTTCATCCTCCATAATCTCCTTCCTTCCTACATAAGGAATCATATATATGCATAACTTCAGAGAGCAAGTAATGAAATATATATGCTTAGATTTTGTTACATTTATTTAATAATTTGATTAACTCTTCTGCATTAACAAATTTTTCTGTTTGTAAACTATTCATTAATAAAAATTGATACCCGCCCAATGCTGGGGTTTATAAGTAGGTATTGAATCTGCTCTCGGCGCGAGGCGCTAGCGATTAATGCTGGCCCTCCGTGTTAGGGCGTAATAATACGTCGACACTATTGTCTCTAGGTCTAATTTACTAATAAATTCACCTCGTTTTTAGGTTACCAATAAATCAGTTTTATTAACGCTTAACAGGGCCACTCATACATGTACACACGAGACAACACTCCAACACTCCCCTTCCCTTTTATACGCCGGCTCCGTATTGTTTGACTGCCTGACTGCTCGATCCTCGACTGACTCCGACTGACTGACTCGTTGACATCTCTCAACTGACTGCTCGCGTCTGACTGCCTGATGTCGTCCGGTTCCGAACCGGACGTCTCGCTCTAGGTCCTCCAACTGACTCTCCTGACTGCTCGATCCTCGACTGACTGACCCGTTCCTCCCTCCTTCTTGTGGTTTTGTAGGCTCCATCGCCATATTCAACTTGCACCGTCCCTGCACGTGGACGGGGTGCTTGCCGCGTCCCCCCTGAGTCGTAAAACACGTGGCCGCTGCTCCTGTGGTCCACAGTCGGCCTGGCGTCGCCCCTTGATTCTGGCCTGGAAGTTTATTGTTCCGTTCTGCACGTGCGGGAACTCTTGGGTGGCCTCTTTGGTTCGGCGCACTTATGCCTCCGGATATTGTGTCGTTATTCTCCCCAGCATGCCCGCTAAAAGCTCTCAATGTTTATGGCGGAAACTAGCCTGGGACAGACTCAGCCGCTGGTGTGGGCTCAGCGCCCCTTGGCAGCTGCGGGATGCAGCTGCATCCACCTTCCTCCGCACGTGGTCGTTCCGCCGGGCTGTCCTGGCGCCATTCTCCTCATCACGTCCGCAAAACCCTCAATCCTTATTGCGGTCGTTCGACGGCGAGCTTCGCCAAAGCGTGTGTTCTGACGAATAAAATATAGGGACGCAGAATGCGTCACAATAACTATATGCATTTGTTTACACATATACATATATATGTACATATACACTAACATATACGAGCACGTGAGTATCTGCTACATATGCACGTAAATTAAGAAAACACCTGACGTAGGAAAACCTCTCCCTCTAATACATATCTGGATCTGGCCCTTCACAGGATGTCCGTCACACACCGGTTTAATCTGTTTCATGCAGACCTACAGATACTTCGTGTACTGAATAATTAGTACTTCTATACGCAAAATTCTCAGCAGCAGATGGAGCAGCCTCTTATATACTCGCAGGAACCAGAGCAATGACAAGAGCACCTTTTTCCACATTGACTTGCGTCAAGAGGTTCAGACTTACATATCAAACTCGAAGTCCAGAAATCAAGATGCATAACTACGAGGGATGTTAAACAAAACTCTTTCCCGCAGATTCCACGAAATATGCAACAGCCTTGCACGAACGTTGAATAGGTAATCAATGATGTAACATAATATAGAGTGCTCTAATACTGTATTGTTCACTTATTACATTAATCGGTTCAACGGACTTCATCCTTCGCAGTGAAGAGGGCACGCAGATAATCTAAACGTAAGGCAAATTGTCCTAACTGGTACAGTATGGTGCATAATTTATATTAATATTTAGATTTTTTTCCGCAACACCCCACACTAGTATGTTTCTACGTACGTAAGCATATTTGATAATTTTTTCATAATATATCACTAAATATGTTAAACGTTAAATAATTCCATTTAAACGCTCGTGTGTATTAATGAACCGTTATAACTCGAGTTCTCTTCCAACGACGTGTTGCAAACAATGATTTTCAAGCCAAAATGAGTTCTCTATTTTCTTGTAAATTGTTTCACTTTTCCAAAGATGTGCTTATTTCCTAGACCCNCCAAAATGAGTTCTCTATTTTCTTGTAAATTGTTTCACTTTTCCAAAGATGTGCTTATTTCCTAGACCCTATAATGATCTCGATCACCGCTACTGCTGTGAAATCTCTACGTCAGTAGTAAATACCTACATACACATTTATATCTGTATACAGTAGTAAATACCTACATACACATTTAGCAGATCAGCCGCGAAATAAAATAGTTATAATCAATATCTTCGCTTAAAAGGCCTTGACGTACTGCAATAAAGTAGCTGGTAGAGAAGTCAAATTCATAAATGCAACAGAACAAAGTTTTTTTCTTTTACATATTNGTACTGCAATAAAGTAGCTGGTAGAGAAGTCAAATTCATAAATGCAACAGAACAAAGTTTTTTTCTTTTACATATTTCCAGGCACTACTTAGTTCACAGTTAAGGATCATGTTACCAGTGAATAGAAGCTAGGCGTTATTTCTACGATGCCATACTGTAGACCGAGACCATGACTAAACACCTGGACATTTGTGATCTCATTAGACGGTTAGGCTATGCTTCATGGTCTCTTTAAACACGCTAGTCGCTATCATTTGTTCACTGACCGTTTCTTCAACTACCAGTTTATACTGCTGATTAGCTTATTCTAGTGATGTGTTTATATACGCTCAAGAATACTTTAGAGCATATCAGGAAACACGAGACCAAGTCACATACGGAACAGAAAGTATACAAGTGCTTAAAAAACATTTAATATCATCATACGAACTTCAAACTGCGCTCGCCCTTAGCATAGCTTTATTTTTAATTTTTAATTAAGAGTGAGTTCAAAATCTTAGAGCAAAGCAAAACTGTAACCCAGATAAGTATTTTAATTTACTTTGATTGGTGGTACTATGTCAACCAACGGGAACTATTATTGCCTGAATGTAAAAAAAATCACCGATAGCAATATGATAGCTGAAATTGAAAACAGCCTATCAGCAATTTCAAAGAGAATTTACGGTAGCAAAACTTTATAGGTAAATTTGAAATCACCATACGGATACGGCGCACAAACGTTAACCTTATTAATTTACTGCCTAAATGGGGGGTCACTGCATGAAATTTCCTCCAGGACTACACGTGAACTGCCTGGAGCAGTTATATCGGCACACACATGAAGGTTCAGCTTATCGTCCTTTCACATTATTACATACCCAGTGGGTGGTTGGTAGTACTTCATCACTTCTACACCACACTTCATTCTCACATAAACCCACCTTATGATTACTCATACTTCATATGTGTCAGCTCTCAGACAGCGGTATTCAAATATCCCTATAACATTTACTGTTATTTCTTCGCCTTAATGAAGCAATAAATTATTAAAGATTTTTCTTACTTTTATTGTAAGATTTATTAATGCTAGTTTCTTCCTGTTACGAATCCGACCTAGGCAAAAAGACTGGTACTTGTAAATTACGAAACTATTGCTGGTATATTAGAGATAATGCCGTCGAGTATTTTGATTCGTCATTATTACTTCAGTCTGCATGGTTCTTTTGAAAACCCATCAAATTTAATTGCCAGGCTTTAGTTTAGTTGTTGAGCGACAAACAGCACAATCCAGCTGACCCTCTCTACACCCCGCCATCGCGGGCTCTCTGGACCGCGCGTACATACATCCCAGCCAAGCGTCGCTGCACTTGGCAGACCAACTTCCAATGCATTTCCCGCCTTGCTCATCCGAGTCATTCTCCTCCTATTACACAATTACTGTACATACTTGTACGCGGTCTCATAGCAGCTGCTACAACAGGTAGTACGGCAGTCATCATAGCGTTTCGCGCTCTCCATAGCCATCTTTCACACATGCTTTTTTTCCCGTCGCATTTCCCATACCAGCTTTCATATCTGGCCAGTCACGTCACAGTTTAAGAGAGTTGAACGCTCCGCGTGGCTTCGATGTGAATCGAGTTGATGTTGAAGCCAACAATTATGTCTCCTGATTATACATCCGCAAAGTATGGCTTTGTAGACAAATAATATTGACCATGACAGCTTTCAAGTATTGTTGGAAAGCGTACTAAAGAGTTCAAATATTACGCGCACAATAAAGAGATGAAACAAGGGATTTAAAAAAGAAAAGTATATATATGTATATACAGTATGAATCACCTAAAACTTGCACCGCACATATTTGAGATATGAATGGTGTTATTGATGTGCTGGTTTCGTGGAATTCTAGTTTAGACAGAGCATCATAATTGCAGCCAAGAAAAATTTAGTAAAATGTAAAATTAGCATTGTCATGGGCCTAACGACTTTATTCATGCGCCATTCAGGTGGGCATGTGACATTGTTACGAACCTAAAGGTGTCGATGACATTCCAATTCGTGCTCTTATATGTACAAACAAAAGTTCCACCAAGTTTCCCAACTATGCATTTAAATATTACACTCTTAATTTAGCGCAAAAATTTTTTCTTTTGATTCACTACCAGCGTAGTTGTGGACCGGAATGCCATTGTGTTCGGTAGTATATACGCAGTTAATGGGAAGTGAATATTTTCGAAGGTTGATTTCGAAAGTGCTCGCTTTACCGTGAACCAGCTTCGAAGTAAGTTACCTGCGGATTAAAAAAAAAAAAATGTGCACGTTGTGGAGGCTGGAGCTAACTGCAGCCAGCAGTTCCACCTGAAGGACAGACTGTTGCCCCGCCAGACTGAAGACTGGGCGAGGTTGTAGGCGTGTTCAGGCGGTCAATTCTTTCTGCTACGTCTACAGCCGAGAGCAGGTGGTATTTTACACAAAGCAGTAGAGAAACAAGTAGTTACTCCTGGTGCTGACCCCCTGAGCAATACAGAGAAAAATATGAACATCATGTTTTGAAAATGGTGTGTAGGTGAGACGTTAGAGAAGTTTGGCGAATAATTCCTTATAAGAAGCTAAATAATGATAAGATCACACCAACATTGAGGCTTAAAATTCCCGTTACAGCTATTTTTACGACGTATTTTAGGATAAACGTGACATATTTTCTTTACTTTATAATAATATCCTTCGGCACTCATTAAAGGATGTTCAATCGTATTTGCGAATTACCGTCAAGAAAACTCTCTCCCAAACTTCTCAAAAAACAAGCATGTGGTCGCCCAGCTGTTTTGCTTTGATGCCATATGGCCACCACAGTGGCACAAAGAAAAAAGGTCCCGATGACACGAACGCCAAAGAGCGAGAAAAGAGCGGAAGTAGCAGAAAGAGCATGCGACACGAACACACCTGGATGAATCAGGGTGAAGCAGGGTGTCATGGTGTGATCAGGCCTTAGCTGAACGGCTTGCCTGATCACGCCTTCAAACATTAAACCTGCAAACGAGCGGGATTGCAACGCCACCATTTGGTCGTCGATCCTTGCGAAACAAGACAGTTGCATAAATCCCCTCCACCGGTCACTGAGCGGGGCCGCAGAACCACGCGCTTGATATAGGCCGGCGTAACACCCGGAACGAGCGTCTTTCGTCTTTAGTCCTTTGAGCGACCCGACCAGCGAAGCAGACCAGGAAGATGGGTGTGTCCGGCCGGCGTTAACCATCTCGTAGAATCAGCCTCCGGCTGCAACAAGGTTTTGACTTTCCAGTTAGGTTTAATTAAAATGGCGTGAATCATAATGTAATTAAATAATCATCTTGGTATTCAATTTAAAGCTCCCCCGATCAATAGTCATTTAAATAGCACTGTATAATCTTCATGTAATAATACCTTATCAGATATTGTTGTGCTCTACCGAATCATGAGTCATTATTGAGCTACGTCCCTAACTACTTTCAAGTACGAGCTAGCTGAAAAGCTAGTTCGTAACAAGGGGCAGAGCGGAGGCGGAATGATGGGCGAGGAAACCAGATTGTTTCATCAATTACTACGTGCGGCCATGTTTATTTCCAATTGTAAGTTGTAATTATTACACACCACAGATGAGTTAACTTAAGACGTCATATTTCAAGCAAGAAGATATTTAAATTATATTTTATTTTAGTGGCAGTAAAGTGTAACAGTTTTGGTCATAAACAAAGTTTATTAGACGTCCTAAGAACATTTTAAAGAAAATTAATACCACCTTAAATCAAGTGCTTAAATTTGAAACAAAACACATGGCTGCTCTTAGATTTGTCCACGCATACGTTTGCACGAAACCTAAATGCCTTTTTAAAAACTCCCATGTGTCTTATTTGTACCGTTATTTTGTTTTGTCAGAAACAGAGTACGTCCTGTTTCGAGAGACGAGAGCACCCGAAAGAGCCTTCTTGTTGGATTACCAGAGTGAAAAAGTATTTTCTGAAGAAATTTTTTTTTCAAATTCAGACATGATGTATATTTGTATACTTGCAAACCGAACTGAATTTAAATGTAATATAAATATGGCAAAAAGAAACTTCCTGATTACAGATAGTTTGTGGTTGTTAGAGAGGTTTCGGAATCTACCTTAGAATAAAACTCTGTCCGTAACCGCATATCCATGAATTTTAAACACTGACTTTATTCTGAACAGTAACCTTGTCATCAAATAACGAACCAAATTTCTCTGCAGTAAATACTTATTGAAAATATTCAAAAATATAGTTTACATTGAAAATTTAGTAACATTTGACGTAATAACAAAGTATTTATGGCTGTGATAATTTCACGGTGCAGCTAAGTCGTGAAAAGTGACGAGTGAGCACACAAAATTTTTATTTTCTGTCCGCGGCGGTTAGAAAGTAGTCTGTAGGGCTTCCGACAGTGCTCGATTAACTGTAAAAAAATAACCAACCCCTTAAGAACGTTATTAGACTTAAGTCACTGACTGCGAACTAGGAAAAGATATTACATGATTTAATATTGTATTAAAATTATGACTAAGACATTTAAATCTACGCACAGTAAGTTTTTCTTCATGTTTCGTTGGTTTAATGAACGTATGTGTAAAAATTAGCATATTTATGACACACCTAGACAATTAATAATTTCACAATTACTTTTTATCGATGCGCGGATTAAGATATAGGGTCACTGACACCGTAAATATACAAATAGCGGGCTCCTCTAAAATGAAAAAAAAAAAAAAAATCCTATGCAGAGTTTCCGAAGTTGGTCATTTGCAGTGTTTATGTTTACGAAGTGTTTTTGTAATTTATTTATGTGAAACTAATATATATATATTGTCACATGCACTGCATTCAATTGTGGTTGAAATGTTTGTTAATGCGGCTAACCCGGATAAACTAGGCTCGACCATACTATGTTGACCTTAAAATCTTTCATTACATGAGCAGGTATTTCATCAAGAAAATGTCCCATTGTAAGTAGTGACAAAAAAACGGAGCAGTTACATTTGTAGAGAGGGAGGATGGGGCGCGGGGGCTGGTGTCGGGAAGTGCTCTGCCTGGCTCGCGACATAGCTGCCTCGTGTGCAAGGCGCCGCAGTTTGTCATCACTGGGACGCCACTCCCTCAGCGCGGGGGCAAGTACAAGCCCTCACGAGGGCGCCGGCCCTTACATTTATATATCATGTCTAGAGACCAGGTCGGGGGCAGCCGGCCCATACCGCCTGGCTGCCGATCAAATTGATATATTGTGGCAAGGCCAGCGGCCGCCGAGTATTTACAGCGTGTTGTAAGCCCTGCAGCAGTTGGTGCNAGTGAGGGGGGGGGGGGCGCTTTAACTATGACAAACGACGGTGGAAACACGTGACGCCCACACGCGCATTTCGCTCTGGGTTTTACCACCTCCACCGCCGACACGGTCTCTCGCCGACCTACACTGCCGCTGCAACTGTGCACTCTAACATGTATCTATCTGGAGCCCACGTACACTCAGTTACCTATACATACTTCTTATAAACCTACACTACTAGTCCACTTATCACCGCAGTGCTCGTGTCATTCACAAGTAATATCATTTTTCTGAGTTTTTGAAAATGATCACACTCGCAAAAATGTTTACGCGTAATGAGAAAATACAGGAGGTTATGGGTGTTGGCCACGAATAAATTTGTTATTTCATATTTGTACCACATACTCTTTAACTCTTAGAGTGTATCTGTGATTAATATTTTGTCAGATAACATTTTTTTTGATCGCTTAGCTTTTGCAAAATAACAGTCAAAGTTAAACAGTCAAACTGTTTCTTGTAATGCACAAATAAAATAAACCTAACTATTTGCAGAAATTTAAATATGGAAACTAAAAGATCTTGTCTTAATTCATTTATATATAGCGAAAGTAATTTTTTTTTAAATTCAAGGGGAGTCCAAATAAAAAAAAAATGCAAGAATTTCCTTGGTGTCAGCAATTTTTTGAAATTGAAAAACAATTTCATTTTAAGATTTTACAGGAGTAGCTCTTGGCATCTTATTTCAGTGTGAATTACTTAATTTCAATATGTAAGTTATTTTTAACTATTTGTACAGCTCTATAAGAGAAAAAATGTATTTTTGACATGTAGTTATATGAAAACTATATGCTCAATTTTTTTTCGCGTTATAATATTAATCACTGCTATTGTCAAAAAGTTGAACAGTATACAGAACCAAATATAAAATAACAATTTCCTGTGGTCTACTCTCATAAGTTTTTTTCCATCATATATCCATGGTAGCTTTTCTACATTTGTCCTGACAAGGGTCTAATGCGTAGTGAAGTTGTAAAATATGTACAACGACCGCTACCTTAGTACGGATGACGGCTGCTAAGGCGAGAGTAACATTCCAAGAAATCAAGTAGCGGCTCAAATTATTAGTATTCTCATGAATTACAACATCCGTCTCCAACTTAACAGTCATTCTCACTGGAAATATTACTACTGTTACGCAGAAGTACTAAGGCGCTTGGCTCGTTCCACACCCACCAGCTGAGCTGCGAGCTGCTGAAACACTGTATAGTGTCATGTCTATTTCTGCAGCCTGACGTAAGGTCAATTTTTCAAACTATATACAAACATGTTACACTTAGACAGTTTAATGAAAAAACATTAAAACCGATGACATAATCAGGACAATCTCCAATTATTGTATAGTTTCAGCTTTCGAAGTAGGTTTCTAGCTGTTCCTAACATGCTCAGATGAATATTCGGGATTGAACATGTTTCACACACAATAATCAGCTGATCATTTCTAATTTTGTACGATCATAACTACAATGTCAAAAATTTAAACTAAAAATTAGCAATATTTTCTTTACGGAACATCATTGAAATGTTTTAAAAACAGTTTTAAAGCTTTCGTTTGTAATCGTACATTTTTTTACCGCTTGAACTTTTATAAAAGGCTCTAATTTCACAACACACGAGCGAAAATCTTGCGTACAAAGAGATATCCTGCGGCTCAAAAATATAAATGACGTTAGTTATTAACTTAGTTAGAAGGCCAGTATCATCTTCCAACGAGACAACCCACGTACGCCACTCCGGTTCGAATCCTGACTAAGCCGCGCATGTTCGTGTTGAGTTCAGATGTGACAGGGCGTGCTTATCGTCTCCGGGACTGCTTTACGTCACAAATCACGAACTTCAGAAACGAATAATTAGACAAATAACGTTGCTGAGTTCGTAGCTTAGAAAAAAAAACAGTTTGATCTCGTTTGAAATGAGAAAAATATGATTAAATCTATGTCAGGTATACCAGGTAACTTGAAAATGAAAATATTAAAAAATTGTGGTCGGAAGAATTTTTAAACATAATGATACTACGCGAGATTTTGTTTTAAATCATTACTATTTTTACAAACTCTATAGCGACGTAGTGGACCAAATACTGTTGTTACAACGCTACCTTCCAATGGAACACGAATACTCATAATTCCAGGAATCAATATTCAATTCAGAACTTAAAGTGGCTACATTCCTCTTCTTAAACAACGTAAAATAATTTTAGTACAATGGAAACATTTCCCTGGCGTTGTCAATGTGGAATTCACAACGAAGAATATGGCTCTGAAAACAGTTAATATATTTCTGAACCGGTCTTTTATACCAACTGCAGAATGTTGGTTAACTGATATCAACGCGAGAATCTCCTACCCGAAATATCTACCGAATATCGGGTAGAAGGGGAGGGGGGGCGTCGTATACGCTGTACACAGTTAATAAAGCAATTTTGAGATCAATATATGATAAATGTCACCCTTACTTGCATGTATATTGACGGGTACACTGACTGGCATGCGCCTAGTAAATTCATTAACGATAGAGGGAAATAAGTTCCATGTCTTTACGTTGAATTAAAACGTTAGCTGAACATTTGTAAATAATGAAATTATTTATTTTGCTTTCTGTTTTTAAGCATATAAGATTAAGAATTAAAATTTGCAAAACATTAACTTTTCTAATAATTTCACAGTTTGACTTGGCCAACTCATAAAGTGATGAGGCTTTGTAAAAATGTCAATCTTACGTTTGGTAGCAAAATACACAGTGTACATACAAGTAGTTCTTAAAGAGGGCTTTCATAAGTGCTCAGTTTACCGTGAACAGCCTATACCAGCCTGATGTCCTGAATCGTGCGTGCTAGTAAGGGAGGGATGCAACACGGCAGAGGGGGGAGAGGCGTGTCACATACGTCGATATCATTTACTTATTTGTACAGACCGGCGTATTTTTTTAGCGCACGTACATAGAAATTAAACATTTATTATTTCAGTTAAACGTGTTCTGTTTGCGTAGTGCACAAGGGTACTTCTTAAAACTGTGGAGTAACACTTGCAAGCTCTATAAATATAACACAACAGAACTACGTCGTTTTCTGTAAACATAAGGTAGTTTCACTTCATGGAGGGATAGTGAAAAACCGACCATTTAAATGGCTTGTGACAATTGCCACAGATTATATTTAAAAAATCCAGTGTCTCTCTTGAGGAAGTGATGGACAAACTCAGGCGCTGAAATGTCGCGAAGTCTCATCATAGTGGAACTGAGATATTATTGTTACGAAGGGATAAGGCCTTAGCTGAACGGCCTGCCTGATCACACCTTCAAACATTGAACCCGGGCACGAGCGTGATTGCAATAACACATTTTGAAAATACAATTGCAGAAACCCCCTCCACCGGCCAGTAAACGAGGCCGAAAATATCCCTCCTAGAATCAGTTTCCGGCAACATGAACAAGGTGGGGACTTTCCAACGATTTAAATGTATTCTAGGAAATACGTTGGATAGTAGTGGCGTGTGGTAATAAAACTTATTATAATTATCAAGCATCTTGGTATTCCATTTAAACTGCCTCGATCAATAGTCACGTAAATAGTTATTGTATAATCCTTATTTTCAATAAACCACATCTTATACTGTTGTGCTCTATCTAATCATGGCTCATTATTTAGCTACGCCCATAGCCCCTTTCAGATATGAATTGACATAAAAGATAATTCGTAACATTATGTTGTATCCTTTGCGTTTTTTTTGTTTACTCTGCGTTTGGAATTTTTGTATGTGTATTGTGACGTCTCAGTTGTATCAAACTAATGTGTTCTTTAAGTTTGTATATTTCAGTGCCTGTAGTAATATGTTTTGATACTATCATCTTCTTCGCTGTATTAATGTTTAATTTTTTAGTTTACATATCCTATCTACTGTTGTCCTTTGTGGTTCAATTTTTTTCATACAATCGCAACTGCTTGGTCATTATTATTGACATTTTGATATGAAAATAATTGTTATTAAAATTATTACCTTATTATGTTTTTCTGGCTGCCTTTTATTATGATTGCTCTCTATTGTAGTTGTTTCTGATTATTTCTTTTATTATTTAGATGGCTTTTTTTTTCTGTAGATGTTTTAATGACTGCTGAGTTCCCCGTTGCTTGCTAGTTCTTTGTCACCTGTTTTGTTGATGTCATTCGCTTACGTTTTTTTTTGTATTTTTTTTACTTATGTTTGGCAATGAGAACAATCATTGTAGCTTAATCATGCAAATCGACTGCCATCCAGCTTTACGGAAAAGAAAAAAAAAAACCAATCAACTTTACTCTTTTTTCTGTTTTATTTGTGTTAGCGCATTTTCANTGGCAATGAGAACAATCATTGTAGCTTAATCATGCAAATCGACTGCCATCCAGCTTTACGGAAAAGAAAAAAAAAACCAATCAACTTTACTCTTTTTTCTGTTTTATTTGTGTTAGCGCATTTTTAATTTAAATGTATTCTAGGAAATACGTTGGATAATGAAACGGTTAAGAAAAATGTCCTCGCCAGTTGTCGAGAATGNAATTTAAATGTATTCTAGGAAATACGTTGGATAATGAAACGGTTAAGAAAAACGTCCTCGCCAGTTGTCGAGAATGTTTAAATTTTGAACGTAGCTCTTACCTTTGCAGCCGACGCTGAGGAACAGCAGAAGCAGGAACCTCCGTCCAATCATGGTTCTGCAACAAGTGAGACAACCAAGTTAATACACACGCTTGTGAAAGTACGTCGTAACACTACACATATATTATCTTAAATTGAAGACTTTTTAAAAAAATACCAGTTGACTGTTTCCGTTCCATTCCTGGATGCAAATTGGAGCACGCATACATAATAAAATTATATAAACGCAACTAAGTGGAAAATTACAATGACAAACACATGCCATTGAAAACTATGTTGTCATCAGAAATAAAGAAAAGACGAAAAAGCATCCATCATTAAGGAAAACAATATGGCTGCTGTGGAGCGATTTGTGTATGATACACAGGTAATACTGCAGGAGAGCAATTATCAGCTACAAGCTAAACGAGACCAAATAACAGAGGGAGTAATCAAACGTACAAATAACGAAAACAGAAAGTAAACATTAGTAATCACACATATTTTTGGGCAATAAAACGGAGACAACACACATGAACAGAGTATGTATTCTAAGATAACGGACGATTACGCTATATATATGTATATATATTAATATTCGCATCTACACACATGCATATGCACTCACCACTCACACATAGGCATACATGTTCCGGTGGCACATTGTTAACAGAGGTTGCCAAATCTATCGTTAAGATAGTACCACGATACCCCAGTGACGACACCCTTTCATACAAGTTACCAGTATCACGTGTCTTCTCTGTGTTTTGAACTTTGCACGTGAGATATCGTAGAGCGGCCGTCATCTTCGAACGAACCGTACTCTCACTTTGAGTCAGCAATGTCAAGAATCATAATTATGTAAGATAAGTTTGATGTTGTGAAATACACATAGCAGCCATTTGGAACAGTACATTTATCTGAAAATCACTGGCAAACCAGTGGAAATGGATCGCTGAATTAACTTGTGTGGTCATCAACTCGGCTTTAATTTGCCTCACACTGATTCGTCAGTCTTCAAGAATGTTGATTTCATTAAGCTGTGTAACCATGATTATCTACGGAATTCTGTACTCAAAAGGAATTCTGTAGAAAACCACGGTCGTCAGTAAACACAGCAGCTGTCGATTATTACAATTTTCAGTACTACCTCGTCTACCGTTCTGCTGAAAAATGTCTGGTAAATTTCAGAAATCTTTACTAGATTAAAAATATACGAATAATTGGGGCGAAACAAAAATATTTGCTCCGAACGAGTACAGTTTTGATAACTGCGACTGTGACGCATGTTTGTTGTTTAGTAATACAAAAAAATAAGAGTTCTCTTTCTTTTCTAAGAACGCTGATCCAAATTCTAATGTTTTAACGTAGGATACAATGCTACGGAAATGTACAGTTGATATACAGAAACGCTATCCCTAATGACGACAAACGGAGCTGAGTTCCCTAAATACAAAGTACGTCCCACAACTCTGATTACGGGAAATAACAATGCCCGAATATACATTAAGCTTCTTTCGCCACTGTTAACAGATTATTATCTTTTCTGTAGCAGTTAGAATATCCACGGCACTTAAACATATTCCTTCAGACATCAGAAAGTAGGACAGGACATCTGTAACAGGAACACTTAAAACAATCGAACATTAGACCTACTAGAAACTCGAAAAGTTACATACTGTATGACAAACTAGCTGTACGTCCGTGGTTTCGCCCGCATATACTACACCAAGCTGCACCTAATTTCATTTACTGAAGAACGTATTTGTACAATTTCATTAGTTGCTATGCCATCAAGTGACAGGGTTATCAAGTTGCTTAGTTAGCTTACTCTGGAGCAGGCACGTAGAGATGCCCTTGTGAGACGCAATACTCCCTCAAATTTCTTCCTGCCACCTTTACAAACTATCCTTGAACCAGGGTATATCTCTTATAGTCGTAACAAAACAGACATGACAGAGATGTACCCGCTTTATTGTGATAAAAT
>NQII01004858.1:32970-44139 GCA_002778355.1 Clitarchus hookeri
CTAATTTGATTAGATGACGTTTTTTTTAATAAAACTAACTTTGTAATTCATTCAGAGAAGAAAAACGCACATTCTTAAGTAAAAATGGAAATTTTAGTTTTTAATTAATTAATTTAACTATTAAATAAACTGAATACTATGACGTATTTTACACTAAAAAAAATACAATAACTTATCTTTCATATGAAACTCAAGCCATATTTTTCTAACGATTTTGGAAATATGTACAGTACTTTTTAAAGTGTTCTGCATTTACTGTGTTGATAGTTGCATCACTATAAGGAGATCCACTTTACTTCTACCTTAAGCAGGGCTTCAGAAAAGTGTGAAGTAACCGTGAATGGCCTATACCAGAGCAGTATGGCCATCGGCTGCCTAGTAACCTGCTAGGCCTTATGATATCCGGGTGTTCGGATACCCGGGTACCCGAGTACAAGGAAGCGGGTACCCGCTCGCATAGAGCCTATTACCCGGATACCCGTTCCCTGCAATTGTGTAATATGTATTGTGTGATCGCAGAGCACGCATACATACTAGTTACTCCGAAATGTACAAGCCACCTTTTTTCGTTTTTATCTGATGCCTAAGCATTTGCAAATCTGAACAGGAGAGATTCTTATTATGGGAAACAAGCGTGTAGCCATACATGAGTGTAAATACTTATATTTTACTCAGAAGTTATACGTTTAGTCGTTTAATCATGTGAACGCAAATTGAACTTCAATGAAACGAACAAATGCACCTTAAGGCCTATTTGTAATACAAATAAAGCATAATTGGCGAATAACCATTCAAACTCTATGGAGGCGTCTGTTTGAAACGTTCGGTGACGTTTCCTCGTTTATCTCTAAACAAACCAAATTTATGTTAAACATTTGTATTAAAAAANGTTTGAAACGTTCGGTGACGTTTCCTCGTTTATCTCTAAACAAACCAAATTTATGTTAAACATTTGTATTAAAAAAATAACACAGGAAGGAAATGAATGAGATCTCCAAATTAGGGGTTGCGGAAAGCTCGGTTAGTGTGTACAAATACGAGTACATTAACATTCTCTGGGCACAGATAACTACGTTTGGCAGTAACTATATTGCCTGCAGTCGAAATGGTTCTCTCTGAACTAGCGGAAGATGCTGGGGATCCCAAGTATGGTTTTTCTAAAAGAGCTAACACGGAGTAGGACTTTTCGCGCACTTTCCACCATTCACGAGGGTATACGTGGTGTCGAACCTGGGGTTCGCCGAGGTAGTATTCAACCTGGGAAGTTCCATCCGATCTCTGTAGCAAATAATAAGGTCATAATCCGGCTCCCTATCACCTGATTGGTAACTAAGCTGGTCTTCCATTGTGCGTGTGTAAAACCAGTTACCATCTGGCGAACATACTGTTGGATCAAAACTGCTGCGGTCTCGTCTTCAGCGCGCAAGTCCTTATATCGGGGATCAAGTAATGAAGCGACCTGCTGTGGAAATACTAACTCGGGCGTATTTACGTTAATTTGAAACCTAGAAGAAAGGTACATCGATATAGAGCTTTTGAAGGTAGCTGTCGTGTCACTATAATTTACATTCATACGTAAGTGGTCATCAAGCAGGCCTCTAATCACTGGACGGACAGCCGACAAAGCTTCCCCNTATAATTTACATTCATACGTAAGTGGTCATCAAGCAGGCCTCTAATCACTGGACGGACAGCCGACAAAGCTTCCCCTACTTTCACTGGAAACTACATTGGTTGCAGCGACCAGGGCGACAATGCATGACACTACTCAGAACGCAAAGGAAGCTTCTGGAATGGGGAAACAACAGAATACGAGAACCGAAAGCATCGCCAGAAATATACGCAAACATCTTCTCGCCGGGTACCCGAGGCATCGGGCACGACACGCACTATGCGTAACGGGTACCCGAGTATTATACTGGCGGTTCCGGGTAGCCGTACCCGACCTAACGGGTACCCGGGTATTTTCGCTACGGGGATCCGCTATAACGGGTATCCAGGTATTCAATTACCCGGGTCTCGTCATGACCCTTATCAACTATATACCAGCTGGCAGCCCAATCAATAGGGAACTTCACGCAGAATGCAGTAGCCAATCAAACATAAGTCCCGTTCTCAGAACCTAGAGGATAAGCACGCTCATATCAAATGAACTGCCTCGCCATTTTGCATCTGTGTGCTTCACTGCACTGCTGTGTGTTACACCTTTACCTGCTATGTACTGCATCAGATAGTCACATTCTTGTCTTTCGTTTCGTCTTGGGAAATACCCGACAATTAAACACATGGTATCTTACACACAAAGGGATTTTGACATCAGTGCGTAAGTTCACCTCAACCATTCCTTGTTTCTCTCTCTCTCTTTCTCTTTCACTNTCATATCAAATGAACTGCCTCGCCATCTTGCATCTGTGTGCTTCACTGCACTGCTGTGTGTTACACCTTTACCTGCTATGTACTGCATCAGATAGTCACATTCTTGTCTTTCGTTTCGTCTTGGGAAATACCCGGCAATTAAACACATGGTATCTTACACACAAAGGGATTTTGACATCAGTGCGTAAGTTCACCTCAACCGTTCCTTGTTTCTCTCTATCTCTCTCTCACTCACTCTCTCTGAGAAACAAACGCCCACCAAGACAAGCATCTGAAACAGTAGCTAGCTCACATAACTGACCGAGACAGTAATTAGCATTGATTGGTGGCATTGGAGTTAGTGTACGGGATATATCAGGTCGATTAGCTGTCCCACGGCAGAGAGAGAAGNCGCTCAGTGCTATACAACATTGCATAAGAACTATGTATTTCTTACTAGGCATTAACAACATACATATGTTATACCTGGTTTTATTCACATGAATTATAAATAAAATATTGTTTATAGAAAAAAAACAAGTTAAAGTTTAATTGACCAAAAAATAAGGTACTTTTATGCCAACAGACGTATAAAACGCTTATGATACACGACACATATAGGGATACGTCGTACATGGGGGATTCTTTTTAAAGGTTTGATTGAAGAAGTGTGAGACAACCGCGAATAGACTATAACCTGGTGGTCTTCAGGCCATAGTAGTTCACTAGGGAGGAGGCGGGATCAGTACTTGTTTGCGTGAGCGTCAAATGAGTGAAGAGATTCGGGTGGCTCTTAGCAGCGAGGTCTTGAGAGACGATTAGCGTGATTGAGTGCACTTTAATTACAGTATATGTCTATCTCAAACAATATCTAAGTGGTTTAAATGTGTTTTCCTTTTAGAATTAACCAACAGGTGTCTGTTTTCTTAACAGGTAAATAAATTTAAACATATAGTTTAACGCACACCTCTAGGGAAACATATTTTTTATAAAACGAGAATATTACACATGTGTATTGGTGCGATTAAGATAAAAATAATGTTACATCAAATGTGTAAAATACAAATATTACATATTCTTTAAATATCAATTAATTTTCAATCAATGTTTTTTCAATTCTATTAAAATAAGGCATTTAATGTTTTAAATATTTTTTAAAAGATTTTAGTAAAGACATATCTTAAATATTATTAAAGTTGTTACTTGTAAATGTTAAGACAATCGTTAGAAATATGTTGAATATTTAAAAATGTATTTAAAAACATTGTGAAAACAAACTATTGAAATTTGCGACAGTAGGATTTTTTTTAGTGACGCCATCTTGCTGGCGTCTTGGGGTGTAGCTCGTAGTACAAGCGGCTGTTTTCGCCTCCGTATTAAGTTCTCTGTGTCTTAACAGCAAGTAGACACATGTGCATGTCCTCATCTCTCTCCCTTATACAGACTACTGACAACAATCTTGGAAAATGGCACAGTCTGTTAATGAATGTATATTGTAAATACTGACCGGCATGTCTGCAGCAATGTCGGGAGTGAATTAAAGAAATATTTCTGTGCCTTAATGCCTAATTTTAAATTTCCGAATAAAAACTGGTGACCACTTAAATAGGTTTAGGTTTGAGTCATGAACGTTGGCGCAAGAAATTGGCATATGACATCCACTTTATTTAGGTCAAAACTCCACTGCCACCTGATCAGCACACACACACACACACACATGCTGGTCATTAGATACGGGCAAAAGTAAACTTTACAAAACAGATCATTAGGTTTGTGGCGACAGTAGACTTGACATGAGGTAGAAGGATACCTGATGGACAAATGTTACGGCACACACTCCATCCTTCCGCACTGCAACTGTACTCTGGATGCACGACACACTATCCTCTTCTATCTTACTTTCTGTTTTCTCTTATCTATACACGATTTTTTGCTGGTTTTCTAAGTAAAACCTGTCCTTCTTGCCATTCAATTACACTTCGACTCCTTGCTATGAAGCCTTTACCTGAATACCACCTCATGGACAGTCGGAATTCTCAAGATCTCTTCTCCACTGGTCGAATTCTCCAAACTTCTCTCCAACTTCGTTGCGGATTCTGTCCCAATCCTGTGGAGAGCTTGGTCCACCGCCACTATAGTAACTTCACGTTGCAATCCTCAGCAACTCCCTGTGCTCACATTCTTAGATCTTCAGGTTTAATGAGCTCAAATAATACACGTTGCAACGCATCATCCAGTCGACACGCATCACAAAGTGGGAAGTTTACCAAGAGGACACTGTGCGGCTTGACTTGGTGAAGGAGANATCATCCAGTCGACACGCATCACAAAGTGGGAAGTTTACCAAGAGGACACTGTGCGGCTTGACTTGGTGAAGGAGAGCGAGGACATTGTAAGCAGGGCATCAAGCGCAGGAGAGTCACACGCAGACGTGCGTCGCCACCAAGATGGCGTCTTAGGGCGACCCAGGGAGTTTGCCGGCCCGCAACGTGAAGGGAAATAAGGACAGAGTGCGCGCTCGAGTTGCTCAGCAGCCGCTCTTCGTGTTCCAACATTGGACTGTTCACTTGCCAATACGACTATCACAAACTACGATGATAGCATCTGATGCTTAAACACTAATTATGTAAACAAGTGCCTATAGATGTTTGTATACTTCCTATAATCTATGTTTAATGCCATTTTATAACAATAAAGCGGGTAAATCTCTTTCATGCGTACAATAGGGCTTGTCTGTTGAAAATTAAGACACAAAAATATGCTAATCACGAGACTTTGNCGCAACGTGAAGGGAAATAAGGACAGAGTGCGCGCTCGAGTTGCTCAGCAGCCGCTCTTCGTGTTCCAACATTGGGCTGTTCACTTGCCAATACGACTATCACAAACTACGATGATAGCATCTGAGGCTTAAACACTAATTATGTAAACAAGTGCCTATAGATGTTTGTATACTTCCTATAATCTATGTTTAATGCAATTTTATAACAATAAAGGGGGGCAAATCTCTTTCATGCGTACAATAGGGCTTGTCTGTTGAAAATTAAGACACAAAAATATGCTAATCACGAGACTTTGNAAATCTCTTTCATGCGTACAATAGGGCTTGTCTGTTGAAAATTAAGACACAAAAATATGCTAATCACGAGACTTTGACAGTTTTATTGGTATAGGGTAGGTTAATGTTAGGTACTTGCGCAGTAGTCGAAAATCAGACAATGGCGTGGATACAATTTTTCTCCTGGATGTGGCCACAAGAACATTGGTACGTGTGTTAAGTGTTAATCTTTCTCCCTTACCGTCAAGTGACACTCAGTAGTGGGTGCTCATTGCCGCAGTTAATTACAAATATTTTTCCCTGACTCTTTTTTTAACAATCCAGTAGTAGGAAGCTTCAAAGTAAGTCTTAAAAAAAAAAAAAAAAACCTTAAACCATTCGAAGATAAAAGCGTCGTAAACGACGGATTCCAGAAGTTACATTTTAGGAATGAACATAACTCAGAAAGTAATTTACACAATTAAAAATAATAAATCTGGCAAGTTATGATCAGAATGTGAATCTGGTAGTGTTTTAGCATTTATAAACGAGTCCTTGATTGATGCCGAGGGATGGCTGGGGGGGGGGGATACGTCACTCGTGTGTCCGTCCCGTAGCTATGTACGTACGTCACTGCAGTCGCGGGGTTAAAGAATGTCACACGAACGAGCCCACTTTCTTGACACTTCTGATAGTGGTATTGTGTATGTGCAGTTATTTCTATATACAATTTTTTTTTGCTGACATACTGGGAAGGTTGACAGTCAGCAGCTGAGTGTGTTTGTGTAAACATCATTTGTAGTGTAGAAAGACACCACTGTAGCCACGGAAACACCTGTAAAGAGAACTGCCTTCATAATTGCCAGAGAAGTGCTGTGGTTGGTGAGAGGGAATATACACATAACCAGGTGATATCGGCCGGCTGACTGAGAGTGGCGAGAGTGACGAGAGGAAGCCGAGGAACTGAGACGGCAGAAGACGGCGTCACACGCCTGAGCTGTGGTTGTCGAAGCCACAGTTTTGACGGCATAGTGGAGACGACATTTATACATACTGGTGGTAACCTCGCCACACACATGCTGCCCCAGCTGTCTACAGCCTCGACGTCCGGCAACCAGCTGACGTGGAGTGTGACATAGTGCGCACTACCGCTCAGTAGTTAGATAATGGGGGATCTGGTGCATGGTGCAGTGTACGGATCCCCGGGGCCATATTACAGAGGACCAGTAGTGGCATCTGGCAGTAGACTGACCTTAGAAATTTAACCTTTAATCTCGGAAACACTCAAAATTTCCCTGATTTCCCTCTAAATCTGCAAGACGTTTCCTTACCCAAATGTTTTGAGTCACTCAGTCTAAAAATAGCATGACCTTGTTTCAATAATGTTCCATTTCATACTCTGTAATTCTGCCATGGTGAACATGGGTGTGGGGTGTCAGAGCCTCGGAGCCAGATCACAAATGTTCCGTTTGCGGAAAACACTCAAAATGTCTAGAATTTCCCTCTAAATCTCCCAAATGTCTCTCCAAATCTAACTTAATCCTGATTTTGACATTTGACCTTGACCATTGACATTAACCTATGACATTGGCCTTGTCTTCAAATGTCCTGTTTCCCCTGAAAACACTCAAAAGGTTTAGATTTTTCTTTCAATATTTCCCAAATTTCCCTCAAATTCTGCAAACTTGACCTTGACCTTTATGTGGAGTAGTATCAACAGGTTTCAGGCTTCGGAGCCTTGGAGCCGTCCCCAATATAGATTGCATCACAGCCGACATCTTGTATCTAGAATTTTCCAGTTCATGCTTGGTCATTATGCCTATCATGCTCTGTCATTCCGCCTCGATATCTTGCTTCTAGACTTGACATGGGTGCCAGCACAGGTTTAAATGATATATACATAAAATGTATATACGGAAATGATTTTCCCAAATGTGATAGGCAGGGGTGTGTCTATTCGAGACGAATGTGTTCGTTTTGTTAACTCCTGCAGCAGGCATATTGGTAAGACACTGAACATTTAATTTTCATTGCTTTTTATCAATATATCCTGTGTTATGAATTTTTATTAATATAAATTGGAAACAGAATAGGCATTGAGCATGTCTATTAGACCTCAGACCAGGAAGTAAGCACAAAGCCATTAGTAAGTAATAATCCTAAAAATAAAAGAATCATGTTCTGAAAAAAAAATTATTCAATACATTTTTGTTTGTTTTTTGTAGTTGGTTTTTCACAATATCATCTTCTGTCCCCTCACCAATTCCGGGCTAAAATGTACTCTTCTGTTTTTATTTTATTTTCTTATTAAGACTAGCAAGACACTTGCTGTAAAAAATACATTATTATTTAACCCTGAGTGCATCCTTGNCAGGGGTGTGTCTATTCGAGACGAATGTGTTCGTTTTGTTAACTCCTGCAGCAGGCATATTGGTAAGACACTGAACATTTAATTTTCATTGCTTTTTATCAATATATCCTGTGTTATGAATTTTTATTAATATAAATTGGAAACAGTATAGGCATTGAGCATGTCTATTAGACCTCAGACCAGGAAGTAAGCACAAAGCCATTAGTAAGTAATAATCCTAAAAATAAAAGAATCATGTTCTGAAAAAAAAATTATTAAATACATTTTTGTTTGTTTTTTGTAGTTGGTTTTTCACAATATCATCTTCTGTCCCCTCACCAATTCCGGGCTAAAATGTACTCTTCTGTTTTTTTTTTATTTTCTTATTAAGACTAGCAAGACACTTGCTGTAAAAAATACATTATTATTTAACCCTGAGTGCATCCTTGNTTTTATTTTCTTATTAAGACTAGCAAGACACTTGCTGTAAAAAATACATTATTATTTAACCCTGAGTGCATCCTTGTCAATCCAACAACTTTCTGATCTGGAAATCCCATCTAACGAGCATAGATTTTATTGCCTCTAAGTTTCAAAACTTTTTCTACAAGATAAGTGTCGGGAAATGTTGTGGGCGGTATTTCCTCATTGTAAAATCCGCCCCGAATAACTTGGCCATCCAGGTCTTCGAGATAGTAAGTACGGGGTTCATAATGTCGAATTTTGACGACTCTGTACAATTAGTTTGACCAGTTCTTTGCATATCATTTGTCAAATGTCCCTTTTATTCTTGAAATGCGTATGCAGTATCAAACATTAGCTTATAGCTTCCGACTATCAATAATTTTTTCATTCTTGTAAACTGTTTGTAGAAGTGAGTTGTTTTTAACGTCGATGGGGCACATGTATTTTGTAGGGTGTGTTTTGTGGCTGTTCTCGGAAACCAGTTCTGGTAATATTCTCAACCATTTTTGTGCCGAAAATTGTTTCCACGTCGCTGTTTTCAAGTGCGATTATAACTTTCGACAACAGCACAATTCATACCACTACCTGTAGAATAGAGATTGATCTTGTGTTTCTTCATTAGATGCCGGAATTCTGCCACACGAGTGTAATTGTGGACACTTGTGCACTCGATTTTTAAGCGAAAAATGTAATTTATTTTAAAGGCATGCAGATGGCAGTTATGTCTATAACTTTTGTCGGGCAAGAACTCAGAGCTTCGTCCCATGCATTTTCCTGCACTTAAATTAGACGGTTCCTGGTCTCTGGCACTAATCGATTTCCAGACACATTTTTCAGTCCCAAATGTGGACTACTCCAACTGTATGTNGGTTCCTGGTCTCTGGCACTAATCGATTTCCAGACACATTTTTCAGTCCCAAATGTGGACTACTCCAACTGTATGTTCCATTATGTTCGAGCAGACAATGGAGTCTCAGGCGAAGAATGTGTTTACCAATCGGCTCCTTCGAGATAGACNTCCATTATGTTCGAGCAGACAATGGAGTCTCAGGCGAAGAATGTGTTTACCAATCGGCTCCTTCGAGATAGAAGACATTGATAAAATCCTGAAACGCATGCTACAGCCTGATGTAACGTTGCTTCTTCAAGGCAACGCCAATACTTTGAAGAGTGAAATTATTTGCATTTTAAAACATTGATTTCACAAAACACTATACGCTAGCTTCATGTTACTTTAGATTTATAAATGACGGCTATGACGACATACTTGTCACATGATGAAACGAAGCTTACCTGCATCCAGTTCGTTGTCGACCGTCGGCTAATCAAGATTGCGACATTCCATCCTGCTAACCGTTACGTTAGCATGGAACCTGGTTTAAGTAGAGTAACATATTCTTTCTGGAAAGGAGGCCAACTGAAAACATTTACAGAGGAATGTGACGGGCTGTATCATACGCTGTATGCTCACAAGCCATCATTTCTCGATCCATGCCTGCAGATTGTAGACTGCACATGCTATGGGCAGTGTTACGTATTCTACATGCGAGCGAAAACCAAGCTGCCGAGTTCTCCTGAAGAAGTTATTGCATTCGCCAAAAATCAAAATGACAAGCCTTCGCATGATCCAGACTGTGTGTTGACCAAATCCAATCCATCTGCTAGCCAGTCGTCAGTCATGATGGACATTTCATCTGGAGACCTATTGCAAGCTACTGTGAATGCACCAGTTCAAAAACCATTCAGCAGCAGCAAACGTAAGACTATCAGCGTGACCGAACCTGTGACCTCTCGCAAGAAGAAACAAGCACTTCCATCCATGCCAGAACTCAGCGAAGAGTTAGCGCAGTTGTGTTTCCCATCATCAGAGGATGTAGTGACTAGCAAAGGCCCTATCACAACCACAAAACACTTCCTAGTACTAATAACATTTGTCAAAGATGTTTGGAGAATTTTTTTTAAAGATATACTAAAAGCACTCTGAAGGAAAAAATCATATAAGTAATGGAGAATTGTAAAATAACTTGATGTTTTAAACCAGAGAATTTGCAAGCTTGTTATGTTGAGTGAAAAATAAGAGATACTATTGTACTTTGTATAATATTTTAAAGTGAAGAAAAAAACGTTAATTGAAAAAAAAATTGAGAATTCAAAATATTTTTGTCTATGAAGAAAATTTCAAAATAATGTTTTATCTCTTGAAATAATAATATTTTCACGTATGTCGTGTTGTATAACTTGTCGCGTGCCGGTTTAGGGATTATAGCACGACATTGGCTCACATCCATCACCCCCTCACACCACCCCCCGCCTAGCGCACTTCGCTGGCGCCTACGAGACGGCATGTGGGACCACAAGCAGGTGGAAAATTCCGATACACGTGGAGCTGAAGCGTAGGCATTCCCCTTTCACCCCCTTCACTCCGGACACCTCTCGCCCACCGCGAGATCTGTGGAGTGCAGGGCTTTTTCGAGTTATCAGCAAATTATCACATGTAGTTCGCCTGAACGCAGAAAATACGCACCACGGAAGAAATACTGACGAGCTGTATTGGTGCCGAGGTATTACCTCACCCCCTCACACCTCCTTCCCACCCCTACAAGGTGCCACGTGCCGACAATTAAGCGAGAACACATGTGGTGGAAGGCTTTGTTCGGAGCTCTTCCACCTCACCCCCGTCACACCTCCTTCCCTCCCCTAAAATGTGCCACATGCCGCCGATTCAGGGCAGCAGCTGGCGTGTATAAAAACCCCTTTCCAAGAGTGGAGGGGGGTCAGTCGATTACTACCGCCCGTCAGTCAGTAATATCGGGTACGTCAGGCAGTCGTATCGGGGCAGTTGTTAGTTCATCTTCACCGCCGAGAGACGTCAGTTCGAGCAGAGAGTAAGTCAGTACAACAGTTACTAAGGCCGGGATATCGGAACCCGGCCACGTCCGTCAGCCGCATCATTAAGGGGTCAGTC
>NQII01004858.1:45880-122669 GCA_002778355.1 Clitarchus hookeri
GGCGAGAAGCAAAGTGCACCGAACAAGCCACGAAGCCGGGAATCCGCAGTCACGAGCCGAAAACGGGCCTGCAACACAGCAGGCCAGTAAGTCAACAGAACGAGAGGAAGGCCAGGCGGCCCCCTCACCCCCTCATCGCCACCACGGATGCTGAGATGCATCCAGGTTCGAGAGCCAGGCGCAAGAAGACATCACTCCGCAGCAAAACACAAGACTCTTTGGAGGTAAGTGTACCCACGCCATCCGCGGAGAAAACTAGGTCAGGTTATACAACCTGCTAAACAATTTAAGTGCGACAAGGACCGTCTACAGTGAACAGTGTATTCCGATCTTCAGTCAAAAGACTTAGACGCAACATCCAAGTAAACCTGAGTGTACTCTTATTCAAGTTCCATGTTCTAAGTTTTTTATATTTTTTTTCCGAGAGACAGTTTAGGTTTACCTTTGGGCCTAACGGCAAACGCCGCGGCCACAGCCGAGAGACAGTCAAGAGTCTAATTATTTTTTCTTTTCACGAACTATGTGTCATCGTAAAGTAAAAACGTAAAATTTGTCAGGGTGCTTTGTTTTTTTTCGTCAGACATTTATTAAAAACTGGCCGAGTGCCAGCCAGTAGTGTGAACCATTGAACAGTTGCCAACCTAGAAAGTAAGAGTGTCTTTTCTTTGGACGACCTGTGGAAGTCGTACGTAATGTAAAATGAATTAATTCCTGTCACCAAAACGTAAAACAATTGCCAGTTGGGCAATATATACAGGCTTTCAGCCAACTGTTTGTTTTTATACCTCAAGAATGTATTCCGATTTACTAGGAAACTGAAGCACCGAAGAACAATTAATTAGAGCAATTTTGAGGGTTATTTTGTAATGTAACATGTAAAGTGGTAAGTAACCATGGAAGAAAGTAATGTGTAATGTACTGAGAGTCCGAGGTGTGGTACTGGAGGTATTTAACGAGTCAAATAGTTAGCCAACAGTTAGAAATGTATTGTAGCAAGCAGTCGTCCGCAGGAGTAGAACCCAATAAGAAATGCAAGAGTTGTGAATAGAAAACCTNCGAGGTGTGGTACTGGAGGTATTTAGCGAGTCAAATAGTTAGCCAGCAGTTAGAAATGTACTGTAGCAAGCAGTCGTCCGCAGGAGTAGAACCCCATAAGAAATGCGTCAGTTGTGAATAGAAAACCTTTTGTGTATTGGAAACCCCGCAAGGCCGGAGAGATAGGCCATTCTTGCAGGCAGAACCACGCCTGTCAACACATGGCTAGCGCCTGGGGAGGGGAGACAGCTGGAGCCGATAAGCGAGGCCCGACCGCTTGCCGCATGTGAACCGGAGAAAATACGTAGTGCGAGGCACACAGAACACAGAATAGCTTAGTCTTCAGAAGCAAAACTTCGCAGAAACCCGCGATTTCCTATACAGAGTGAGCCAAAGTCGAAGAGATAAGGGGGGATTGTCGCGTGCCGGTTTAGGGATTATAGCATGACATTGGCTCACATCCATCACCCCCTCACACCACCCCCCGCCTAGCGCACTTCGCTGGCGCCTACAAGACGGCATGTGGGACCACAGGCAGGTGGAAAATTCCGATACACGTGGAGCTGAAGCGTAGGCCTTCCCCCTTCACCCCCTTCACTCCGGACACCTCTCGCCCACCGCGAAATCTGTGGAGTGCAGGGCTTTTTCGAGTTATCAGCAAATTATCACATGTAGTTCGCCTGAACGCAGAAAATACACCACGGAAGAAATACTGACGAGCTGTATTGGTGCCGAGGTATTACCTCACCCCCTCACACCTCCTTCCCACCCCNAATACTTTGAAGAGTGAAATTATTTGCATTTTAAAACATTGATTTCACAAAACACTATACGCTAGCTTCATGTTATTTTAGATTTATAAATGACGGCTATGACGACATACTTGTCACATGATGAAACGAAGCTTACCTGCATCCAGTTCGTTGTCGACCGTCGGCTAATCAAGATTGCGACATTCCATCCTGCTAACCATTACGTTAGCATGGAACCTGGTTTAAGTAGAGTAACATATTCTTCCTGGAAAGGAGGCCAACTGAAAACATTTACAGAGGAATGTGACGGGCTGTATCATACGCTGTATGCTCACAAGCCATCATTTCTCGATCCATGCCTGCAGATTGTAGACTGCACATGCTATGGGCAGTGTTACGTATTCTACATGCGAGCGAAAACCAAGCTGCCGAGTTCTCCTGAAGAAGTTATTGCATTCGCCAAAAATCAAAATGACAAGCCTTTGCATGATCCAGACTGTGTGTTGGCCAAATCCAATCCATCTGCTAGCCAGTCGTCAGTCATGATGGACATTTCATCTGGAGACCTATTGCAAGCTACTGTGAATGCACCAGTTCAAAAACCATTCAGCAGCAGCAAACGTAAGACTATCAGCGTGACCGAACCTGTGACCTCTCGCAAGAAGAAACAAGCACTTCCATCCATGCCAGAACTCAGCGAAGAGTTAGCGCAGTTGTGTTTCCCATCATCAGAGGATGTAGTGACTAGCAAAGGCCCTATCACAACCACAAAACACTTCCTAGTACTAATAACATTTGTCAAAGATGTTTGGAGAATTTTTTTTAAAGATATATTAAAAGCACTCTGAAGGAAAAAATCATATAAGTAATGGAGAATTGTAAAATAACTTGATGTTTTGAAACCAGAGAANTAAAAGCACTCTGAAGGAAAAAATCATATAAGTAATGGAGAATTGTAAAATAACTTGATGTTTTAAACCAGAGAATTTGCAAGCTTGTTATGTTGAGTGAAAAATAAGAGATACTATTGTACTTTGTATAATATTTTAAAGTGAAGAAAAAAACGTTAATTGAAAAAAAAATTGAGAATTCAAAATATTTTTGTCTATGAAGAAAATTTCAAAATAATGTTTTATCTCTTGAAATAATAATATTTTCACGTATGTCGNTTCAATTAACCCAAAACGAGATGAGTTAATCTCATAAACAAAAATACAAATGTATGCATAGAGGGAAACTGATTTTTTTTAAAATATAATAATGTAATTTATGGGCGAATAAATAATTTTAAAAAAGAAAATGTTTCATTCCTAAAATAAAAAAAAATAAAAAAATCTTGTGTCACATAAGGATATATACGGTATACATATATATGCACATTGAACTATTCAGAAACTTGCAAATTGTATGTGTATTTGAAAATGAAACTAAAAAGTAAAATAATAATATTAGAAAATATTCCTGAAAATTTAAAGCCATATGTGTCTAGTAAATAACCATTAAGCATGTGGTTCTAACAAGCAAAAACAAAATTATCTGAGCATAATGTATTCAGTAATACAACCTTCCATTCAGCGGGACAAGGGTGTATTTCAGGGGAGGGTCGATAGGACCCTAGCCATCCCTGCAAAAAAAAATAGGGTCAATATAATTTAGACAATTAAAAAAAAGTGGATGGTATAGAATCTTAACAGATATCGTAAAATGTCTGTAGATTAGGATGTCGCAATGCATTTATAAAAACATTTTGGTGTGTCTCTTCAAGCGTAAAATAAGCATCACTCAACGAAATTTATCCAGTCACAGAGCTAACGAATGCAAGGAGCGATAAGAAATTGTTAGAAACATGAGAACAATGCTTCTGTATTCTGAGCTAAAATTCTGACATGGAAAAAAAAAGGTAAAATAGTGATGATTTAAAACATCATACAACTATTGTACTAGTTTCACAATTCAGCTGCAAAATCGTATTATGGATACAGCAGTAGCAATACACAATTATGAAAACAACGTAAGAATGGTTTTTCTAAAAGAAGCATTGCAAAATGTATTACAATAATATGTAAAGGATTTTTAAGTTTTATTTAAATGCAGACACACTGGAAAAAATATTGACATGTATGTTTATTGTTGACTACACTATTAACTGATGCAAGCGATAGATTACGAATCATAGAACTGACGAAAGTGTTACTAGCAGCTCGCTACAGTTTCAACAGACTGCAAAATAGACAGCTGGGCAGAAAATCTAAGGCAATGTTCAGAAATGTAATTTTAGGATATATAAACATATATTCAAAGAGAGGACATTTTCCTTCCCCAGTTGGGAGTGTGCACAGAAAAACAGAAGTTGGGAAAACCCACCCAGAAGGGGGAAAATTGGCAGGCTTCTCCCTCTTTCAGTTCGAGCACTGCTACTATTAATCGTGTATAAGGAACTTTACTTCTATAGGCTGATCACAGTAAAGTGAGCACTTTTGAAGCACTGGTCCTTTTTTTCTTTCAGCGAATTTATATCATTTTATTACTTTATAATGTAAACACTGCCATGCGAGTAATAATCACTTTCTATACATTCCACCATACTCAAAATCAATAGTCGGATGTCACAATGAAATGTGTTTATTGGTTGTCTGGCTCAAAAAGTGCTCACTTTAGCGTGAACAGGATATAGCTTTGTGTCATCGACTGTGAAGCTTCTGCCAACTTGGTGTTACCCAAAGAGAAGTCCTACAAAATCCCTTGCAAAGGAAGTTCTAAACAAGTCACCCTTTTTTTTCTTCATATTATGCTCGGCAAGTTGAAAAGCTCTGAGCAGTGCAGCGGTGAGGAGATATGTTTTTTTCCCTGATCTGGTCGACAGCCTAATGAAAGCCCTCGGGCTTCAAACTTTCTCAGGCAGTCGGGGAGATATTTCTACAATTAAACACGGAACTGTCTGTGACAGTGCTGTGACTTTCTGAGGTCATGTCAAGCTGGTGACCTGCGTGTTTTTTTCTCGCACCCGTGTCAAAACAACTGCAGGCAGGAGAACTGAGGATGATCATAGCCAGCCAATAACAGCTCTGTACTTTCTAACATAACCACATTTGGCGAGAGAGCATTGACAATTATGAAAATAATATCACGCCTGGCCACACCCACCGCCCCGCACCCTTCAGGCATAGAACTAGGCGCGTCAGTTCTCACCCAACATATAAAAAGGATGATGCTAGCTGCCTAGGCCGACTTTGATATCTGCGCTTGATGTCTGATCATCAAGGTACCCTTCTCGTTGTCAACATTTAACCACCTTCTCGTCGCTGTATTTTCGTGAATTACTCTTCCGTCTATTTCAGCTTCGAGTTAACGCTTGTTCAGGTATGTCAAAAAGTGTTAATATTCAATAGTAGTTGTAAAAATAAAATTTTTAAACATTTATTACAGCTGTACAATACTTGTATGCTTTTTGAATAAANGTTGTAAAAATAAAATTTTTAAACATTTATTACAGCTGTACAATACTTGTATGCTTTTTGAATAAACTATGTTTCCAGTGCTGAGTAAGCATGCACTTCATAAGATATTATTCGTTCGCACAACCTGATTTATTATTGTAAGTGGCGAGTACTTCGATGCCAGCAAACTGAAACTTGTTTTTGTGTATTTTTTAACTTTTCCTTGATGGGGAGTGGTAAAATACTATAGGACCTGTNTCGGGGCAGTTGTTAGTTCATCTTCACCGCCGAGAGACGTCAGTTCGAGCAGAGAGAAGTCAGCCACGCCATTTTTGCCGGGGGGGTGGGGGGAATCGGACCCCCGGCCACACATCGTTAGAACAGCACCACAGTGAGCTGACAGCAACTGCGGCATTGCCAAGGCCAACCACACCGCCGGAGCTTGCCCACCATAGCTGACAGCACTCACCACTGAGTTAAGTATGACAATCACCGTCACAGAAGCCCCACTCAACCAAGAATTCGCCCAGTAAATCCGAGTAACCGAACTAGCACAGTACCGCACCTCTCAAGTGTTGATGTTGTGTATTTGTGAATATATACGAGACAATATATTCGTACTTCAAAATACAACAGTAATAGTCTACCTCATTACAATTCCCACAACCCCCACGCACTTTATAGTCGGTGCCTGGGGGACATTAACTCTTACCATATAAGCCGCCATGTCTTCAACAGTGTACCAAAAGCGAGATGAGTTAATTTCGCACCCAACTGTGGGGCCTACCTCAAGTTAAAGTAGCTCCCGGACGTAGGGCGCAACGCTATTCAATTAACCCAAAACGAGATGAGTTAATCTCATAAACAAAAATACAAATGTATGCATAGAGGGAAACTGATTTAAAAAAAATATAATAATGTAATTTATGGGCGAATAAATAATTTTAAAAAAGAAAATGTTTCATTCCTAAAATAAAAAAAAATAAAAAAATCTTGTGTCACATAAAGATATATACGGTATACATATATATGCACACTGAACTATTCAGAAACTTGCAAATTGTATGTGTATTTGAAAATGAAACTAAAAAGTAAAATAATAATATTAGAAAATATTCCTGAAAATTTAAAGCCATATGTGTCTAGTAAATAACCATTAAGCATGTGGTTCTAACAAGCAAAAACAAAATTATCTGAGCATAATGTATTCAGTAATACAACCTTCCATTCAGCGGGACAAGGGTGTATTTCAGGGGAGGGTCGATAGGACCCTAGCCATCCCTGCAAAAAAAAATAGGGTCAATATAATTTAGACAATTAAAAAAAAGTGGATGGTATAGAATCTTAACAGATATCGTAAAATGTCTGTAGATTAGGATGTCGCAATGCATTTATAAAAACATTTTGGTGTGTCTCTTCAAGCGTAAAATAAGCATCACTCAACGAAATTTATCCAGTCACAGAGCTAACGAATGCAAGGAGCGATAAGAAATTGTTAGAAACATGAGAACAATGCTTCTGTATTCTGAGATAAAATTCTGACATGGAAAAAAAAGGTAAAATAGTGATGATTTAAACCATCATACAACTATTGTACTAGTTTCACAATTCAGCTGCAAAATCGTATTATGGATACAGCAGTAGCAATACACAATTATGAAAACAACGTAGGAATGGTTTTTCTAAAAGAAGCATTGCAAAATGTATTACAATAATATGTAAAGGATTTTTAAGTTTTATTTAAATGCAGACACACTGGAAAAAATATTGACATGTATGTTTATTGTTGACTACACTATTAACTGATGCAAGCGATAGATTACGAATCATAGAACTGACGAAAGTGTTACTAGCAGCTCGCTACAGTTTCAACAGACTGCAAAATAGACAGCTGGGCAGAAAATCTAAGGCAATGTTCAGAAATGTAATTTTAGGATATATAAACATATATTCAAAGAGAGGAAATTTTCTTTCCCCAGTTGGGAGTGTGCACAGAAAAACAGAAGTTGGGAAAACCCACCCAGAAGGGGGGAAATTGGCAGGCTTCTCCCTCTTTCAGTTCGAGCACTGCTGCTATAATCGTGTATAAGGAACTTTACTTCTATAGGCTGATAACAGTAAAGTGAGCACTTTTGAAGCACTGGTCCTTTTCTTCTTTCAGCGAATTTATATCCTTTTATTACTTAATAATGTAAACACTGCCATGCGAGTAATAATCACTTTCTATACATTCCACCACACTCAAAATCAATAGTCAGATATCACAATGAAATGTGTCTATTGGTTGTCTAACTCAAAAAGTGCTCACTTTAGCGTGAACAGGATATAGCTTTGTGTCATCGACTGTGAAGCTTCTGCCAACTTGGTGNCTCAAAAAGTGCTCACTTTAGCGTGAACAGGATATAGCTTTGTGTCATCGACTGTGAAGCTTCTGCCAACTTGGTGTTACCCAAAGAGAAGTCCTACAAAATCCCTTGCAAAGGAAGTTCTAAACAAGTCACCANGCTTCTGCCAACTTGGTGTTACCCAAAGAGAAGTCCTACAAAATCCCTTGCAAAGGAAGTTCTAAACAAGTCACCATTTTTTTCTTCTCTATAATATGCTCGGCAAGTTGAAAAGCTCTGAGCAGTGCAATGGGGAGGAGATATATTTTTCTCCCAGATCTGGTCGACAGCCTAATGGAAGCCCTCGGGCTTCAAACTTTCTCAGGCAGTCGGGGAGATATTTCTACAATTAAACACGGAACTGTCTGTGACAGTGCTGTGACTTACTGAGGTCATGTCAAGCTGGTGACCTGCGTGTTTTTTTTCTCGCACCCGGGTCAAAACAACTGCAAGCAGGAGAACTGAGGGCAAGCATAGCCAGCCAATAACAGCTCTGTACTTTCTAACATAACCATATTTGGCGAGAGAGCATTGACAATTATGAAAATAATATCACGCCTGGCCACACCCACCGCCCCGCACCCTTCAGGCATGGAACTAGGCGCTTCAGTTCTCACCCAGCATATAAAAAGGATGATGCTAGCTGCCTAGGCCAACTTTGATATCTGCGCTTGATGACTGATCATCAAGGTACCTTACCGTTGTTAACATTTAACCACCTTCTTGTCGCTGCATTTTCGTGAATTACTCTTCCGTCTATTTCAGCTTCGAGTTAACGCTTGTTCAGGTATGTCAAAAAGTGTTAATATNATTACTCTTCCGTCTATTTCAGCTTCGAGTTAACGCTTGTTCAGGTATGTCAAAAAGTGTTAATATTCAATAGTACTTGTAAAAATAAAGGTTTTAAACATTTATTACAGCTGTACAATACTTGTATGCTTTTTGAATAAACTATGTTTCCAGTGCTGAGTAAGCATGCACTTCATAAGATATTATTCGTTCGCACAACCTGATTTATTATTGTAAGTGGCGAGTACTTCGATGACAGCAAACTGAAACTTGTTTTTGTGTATTTTTTAACTTTTCCTTGATGGGGAGTGGTAAAATACTATAGGACCTGTGTGCATTGACAAGCAAATTATTATCATCATCAATAATCAAATACTAATATTACTTTTATTTTGTAATATATTACAGAGCTATAGTACTCCTGAGCAGCTGCGCAAATGCATAGTTTATATTTATGTGAGCTGCATGGCAAATCTCTGGAGATGTGTTTGGAATAAAATTTTGGTGGAACCAGTCAAGCTATGCACTTCGACTAGCGGCTTTGACAGCTCTGTCATAAAATAACGTCGTGCTGTTCATTAGTTAAACTGATGCTCAGATAGAAAGCAATTTCTTTTATAGGGGGGCAAATATGTTAAGGAGCATTTGGTTAACGATATGCGAAAACATGCGCATACATATTTTTCAGTCTCTTGTTGCAAGAATACTGCGGTTTGAGCCTCGCACTGCGACAAGCTGTACTTAGATATCATGCAAGGGATCAAGTACATGCGTACAGCAAAGGTGAGGACAACAGACAACATGGGATTTCCACACGAAGAAGACCATCACTGCAGAAACTATTAAATGCATTATTTTTCAAGAATATATTTTTGTCATAAGTAATTGTTTAAATAAGTTTGACTGTTAAAATTACTAAGTGTGTTTTATTTCTAAGATATTGTTACCCCTTTATTCGTACACAGACAAATAAAATAACTTGTTCACTGACAATTGTTTATATGTGCAAGTTTAAAGAAAACGTTTTTACAAGTGCTTGTAAAATGCATGTTACATACTATTTCTCATTTGGGTACTGTAAATAAAAAAAAATCAGAGTATTTGGCATGTTTATGAAAAAAATATAAAGTCAGGATTGATCATTGCAGTATATAGGCAAGCATTTGCTCCGACGTCCTGGTCGGTGGTAAATGTCTCATTGGAATATGTTGTTTTGACAGAAATAAAGGTGGCTAATGGCATGGTTCACCACAGTGTGTAGGCAAGCATTTGCTCCGACTTCCTGGTCGGTGGAAAATGTCTCATTGGAATGTGTTGTTGAGACCGAAATACTGGAAGCTAATGGTGTTGCTCTCCACAGGATGTATCCATGCACTTTTAATGTGTGGAAAGCACTCTGCTGCTGTATCACTTGCTATTCTACAGAAAAATAACCTATTTGCTTACTATTATTTATGCATACAAGTATAAAGTATATGATTATAGTAACTAAATTAAAGAGTACTCAACATGGTTATGCATATGGAACCTCTAATTGCTGATATGATCCATTTTATAATTCAACCATTCTTCCCGACATGAGTTGTCATCTCACACTTTTTATAAATTTCCTTATCTCTCGAATACCCATGCCTATAATGTTTCTAATTTAATTTAATAACAATTTAGAGCACAGGCTATAATTATAAAAAACTGAAAAGTTATTTTCAGTGTCTTGCCAACATGCCTGCTGCAAGAGTTTACATAATGAACACGTACCTCTCGTATAGACATATCCATGCCTATAACATTTGGAATAATCATTTACATATATTACATATATATTATTAAAACCCATGCTGGCACCAATGTCATGTCTAGAAACAAGATGTCGAGGTGGAATGACAGAGCATGATAGGCAGAATGACAGAGCATAAACTGAAAAATTCTAGAAACAAGATGGTGTCTGTGATGCAATCCAATATGGTGGATAGCTCCAAGGCTCCAAAGCCTGCAGCCTGTGCACCATATCCCCACAAAGGTCAAGGTCAATATCAAGGTCAAAGTTAAAGTTTACAGATTTTGAGGGAAATTATATACATTTTTAGTGTTTTCAGGGGAAATGGGGCATTTTTCGTCAAGGTCAAATGTCAACATAAAAGGTCACAATAAAAGTCAAGTTAGCAGATTTAGAGGGAAATTCGGGAAATTTTAAGTGTTTTCTTGGAAATGGGACATTTTAGGTCAGGCTCCAAGGCTCCAACACCCCACACCTATGTCCATTAAGGCAGAATTATGGACCTTGAACTGGAACATTCTTGAAACAAGGTCATGATATTTTTAGACTGAGTGACTCATAACAATTTAGATAAGAAAACTTTTTGCAGGAAATTTTGCATATTTGGAGGGAAATTCGGGAAATTTTTAGTGTTTTCTAAGATAAAAAGTCAAGGTCAAAAACTAAAGGTCAAGTTCAAAGGTCAGTCTGCTGGTCCTCTGCAATATGCCATATGGCTCCGGGGCTCCGAACACTGCACCCTGCACCAGATCCCCCATTATCTGTCTACTCAGCTTACCAATACACACACCACACATGACAAACTGCTTCGTCAGTTAAAGTCAACATTACCAAATTATATTTTTCCTCAATTTCTCTGCATAGCTTATTGAAAATATTTATTATTTGATTGACATGTCCAAATTTAATTAAATTTGTCATATCTATTTGAATTATATATATAAATGTAATCAATCACGTCGTTAAACCTCAACTCCTTATATAATTTACAGTGAATGAGATACTTAATAATTTTGCTATTGCTTGGCGATTTGAAAATATTTTGTTTGAAATTGGACGACTTCTGGCAATTTACTCTGACACTTAGTGGCATTCCTTAGTAATCTAAAAATAAAATAAAAGTTTTTAATGAAACGAAAAGTTAATTCTATTTGACCATTTGCTAATCAGTTTGTTCAGTGTTTTGTTTTTGTTAAACAATTTTACACATTTGCAGAAAAATTTATTTTGCTGTAAACTAATTGAAAAAAAAAAAAAAAAAAAAAACAATTTATTTTTTGCCGTGAAAACGTAGCATGCAATGACGTCGAAACCGTGTAAATATATATACATGCTTATTACATTTAGCGTTTTAAATCACGCAAAGTTTGGTTGCAAAACCCTATTACCATTAAAATACAAACACCAAAAACGAATTATACACAAGAGGGGAAGTCGGTCTACATACATCATTTTCACGCGATTATTACTGCAGTTAGGCTGTGACTGGTCGTGTGGAACTACCACCAAGCGGTGCCGACACTGCTGTAACCGTGGCAATGTGAACGTTCGTAGGACACTCTGTACAGTATCTTCAGGGAACACATGGCGCGTCCATCAGAGAGAAGCTAACACGTCACTGCAATGCATTCGACACACGTTATGGACACAGATTACATTGTTCGAGAGATGGCGAATCTTGCACAATGCGCGACAGGGTACTCGTCCCCCGATGGGGCCACGGTAACTCAGCGGCTAGAACACTCGCCTCTCACCATGGCGAACTGAGTTCGGTTCCCGGTGGGGTTGCTCTCGGATTTTCGGTCGTGAGAATCGCGCCGGACGATGTCGCTGTTCGGCGGGTTTTCTAGAGTGTCTTGCATTCCGACTCTGCTCCATGCTCACCTCGCTTCACCCTCATCGGTCCTCAAGATCTCGATGTTCAGAGCCACCTTAACTTCTCCAATCCACTCATCCCATCTAAGTGTCCGTCAACTGGAGTGTTGCAACTGAGCTGTGCGACGGTGTTGGCAGTGTGAACACACAGCCAACAGGAAGTCTCTGGCCGACGCAGAGTGATCGCCTAGGAATGTTCCCTCGACCCGCGGCCGCTGACTCAACCATGAGATCTCTCTTCCACCACGAAGAGGCATCGATAGTGACCTCTGTATCTAGCCGCAACATTGTAATGCTACTTGCAAAATAGCATACGTTGGCCAGATTCTGAGGCTTCATGTGCGTCCCTTCCTGGCATGACGTCAGCGGGCAAGTTTCCAACAGAACAATGCCGTCTGCCCTCATACAGCACGGGCTTCCCTGGACAGTCTCAACAAGTATTCGGCGTTTTCGTTTACACAACATGTATGGAGCCAGGTGGAATGATTGCTTCAGTCATCAGCTGATCTGTAGAATATTGAGGGGAGGTTGCAAGAATTATGGGACAATCTTCCATATTAAACACCTCTATTACTCCGTGCGTTGCTGTACCGTCACATGTATCCACGATATCCTAATGGTCTTGTAATAATGTACCTACTTAAGGTGTTTTTAAGCTATGGAATTTTGACCAAATAAACAGCCCCTATTTATCGTGGCGAAGTCAGCTATTTGTATCATCGTTCCCATTGTGTGCGCTAAGTATAATTCCTTTTTTACTTTTCTTCAAAGTAGTACAATTTTCTTGACAATGAGTGCTATTCCCGAATATACGATTAATTTGCCAATTGTTTTATGATAACAGTAAGTGAAACAGATTTTTCAAAACTGTTAAAAAATGTAAACGGTTTTATTTGAGTCATGAATTATGCTATTCACGATAGATCGTAAAGTTTTTGTCTTAATTTTCGGTTGACATTTTAAAGAACATTTTCTCTATACACATTTTAAGCACGTGATATACTTGAGTTGATAATGGTGAATTGCATTGTTTAATTCCCACTTCATGTTCGCAACTGTTATTAAATTTGTGAGAAATTTGCGATATATAGTCCCTTATTACGGAATTTCCAACAACTCACTGCACCAGTAAAATTTCTATCTGCGTTATAGTGCTTGAAGTTCACATTACATATCTCTGAAGTACCACGCACTGCACATTGGAATGATTTGAAAATAATATTAGCTGATGAATAACTGGAATAACATAATTTATAAAGAAACATAAAAGTAATACACAAATTGTTCCAAAAATGAAAATAGTCTAATGGCAGTATCTTCGTACCAAAATAACAAATACCCATAAATTTACTGAACAGCTAAGAACAATATTAAACTGTAGACTAACTATTCTGTTATGCATGGTATTTTTTTTAAGCTTGTGATTAAAGAAAATGAGGTGAAACAGTAGTGAATTCAATGTTACATAGCCGGTACAAGTGTCTTGGAGCCACTATACCAAGGAGGTGCCGCTATCTTCAGCTTATGTGATAAATTGTGTGACGTGAACATCAGCTGTATCACGGGATGTTCCTGCACAAGTGACGTTTCCTATGAAGCAGTCTGAATGCCAGGTAGATTCTCACGCGGTAAAAGAGAACCAGCACAATTCTTCCCTTGCCTTTTCCTACTGCCATTCCTCTTTTTGATCGAGTCACTAAGAATAAACGAGCTTCAACATATAGACGTCAGAACTTAAAAGTATTCTTTAAAGAAATAAGTATATATTATGGTTAGTTTCATCATGTGAAATACTTGAAGTGGTTAGTTCATGACTGGCATATCTTGCTTGTTTGTGTGCGACTCCGACGTCCCTACTTGATCAGACCCGCACTGAAGTTCGTGATTCACATACAGAGATCTATGCCGTGTGAGGAAACCCATCATCCAGTCAGAAACATAAAACAAGGCCATACATAACGTTTTATAAACAAACTTAAGCATAAAATTGTGTTAATGAAAATAATTTCCCATGATGAACTCCACTGATTCAAGCACCTAACAGTTAAGACTTGCCGATAAACTTAAATATATGGCTGAAGTTTAAGTTTGTCCTCTCCCCCTACTTACATACTTACGCACATAAATTCTTAAAGCCGAGATGACCTCCATAATTGATGTCAGTTACGAAGTAACTGACTACTCTTCCGGTGTTCATAATTTCTTAACAGTAACCTGAAAAACAAATGGAGTAATTTGAGAATAAGCTGGAGTTGAAACCCTAGCACATTCCTGTTACTTTCTAAATGGTTTCCCCGACATGTTTGGCACGTCCTTCAATAATCCAACACCAGGAATAAAAAAGGAACTAAAAGCGAGCCTCACCATTGTGGTGGCAAGAGCCCAATGAGTAGTCGACATCTGCCCGAGCAAACAAATGACTATGAAGGTTTAGTCCGCAGGACCGGACTCGATTCCTGGCGGGGTGACTCAAACTTTCGCATTTGCGAAATGTGGAAAACGTTGCAGTTGGCCGGTGGGTTTTCTCGGATCACTTCTGTTTCCCCACTATTCCATCGTTTTCAAACGTCGCTGTTAAAGAGGCGACCAAAATCTCAAAACTCTGCCCTCGTCTGCCCTCGTCTGCCCTCAGCTCTTAAATTTTCCTGTTAGTAATGCCGAGTCTTCACATTTTTTTTCTTGTTTGCTGCGAAATCCAGAACTGAACGAGAATGGTTGATCAAGTCCTAGAGTTCTAATCAGTTTGATTTGGAGTACCTGACATAATCCGCCTTTACTGCCTGCCTAAGACCCGAGTCACGTGACTGTGACACAGACTAGTTAAGTGTGCAGAGAAGAAACAGCTGCTTACTCTGCGAACTCCAGCTGGAAACACGAGCAAAATGGCGTCAGCCACCAGCAACGTGTCGGAACGCCATTCGCCAATCAGCACGGTGACCTTCTTGCCAGCCGGCAAGTCAGCCAATAGAGACCCTTCCTCAGCACGCAGCAGCCGATCAGACACAGGCCTGTTGCAGAGCCTCGCACAGCCAATCAGAGACTGGGCACGTCCGCATTACAGGAACCACCACGCACTTTGTCTCTGTGTAGTTTACTGCTCTGTGACTGTGAGCTTCTCAGCCATGACGACCACTGGCAACTCGCAGCCAATCCTGCAACGTTAAATAAATATCTAGTTTGGAAATATATTGGAGGCAAATCATCGACACTGCAAATGCCTGGCTGATATAGACCTACGTGCTCGCTGGGTGTGAACTTCATAATTATAGNNNGAAGGGGGGGGGGAGGCATTGCAGCGGTACTGCTTCTCTCCCTCCCCGACCTTTAGTCCCTGCGCACCATCAATCCACCTGTTCGAGGGCGAAGTACCCAGAGAAGGGTGGTGGGTTAATGGATCGAGGCCTATTACCGCTCACCCCTCCCTCTACACGACCGCTCTTTAATTATCAAGGACCGAAGGGCAATTCCCGCCCCTCGCACTTCTAATAGGCATTGTTCGCTCGCCCTCGGGCCCTTATAACCGACACGAAGACCTTTTATAAGGGACGCTCATTTTCCACAGACGCAGGATTAGGCTCGGCGATAAGGGAGGTGCCGTAAAGCAGACTTCTCTCCAGTGGCTGTGATCGACCACTGTCCAGGTTAATTGTCGCTGAAGCCTAACAACTCTTCACAAAGTTAAGGGGCACAGACCTCCTGCGAAACTAATTCTACAGCGTACTAATCAGAGGAAATGTTGGTATAATAATCGAAAACTTATAAAAGCATTTCTTAATTCTTTAGTTAAGGGAATATTAAACAATTTTACTTTATGTAAAATTAAAAAAAAAGNCTTATAAAAGCATTTCTTAATTCTTTAGTTAAGGGAATATTAAACAATTTTACTTTATGTAAAATTAAAAAAAAAAAAGTATTTCGCGAGAAAATTTTAAACAAAGAAACCGATACATATTTGTAGATACAATATCAACAGAAAATAATTTGTTACAAACATATCTCTTGCGTATCATGCGATATACTTTTTAGCAGCTGAACACACGTACCTTAAATATTGTTGAGAAATATTTGAGCTATCCAAAACTGGTCTGAAAATAAATATTGTCATGCCACAAAAATAACACACATTTTTATTTTTACTTACACCTTTTTAACTAATATTTAAAAGATTAAACGTGATTTGTAGGTTACGTAGCAAACTTTTGCATGCTCTTCGGACTACCATGTCTAACACTTCGAATGTCACAAACCGAAAGAACTGGACTTCCTAGAAGGTCACAACCCATCTGGAAGATGGGCCCAGATGGAAGACTGGCCCAGCTGGAAGGCTGGCCCAGCTGGAAAATGGGCCCAGCTCACGNCTAACACTTCGAATGTCACAAACCGAAAGAACTGGACTTCCTAGAAGGTCACAACCCATCTGGAAGATGGGCCCAGATGGAAGACTGGCCCAGCTGGAAGGCTGGCCCAGCTGGAAAATGGGCCCAGCTCACGGCTGTTGAAAGCAATATCTACTATCTCGACCTCTGCTAACTTCACAATTATCACTTCANAAAACTGGTCTGAAAATAAATATTGTCATGCCACAAAAATAACACACATTTTTATTTTTACTTACACCTTTTTAATTAATATTTAAAAGATTAAACGTGATTTGTAGGTTACGTAGCAAACTTTTGCATGCTCTTCGGACTACCATGTGTAANTAATATTTAAAAGATTAAACGTGATTTGTAGGTTACGTAGCAAACTTTTGCATGCTCTTCGGACTACCATGTGTAACACTTCGAATGTCACAAATCGAAAGAACTGGACTTCCTAGAAGGTCACAACCCATCTGGAAGATGGGCCCAGCTGGGAAATGGGCCCAGCTCACGGCTGTTGAAAGCAATATCTACTATCTCGACCTCTGCTAACTTCACAATTATCACTTCANAAATGGGCCCAGCTCACGGCTGTTGAAAGCAATATCTACTATCTCGACCTCTGCTAACTTCACAATTATCACTTCAGAAGTCAACCGATTATTACCTACCCCATGATGATACTACTCATAGCCAAGCCTCTCCTTAAAGTAAGCACTGCACTCACAAAAAAAAACAGTACCCGACAACCATCTTTATTATTTTCTATCAACACAAAACAAAACAGCTGTAAAGGAGGGGACGAATAAAATTGTAAATAAAGGCCTTGTGTCCGGAAAATATTTTCTAACTGAACGGGAAATGTCTTCCTGCTTTGAGAAATATTTTTTTCAGTTTACAAGGAACTGTGCGTTTTAACCCACATGCATTAACAATGTTATAAATTACAATCCCAAGCGATTAATCATCGTAAATAGCTACATTAAAAGGTGATGTAGTTTCGTTTTATTTTTATTGTGACGAGAAGGTTTTTACTAAACGATTTAGGTGTTTGCGAGACTTTCACAACGTCCTCTTATTAACCTGTAAAACAGCGAAAACATATTCTATAATTAAATTTTATTCTACGAAAATTGTGCTATAATGGCAAACTGGTGGTTTAAACTTAATCGCAATGATATTTATCAAGAAAAACTCTTGAATACAACCCTCTTTTGAAGAGTGTCACAATAATTAAGTAAAAGCCTATACAATCCACTGCGTTCATTCGTAAGTATCGTTTTTAACGAAATGTAGCGGCAAACTTTTTCACGCCTCCATGTTCAGCTGTTTTCATTCTTAGTCTGCGAGGAGAGAGAATACCAGCTATATCCTTNCAAACTTTTTCACGCCTCCATGTTCAGCTGTTTTCATTCTTAGTCTGCGAGGAGAGAGAATACCAGCTATATCCTCTTATCATACTAATTTCCTATGTTTTACAAACGTCTGCATTTCATACATAAATTATTTGATTCTGGTACTTCCTATGTTCCTTTAGTGAGAATCTTTTCTCGGCGTACCTTACATACGCCATTTCTCGTATATATCCAGGCTACAGAGTACAATGTAATTTTTTATAAACTTCCTAAACGTTAATGGAAGTTTTTGACCTAGGCTACACGTAATATGAAATATCAACCATACATATCAGGCTGCAAGTATAGAAATACGACTAAACAGTGACTTCAACACGTATTCTATATACCCTTTTCTGAATACAAGTTGGAAAGCTACCCTAGACTTATGTAAAAAAATACTTACTAGTCGCTCTATTTCAATACGCTTGTACAGATGTACGCTAAACTTGCGAAATATTTCTTAGAATATAATCTGTGCCGGGGCTGGGTAGAGAAGCGAGAGCTGCGAAGAAAATATACAGGTCAGTTTGTATTGTTGCCAACCGTTTGGTCACAATGGTCCTATGAAACTAGAATATTAGACACACAAAATAACTTTACATATATGGTGTCTAAACATCATGTAGCAATTACTGCAGGTGATGAAAAGATGCTGAATAATGTGCAAGGTGGTATTCCGTGGCGTACGGCCTCATGTCGGCGTATGGATAGTGGGCGCTTTGAAAATTTGATCTAAATCCCGTGTTATGGACTTCTATTGCCCGCGGTATCACTAACACGTGCCGCGATAAGTCTATCGGGGCTGGCGCCACTCCTGTCCATGGAAGAGTGGATGACTTGGATTGTCATTGTGCCAATTTTCTGCCCCCCACCCCCCTCATTCAGTGCGACTCGAGATGCAAAGAACCTTCTGGGCCAGGTCAGCTGAGCTATATAAGCCGCGGCGTGCCTCTGTGTCGAAAGTATCAAGACTCGCACGGCTATTAGCGCCAGGTGTGTGGTGATATCGGAGTGAAGGACGACGGCAGTGGCCAGCGAGTGTGGTCTGTGAGCATCGGGGAGTAGAGAGTGAGACTGGCCAGCTTGACTGTGGAGAAGTGGGACTGGATGCGAGAACGGCAGACATTTGGAATGGCATTAATCTATGGCAATGATCACTTCGATCATACATGCGTAACTAATAAGTACGGATTACGTTCCTGTAGCTAGTATAAAGACAGTGATGGGGTCTTTAATTATGATAGAAGGCGCTCACTGATAGGAATAATAAGTGTTAATAATAGAGATAAGTAGTTTAATGTTGTAAATAACAACTGTGTGAATTTTTATAACATTCAAAATAAATTAAGAAATTAAATTCAGTTCTTTTGTTTTTATTAAGACCTCCGTCTCTCACGAACTTGGATACACCCCAGGCGAATTGTTACAGTATCAATCTGTACTGTCATTACATGTTGCATCCATCACATGTGGAACCTGCTTCACTCCTCTATCGCGGCAAACTGCGAGCGCGCTATTCGACTTGCGCGGGCGGACCATCCGCGTGGCGCCGGGAAATTCGCCCGTGCGTCGTCATAAGGACGACCGTGGACGGGCTGTGATGAGGGAAGTGCTTCCATTTCCTGCCTCCTCTCATACTACACACACCCTTTGCACCACCACACTACCCTCGCACACCTCGTCACTGCCCTCGCCGATCCCTAGCAAGGCGGAGCGATCCTCGTCATCCTAGTTTCATATAACCAACTCTCATTATAACACATTCTTACAATTATATATTACAAATTAAACGGTTGTGTAAGTAGTTTGAAGAGTTGCCACCAGATGCCAGATCTGATCGGAACTGCCAAATTCAACTCTTATGACCCTCGACAGACGACATCTACGTACCAGTTTTTGTATCCACACAGACGTTTTCAACCAGGTTGAAAAATGGTAACATTCATTGTAAACTTGGAGGTGAAAATATGTTGTGTTTTTATGCATGGTAACATTTCGTGTAGTTCGCAAGCATGCATCGCAAATACAATCACTACGGAAAACAGCCTGAGCTTAATTTGTTCATAATCATAACACCGCAATAAACATTTTGATCCTCCAGACCATATCCGTCAGCGTATTTAGAGCAACGGAATTCCGACATGAAACAGATGTCCACAGAAATGCCGGCCAAGCCATGACACTGCAAAATAAGGTATGTGAGTTCATGTAGTATCTATTTTATCCATACTTATTAATTTTGTGATTCAAACGTGACACATCCTGTGAAAGTTGTGTTAATTAATGTTTCTCTCATGCATGACAAAACATGAAATTAATGGAATTTATTCACGAGCGTGGACAGGTAAATGCTAAGTTAACCAGGTTCATCTCGTTTGTCAATATATTTCGCGAAAAACAAGGTCTGGGAGAACCTGAATTGAAACTCGGCAGAGCAAAACCATTATTTGACGAATTCGAAAATGTTCAAACAGAAATATAACTTTTATACGGAAAGGAAAAACAAACTACCGAATGACAGGATTTTGAAAAACAGTTCTTTGAAGGTATAGCACGAGCGAAAGAATTAATTTGCAATACACACAGGTCGGTTACAAACGCGAGTAGTACACATGCAATTCTGGCGACAGTACCACAGAAACAACTGCGTCTTTAGCAGTGAAATTACCAACTATTCACCTCCCAACATTCAGCGGCAGCTATAAAGTCTGGCAAACATTTTGCAAAATTTTTAATTCCTTGATTGATTGAAATACGGGCTTAGCAGACACCGAAACATTATCTCAAGTCGTCTGTAAAGGGAGAGGCTGCAGGTTTATTGGATATTTGAAAGTAATAGCTGCAAATTATGAGGTCGCGTGGAACCTATTAAGGGGTAGTTTTTATTACAAGCATTTGATAGTTCAGGCCCATGTCAAGAAACCTTTAGATAAACCCCCTGTAGATAAATAATCTGCATTCGCTTCAAGGTCACTGCTGGATAATTCGCAGAAACACTTCAGTGCATTAGACGCATTGCAACAACCAACCAATCACTGGGACACACTCACGATTCACACGACATCATCAAAACTTGATTTTGTCACCCTCAGAGCATGGTAATCAGAAGTTACGTCTGCTGAACTTCCGACATTTGCGGATTTCCTCAAATGTTTACTACCAAGATGTCAGATACAACTAATGCCACACCTTCCAGCAAGTTACATTTGGTTTGCACCAACTCAACACTGTTGTACGTGTATATTTGACAGTAAATTGCAAATTATGTAATACAGTACATCCCATTTATAAATGAGAGGTATAAAGGCCATGTCAGCCTCAGAACCACAACACAGTTAAAAGACCGAATCTCTGTGAGAACTGCTTGAAGAGTGGTCACAAGGTTGCAGCATGCAAGTTTGGATAATGTAAGACTTGTAATGCTAGAAACAACAGTTTGCTTCATAACCCAGCCAAATCGCGGGATGGTAAATCTGCAAATAGCAACCTCAATTCATCAGCAGCATCATTTATTCTTGCTTCAGAGACATCATATGTGAGTGCACCTATCATTGAATCAAAGCAATCAGTGTATGTTTTGTTGTCTACAGCTGTAGTGCATGCCTTGGATGAACACAACCAACCACATCCATGCAGGATGATTTTGGGTTCAGCATCACAATCAAATTTCATAAGTGGAAGGGTTAAACAAATTCTCAAGTATAGGCAAATGAAGGGTTCCACATCTATCTCAGGCATAGGCTCAGCAGCAACAAGGTCAGGTCATACCGCCCAGTCAATATTTTCTAGCTACACAGGAATATTAAAATTCACTGTATTGCCAAAAATCACATCAGAACTGCCGAATTCTACAATTGACATTAACATTTGTAACATCCCATAAAACATTAATTTGCTTATCCAAGTATTAATCATCCTCAAGTCATATATATGCTCATTGGGGCAGAATTATTCGTTGAACTGCTTTGTATTGGACAGTTCAGACACACATCAGGGAATGCATTGATGCAAAAACCCTGCTAGGATAAGTTGTTTCAGCCACTGTATGTACTGAGCTTCAACCTAGCCATTCTAACATATGTTTACTAAGTATATGTGACAGTGCACATGAACAACTTAAGAAAGTTTGGGAAATGTTTACTCAGTCAAACCTAGCCACACATTACTTGAGCAAGCTTGTGATGAGCATTTCACAAAAACCTGCAAGAGAAATGAGCAAAGCAGATTTTTGTAAACTTTCAGTCAATGAGTCTTTGACTAAATTGGGAAATTGTTACGACGCAGCAATGCATAGGTTTGAACATTTGGAGCGAAGACTAGAAATTAATTCTTCACTTCGTAAGGAATACTCAGACTTCATCCAAGAACATAAGGATCTAGGTTACATAGAGCTAGTCCCTGAATGTGAGGTGTCCACTTCCAACCCCACGTTCTTCGCATCACAGTGTGCAAAAAGAAACTATTTCGACAGCAAAATTCAGAGTAGTTTTCCATGCATTTGGAAATCATCTCATTTATCGCTGAATGATGCTCTCACAGTAGGACCCACAGTGCAAATGATCTGTTTCCAGTTGTGTTCAGAGTTAGAATAAACACATTTGTAATTACAGTTGACGTCGAGAAAGTGTATCGACAAATTTAAGTTTAACCTGAAGAGACATGTCTACAGAGAATCATCTGGAGGGACTTCCATGAAGACAGTCCAAGTCTACAGGTTGAAAACTGCCACTTACGGAACAGCATGTGCTCCACTCATTATCACACGATTCATTCAGCAGCTAGCAGGAAAGAAGACAATTTTCCCAAAGCATCAGAAGTTACCCTCAAGGAATTTTATGTTTATGACTTGCTAACAGGTGCCTATACTGTGGAAGAAGCAAGGGAACTGCAAATGCAGCTGAGAGGCATGCTACAGCAAGAGTGGTTCAATCTGAAGAAGTTGTGTTCTAATGAACTACAGGTCTTATCACAAATGTCACCTCAAGACTGAGAAACATGCCACTACTTGTTAGGAACGGATTTAATAATCAGAAGCCTCGGTCTTCTCTGAAATCCTCTTCAAGATAATTTCACGTTTTTCATCCATGGCATTAACCAAAATGAATGTGTTTCTAAAATATCTATTATTACAAATTTAGCACGAATATTTGACCCACTTTCTCACAGTACAGCCATTCAGTTTCAGTCTCTGCTCTCAGACTACACTCGCTGGCCACTGCATCTTCGCCAGTCGTCCTGAAGTGCAAACATATCTGGCACTAATGGCCATTGAAGATTCTCGACACAGAGGCACGCCGCGACTTATATAGCTGAGATCACCTGGCCCAGAACATTCTCCGCACTTCGAGACGCGTCGAGGGAAGTGATGTCCAGAAAACTCGCGCAATGGCACCTAAGTCATTGACTTTGCCAGCGTCAGTCGTATTGGCGACATCGCGGCTCGTGTGGAGGCTCGCCCCCCCTGCCTCCAAGGCATACGTTGTTCGCAATAATTTCAGCACTATTTTAAAATAAAACAATGAGAAATGTCACTGCCTCTACCTGCACATATTTTAAAAAGGCATACTGACTCGAATGTGCGCAGTCAAGTTGCTACGAAAGAAGGGAAGTAGTTACATGTCTTAACCTTTAATTAAAAGTTTCAGGTAAACATGTGCGAATACTAAAATTATATATTTTGCTTTCGGCTTGTTTTTTGCATGCTAAGTGTAATAATTAGCAAATTTGTAAAACACTTACTTTACTAATTAATTTCATAATTTCACTTGTTGGACGCATGAATAAAGTGACCAGACCCATAGCAATGTTAATTTACATATGGTGTAAGAATACACTATGTGTATACACATATATTTTAAACGAGGCTTTCAGAAGTGCCCAGTTTACCGTGAACAGCATATACTGGTGACGTAGTCCTGTAGGGTCACCCCTAGGCCCACCCGGAGAGGGGGAAAGTGCGCGGAGGTGAAAAACAATGGGCACTACAAAAATAAATTCGTGATAAAGTAACATATTCATGTTTGTAACTATGGAATGGGTTATGGGGTGACGAGTTATATCACAAATACAATTTCTGTGGTAAATTGCATAAGAATGAAATAACATTGCAAGTTTTTACTAAACTGCAATTAATAAAGCTTGTAGTTTTGTTTCCTTTTATGCATTTACTTTCTTATATAGTTCTTTCCAGTAAAACTTATACAACCCGCTCCCAATAATGTTTTGTTTTACATAACCCATACATTCACTAAGGAGACAGTAACCATCAGATGGCCAAAAATATTTACACGTGTAGAACAAAACATTGAAATTTAATTAATATTACTGTATAATGTGGTCAGTAGAACATTGTCAACTATAAAATATACGGATACTTTCAGAGACGTGTATAAAATTGAAAATGTACCAAATCACAAGCACACGTAATTTAAAAGTTAGCTATTTTCATAAAATGTGCTATACTATTTTTACTGTGCTCTCATTTTCATAATACCACTGACATTCTTCAGAGACTACTTGTAGGGCAGGGATGGCGAACCAATGGCACGCATGCCATTGATGGCACGCGAAACAATATTTTGGGCACGCCACGCCACGGATCAAAAGGTTTGCATTTTAGTTTAAAATAACAAAGTTCACTATGACGTATTGATGCATTCTGCATCCCGAGATATATTTTTCCGTCAGCAGGCACACGCTGTCGAAACTCGCAACGACAAAACTCGAGCACGTGGTGGGCGAAGCCATAAAACTTTAATGACAAAATCGCCGGCGCCGCTGAGACCACGTGCGGATAGCCACAGCGCCGAACACGTGTTTACGACCAAGGGCGCGGCNGCTCTCATTTTCATAATACCACTGACATTCTTCAGAGACTACTTGTAGGGCAGGGATGGCGAACCAATGGCACGCGTGCCATTGATGGCACGCGAAACAATATTTTGGGCACGCCACGCCACGGATCAAAAGGTTTGCATTTTAGTTTAAAATAACAAAGTTCACTATGACGTATTGATGCATTCTGCATCCCGAGATATATTTTTCCGTCAGCAGGCACACACTGTCGAAACTCGCAACGACAAGGAAACGCGAACAGCCGCCATAAACCAGCTAAGGGTTNATCGTAGCTTTTCTTTTAGATTTAGAAATCTAAATTCCTCCACTCCTATCCATTTCAGATATTCCCTGACACGAACTGTTTCACCACGAATGTCCTTCTTCCTGTTAGTGATCTTAAAAGACAACACTACGTTATTGAAAACTCTTAAACAAGATATCACGTCTATAACACAGTTTACTTTTCTTGCTTCCTGGATAATTCATCGATAGTCTACAGGAAAATAGATATTTTGCAGCCGTCTTAAAACCTTTTAATGCAGCCAAAATCTCTATCGGAATCTAAATATGCGTGGCTCACATCGCCAAATTTGCAGACGAACAATTATAAATAGCACGCACATATCATGTACCAATAAACAAAACACATATTACCAAAGTTCTTATTTTAACTTGCGCATGAAACAGTCCAAATAAAACATTTATCTTTTTATCGCAGTTGTCGGTTTAGCTCTCTTGCAGTCAACAAGGAACATGAAACTTTGGTTCCTACACGATTCGCAGTGTGTTCAGCGGACGCACGAAACAGGACCTTGTCCAATTCACGAGACTTTAACCCCACGTTATAAAACCACACATGTCTCTTATAAAATTCTTTCAGCCTACTCAGTCGATGAATATGCATAATCTGTTGAATATCCATGGCTATGTATACAGTGTTACTGGCTGACTTGGCTTCTTCACCTGTCATCTTGTTGAGCATCAAACAGTTGATGTGTCTGTGGAAGAGTCAGTTGGGGCAGCAGGTACTCCCTGTTGGGATTACTAGCTCTGGAACAATGTGAACATTCTGCAGTAAATGACTAAATAAAAAAACTCAACCCAATAACAGAAGCTATCACTTACATATACGTACCAAGGTTTTGCTTGGTTATGAGTAACTGCGTCGTCGAAAATAAACTATTTATAAGCATATATTCTCCGTTACCTGCGAAGGAGTAGGGTTTTTGGTCTGCTATTTTGTCATTTATTTTCCGTTGTTATAGGACTTATAGTTATAAATAGTTTCTTCAGCTGTAAAATTATTTCCGTAGTTCCGCTTTGTAGTAGCAGAGAAAGCGCTATAGGAATGAAAAAAATATATATCAAAGCACGATAATGGCAGTCCCCTGATGGTATACGCAGCCCGCTGTGCTGACCTGTAAGACGGCTTGTGTGAATAGCGCCAGGAACATTGGGTGATTACTGATTTGCTAATCCCGCAGGCGTCACGTTCCTACAGTAGCTCCCGTGAAGAGAGGGGATATTATACATAGTGATGTCTGTCCCAGCACTCTATGTAGTATACCTGGTTCACCGTTGTTTAAGTACTTTTAACAACATCACCTACTGTTACTTTTATTACCGCGCACTGTGTATAATGCATCACAAGTGCTAAACTTCACTGGGCGTGTATAAAAATTAGTATTAATGTGTTAAAAAACTGTTACAAATACAAGTTTGCATGACACTGAGTCTAACTATTATAATCACATAGTGGCCACGAGTTTGGTTAATTGAACATATGAGGGGACTACTTCCGATAATGCACTGCCTACGTTGCTGTAGAGTGTGGACACATGAGCGTAGACAGCCAGCGGGTGTCGATTGTGTAGGTACTGCTCGTGAAAGACACTCTTGGCCAGAAGCTACTCGATACAAAGAGAAATCACAGTTCACTTCAGTCAGTGTATTCTCTGCGGGAGTCTGTCGTTTGTCGAGTTGTCGAGTTTTCTGCGCCTGTGGATAATCAATGAATGGTCGGTAATCCTGTCACCGAGCACCCCCCCGGCAGGTTGTCCAGTGATTACAGCCAGTACGCTTTACACTACTGCAACGTACGTGGAACTGTTCGTCATTGTAACACTTATGTTCGCAAATGAACGCGAGACCGAAATAATTTAACTATATTTTGATGTACGGATTTTTTTTGGAGGGAGATGTGGTAGGGAGAGTGGTAGCCCAGAGGTTATTTTATATATGTGACCTTGAAGCCAATTTAAATGTACCAATTTTTCGGGCCATAATTTCAGTTTGAAATTCCGTAGTTAACATTTCCGCCGCGGGCACTGGTATTATTACACTTTTATCGCCGTATTTGTTGTAAAAGATGTCCAGGATGGCTACACACAAACCGTTTGAAACACATTACAAAATAACTAGTTAATGGATAACGCAGACAATAATTTGCAGAAGTCATAGTTTTATACATCCGAAAAGGTGTCAAACCATGCCAGCCCCCTTACCCCTTCCTTCATCGAAATGCGAGTGTGTGTGTGTGTGTGTGTGTTTGGGGGGGTGGGGGGTGAATGTAAAACACAGTTCTAATATTGTTTTACATAAAATACTTAAATTNCAAGACGCAATAATTTAGCAATTTGTACATGTCTGCAGTTACAAAAATCTCCACGGGAAACTTAACTGGTACACTACAGACACATGGAGTCATTGCAAGAGTCCCCACTGCACGGACGTCTGACATGACTAATTTAAATTGTCATCTAGGAACGTGACATACATTAATCAATTACAATGAGTTCAAACCGACGATCTCGAGGTAAGAACGCTTAACCTCGTAGGTATAACAGCAAGATATGAGACGTTCAACGTTGAGTTTGTTTTTATGGCGCAGCTATGAACATAAAGGTGTGCTTTTCGAACGTCCCCTGTAGTAGTATAACTATTCCGCACATAACGAGTTGCACCACAGGTAATCGTATTCAAGAGGACCTGGATTGATTTCAGTTTTCCGATATCACTGTTAAGCCCATGCTGAATGGTTCTTTAACACAAGCCGTGGCTAGGGGTTGTTGTACTCAGGTTGGAAACAAAACGATATTCCTTGTGGGAGAATTTGGCATAGGGAAAAATTTCCAACGTAAGTTCAACTAATGTTGCAAAGAGGCCACTTTTAAGCTGGCAGTAAATGTGAATTTATAAAAAAATTTTGTGAATAAAGTATGTTTATAATTTTAATGATGGTGTAAACTTGCCCGTGCGAAAATAATAAGTATGAAATTTATTTTGTAACACTTATGCACACACTTAAATTATGTTTTCTAGCATAAGCAATAAACATACATATGTGTTTTGTATTTAACTATCCTGAAAATTATTATTTTGGTGAGGTACGTTACGAATTAAAGGTCAAAATAAATATAGTTGTAATCAAAAGAAGTTTTTAAACTGTGTTCCACACATTTAAATAAAATAACTGTTTAACCAGTGTTTTGCTGAATACAATTGAACTTAAATAATATTATACAACAAATGGTTACATTTGGTTAAAATTTTACCTATTGTTATTGTAAAGAACTATGCTTATTATTAACAAAGGTTCTAAGAACATTAAAAAAAAATATTTTTAAAATTATTATTTTATGAAAGTTATAATTACTCCGTTTGTTTATTTACATACAAAACGGAGAACATCTGGTACTCATGCAGCATCAGTGCTACCAGACGGCGAAAATTTTCATTTGCGAAAGTAGAAGGTAAGCCTGCACGCGCTTCCTACGTGGTTATTTATTTAAAGTCAAGTTAGAACTACCGCGAAGTGGTAATTGATACTGAATGTACTGTACATAGTGTACCACAGGCCCGAGAGACTGATTAGACAAGATCATGCACACGTCCCGGTATTAAGGAGGATGCCTAGCGAGTCCAGCCTACGTGATTTCTTCAAGATGATACTATGAAATAATATTTCAGCTAAGTAATTTAAAGCCTTCGACTGCAGAGACAACACTGAAATTGGTTTAATTAATTTTCGGAAATTAATTTTTTTTGTCAGTCACCATTTTGGATTATAATTATTTGAGTTGCTCAAACATTTTTGTATATGGAGCCCTTCAAAGTTTCTCAAGCTTGCCGGAGCTAGTATGAGAAGACACATATTAATTATTCACATTTTTCAAGATTTAAGAAACTTTACAAGTAATAAACACATTTCAATTTAAAAATATACCATCACGAGAGAGGCTAAAGTTACTGTAAGGCCACAGAAATTAAAGCTCAATTGACATTTTACACTGATTTAACAATGGTTTTTCCACAAATCAGTTCCTCATTAAAGCACTGGTGTCAGAATAAAGCATATTTTCGTTGAAATTAAATTTTACTTATTTTTCCTTAGTCTCTGTGGATATTTTCATTTCTGTAGCTTGCCATAGATTGGTTCTATATTATTCCCAGTGTACATGTATGTTATTTCTAGTCAACTGAGATCTTCTGAGACTTATGTTCCGCAAACTCACATTCATGGTAAGGCATGTGTAAGTGGTTTTACGTTGCTGCCAAATAATTCAGTCCTGTTGAGCCGAATATTTACAAACTCCAGGTCATAACTGAGTGCTAGTAGTGAAAAGCAAACTGGTTCAACCCTGGAGAGTATTTCCCAACCCAGTATTCCATACTCTATTGTACTATGTGTACTCACACAACATTAGGAGTTACAGAAGTAGTACTGTCTTGAGAGCCGGTGAGGGCGAAGCAAGATGAATCTGGAGCAGCGCCGGAATGAAAAAAAAAAGGGGGGGGGNCAATAATGGGAAAACAAGCAGAACCAGGGGGAAAAAAATGTAGCTAAAAATATTTTGTGGTAACTAAGCCTGCCAATATTTTGCCTCTATCGAGATATGATAACAAACAAGGGCTATTTTCCGAAGCACATACTCCTGCGCATGCGCAAACAGAGGAAATGCAAAGAAACATAGAACATGTTATATACGCGCAGTTAGCAAGTGATTGATTAAAAAGTGATAGGGGCCTACACAAGAACTGGTGTTCTAGGCGTTACACCCTAGAAACACTTTCTTTGCTACAACTTATGATCCGATGCAGGAAAGAAATTTGTGGGATAAATGTGAAATGTGTAGCACTGCAAAGTAGGTTTACCACAAACAATATTTTTGTATGATGTATACACTATTGGCAACGATAATTGTGCACTGTCGTTACAATGGTTTAGCAGTATTCTTTATTATAAAGTCAATTACCGTATTTTGAAGGTTAGACAATTATGTTAACGATCCAAAGAATTCGTTATTTGGCAACATAGCACTTAATAAGTTTAGGTTCGTGCTAAAAACTACTATATATGAAACAAATGTTTTAATATTACGTAACCCTTTCCATGGGTATACGACAAGATTTATTTACTGTAAATAAAAACAAGCTCAAATACATTTTTCTTTGCTATAGAGAAAGGCAATGTTGCAATAAAACCAAAATGTATAAAACAAATTGTATAATAGCAAATCTAAGTCTTTCGACTTTCCTTTTCAATTAAATCAAGAATTTGTTACGGTACACAAAACAGCTTCAAAGAAATATTTTTCTTTTCTATACAGAAAGCTTTCAACTTATTTATTTTCAGTGTAATGATGTATAATGAAAGGCCACGCAAATGAGAAAATGCGATAACTTTGGGGTATAATGAATGGTGTGAAAAAAGACAAACGTAAGATGAAAGGAAAAATTTGTATCTGGGAATACTGTAATTCTCATAATTAATAATAATTAAGCAGTGATAATATATATTATTATTAATCGTTTAAATTTTATGAGAAAATATTTTATAGTAAAAACTATACGTCGATCATAACTTGCAATCTTAGGACTATTGAACCATGAGAAAATGAGTTCAAAGTTCAAGTGTGGCGTATTCGTCTTTAGGACTACTTCAACTTATTTCTGCTTAGAATTTCTATGTGGGGGATATCTGCTGTTCTGGAATGAAATTTCGTGTACAGATTGAGTGGTGGGGATGAGAAAATCAAAGTCTGCATTTGTTCAGTACATCTTAATTTTTACTATGCGTGGTACTTAACGGAGCTCACAATGCTTTCCAGTCCATAGTTACAGCGAATCACAGCACACCGTGCGATGTATATTGACGGGTCTTCTGGCACGATGGTACCTACTGTAATCTGAGACGTCCGTTGTGTTAGAAACTCCGCGAATTCTGTCACTGCATTTCAATTACACTGAAATTACACTGAAGTCCATCGTAAGTAATTGGATATGAACGTGATCAAAGATTTTTACTCTGTTAAAAGAACCAAGACTTCTTATTGTTTAACGTGCCAAAACATAAGGTTGTTACATTTTCGTCTATTAGAGTTTCAATTTAGAATTTAGCTTATGTAAAACTGGAAACGAAATTGCTCCTTAGTTTACGGCTGATATAATCACAGCGCTTACAGACGTCACGTTTTAAGGGGGAAATATATATAAAATTATGGATAACATTATTATAAATTGTTACAAGTTCAAAGGATAAATTTTTGTTCCAGGGTACGAAACAAAAACACGCATGCGGTTTAAAAGGGATCATTGGTTATTTAAGTGTTTAAGACCCCATCTCTTCATGCCCCCCACCCCCTTCTTGCCGTCACGGCCCCCGATCCACTCAATTCTTCTCTGTTTTTTTCATCCGCTTCAGCTTCCAGATACTTTTATTCGTTTAGCTAATCAATCATCTGTTCACTTATCCTTGTCTTCTTTCTTTTTCCTTTACCCAGTTAAAAAAATTGCTTCAAAAATTGCCGAATCTAATCTGCGGGAAATATGTACTGCTACGCTGAGGTTCACTCGTATTATCGCATGTATACGAGAAAAATGGCAGACGTTGCCTCTGGTCGATAAGGTGCCGCGGTAGCTGAGCGGTTAGACTGCTCCCCTTCCACTAAGGTGAAGTTACTCCCGGCCGGGTCACTCCCAGGTTTTCACATCTGGGAATCGTGCCGGGCGATGCCACTGGTCAGCGGATTTCCTCGGGGATCTCCGTTTCTCCCGCCCTTTCATTCCGGCGCTGCTCCATATTCACCTCAATCGCCCTCATTGGCTTTCAAGACCTCGCTGTTAAGAGCAGCCCAAATCTCTTCACTCACTTCACTCACTCACCCATTGGCCGATAGACTTTAATCATCTACTTCTCAGCTCACCCTCGTTAAGGCTAAGACGTGAAGTTGTTTGCAAGGTTTGAGGGCGAAAAGCGCGGGAGCGATAAGGGCGACACTGCCACGCGCATAAAGTGCGCCATCGCTACTACGCGCAGGCCTCTGAACTGGCGTGCAGTGTTCTCGTGCTGCTTCTTACTGCGGGTCTTTGAGCGGCGACTCTCTATCATTTCATTGGTGGAAAGTATGTAGCCAGGTTCAGTGCACGCCCCTCGAGTACTTCCGTAAGAATATTACCAGAATACATTTTCAAATACATCACACTAAAAAAACAGTTCTTATTTCTGTTGCATTGCTCCGAAATTGTGCTTTTAACGTACTAATGTGCGTGATATCTTGAAAATAATCGACAGAAGTAGTTTCAAGTGTGTGTTATTTTCGTATATCATAACATTAAGCGTACGTTTAATAGTTTCGTCAAAAGGTGTTCCAACCACACTGCAACGCAGTCCAAGCGCCAGTTAGGCGAGCCCCTCAAGGTCCTGTCGTGTCAGCTTGTGCCCGCGTCATGAGTGTACATTCTGAAGTTCTCTTTTCGTCGCCTAAAACTCATGTTCCGCAGGTCGCCTCTTCAGTCTCCACCGGTTGTACTGACGATGATATTTTCCTAATTATTTTCCTTTCTCATTCAGTTCTGAAGTTGGTGCAGCTATTGGCATATTCTTTGCCGCTTCCGGACTCGGTATGTTCTCTTTATGATCAGCTGTCGTTCGTGATAGACAAGGGTTATTATGTTCACGTTAGGTACAAAACGAGATTTCCTAGGGGAGAGTATAGCACAGGGACTATTACCTGCGCTATGCGCGCTGCTGTTCCAAAGAGGCCACATTTAAGATGATGGTTAATAAAGAAAATGTATTTACTTGCGTGTGAAAGTTCGTGTTTGGCTATAATTGTGATATATAATTGCCTCAGCCAAAATTTGAAGTACAAACTTTATTTAGTAACTATTATCCACGCCATCCTATGGCATTTACAAGAGGAAGTAGTACAAATACAACTGTGTTTGCAATGAGCATTCATAAGAAAGCTTATTTAAACGGAAAAACGTTACGGGTTTAAGTGCGAAATATATATAGCCACCATCAAAAGGAATTTTGTAATTTTTAAATAATGTCACTATTCATGTTTGATTATGTTGTCGTATTTAAATTAAGTAATCTTGTAAGCCAACGTTTTGCTAAATCCAGTTAACGACAGAATATTAAACAACGTGTGAACATATTTCGTAATGTTTTCGCTCTAGTGCGAAGAACAATGCCTATTATTTACGTAGGTCCTAGCACAATACAAACAGGAAGAACTTACACAATTCTATTTATCTATTTAAAAAATTGCAATTATACATTTTCCTTACACACAAAACGGAAAAATGTGGTACACATGCGACACCAGTGCATCATGGCGGCAAAAATTTTTAGTTGCCAAACTAAAAGAACTGAGCTTTCCAGTCTGAGGAGAACAAACCTTAGTGATGGCTAAGCGGTTGAGAGAGTTTGAGGAGACGACATGAACCTAAAGCCGTTTCTGAAAGCCGCCCTTTCAGCTAACTTTACAAATTTCTCGAAATCTACGCCAAGTCTTCTCCGCTGCTCTTTAGTGTTTCCCGGCAGTACAAAAGTATTACACGTCAATTTCTCGCAGGAAGTGAACGTAATAAGCTATGAGATTTCATGCCCTGCCGCTGCTTATATCGGTGCAGACGAGCGGCACAGTTTTCAACTGGCATTTTTATTTTGGAAATCTTTTTGGGAAGGGCAGAAAATGATGTGGTCGTAATTTATTTTAATATAAATCACGTAGTTTACATGGTAGAACTAAGTATCCTTGCACGAACACCGGGTCTACAATTATATTTAATACCATACATTATCCCCTGACCTTACATGTTAAAATAGAAGACATTCTTGGCATTGAAATCATAATAAGAAATCATAATAATACTTTAGATAAAGAAATGTACCAGTATAGTTGCTGAGTTCCTGATATACACAAAATGACCGCGGTGGTCTAGTCGCTAGAGCGCTCGCCTCCCACCAAGGCGAACCAGGTTCGATTCCCGGCGGGGTCACTACTGGATTTTCGCACGTGCGTTTTCGCTCGTTGGCAGGTTTTCTTGGGGACTTCCCGCCCTTGCATTCCAGCGCTGCTTCATCTCCACCTCGCTTCACCCTCATCGGCTCTCAAGTGCTCGTTGTTGAGAGTCGCCAGAACCTCTTCATGCCAGTGATGGTCCAACCAATTACAATGATTTGGCGTGCAAGCAACAGCTAACAGTGGCACATATAGGAAGCAGGCAGCACTGACTTCACTTCACAGTGTTAGGCACATCGCGTCGTCACACGACACGTGTTTACGCACAGGCTACATGCGGTAGTTATACAGCCAAGGACTGTATCGACACAAGAATAATTGTTAAAATTACTGCTCAAACAATCAACTAAAAGATGTTGTTTGCGCAGGGCGTTCACTGATAACTTGCTTTCTGGTACACTAGTCACCAGAGAGCTGTAACTCGCGTGACGTCACGGTGACAACATGTGTGAATATAGCCCAACGTCCCGCCACTTGTTATGGACGTGACGCCCGCCTTTCCATGTCGTTTAGGTACGCGCTAACAACATCAATATGGTGCTGCAGTGACTATCATTAGAATTGTTAGATATACATAGTAAATATTGGCTGCATCGGTAATATGAATATATAACATGTAATTTCAGTCATTTGTAAATTAGACCCATATTTTCTGTATAAAAAAGGCACTTAAAGCAACATAGCCCATATCAAAATATACGACGTGCATTAGTTATCTTTACCAAATCGTAATTCTGGTATTTCACAAAATATTGTATTGTAAGCTATTTAAGAAAATATTTCGTGAATGATCACCATAAAAAACAAATTCAGTCCCTCGTGCCCTTTTCCCTTAAACTTTACCAAGTGGCTCAAAACGAGGCACTTGTTCTATTTATTCTCGTGAAAGGCCTTTACACATTCTAGCTAATTGTTTTGATTTTTTCATTATGATTTTTATAATGGCTGACAGTATGTGAAGGTGAGCCAGACGAACAAATGTCAAATCACAGATGAAGGTCAAACGGCGTAAACATGTATGTATCTGTGGCATAAACAATTGTGTTTTTAGCTAATTATCCCACGTGTTCTTACAACGTGCTGCTCCTTCCTCGCAATCCGTTTCCCCCTTCATGTGAAGAGATCGTCGCCACCTTGGGTTAAGGGGGTAGTATCCACTCCATCTTCCAATTTTCTTACAAATCTTCGTAATGAAAATGTATGACCAAAAATAAAAAAAAATCATAGTTGGACATGACATAGAGGACTACTTAACGAATTTTTGGAAATTTTTTGGGTTTCAATTATACCTGTATTTTCCCATGTGGGATTGAAATTATTAAATAAATAGGTAATGTTTGATTATGGTTACAGATGTGAAACTAATCATGTAAGAAAAATAAGTGGGATTTCGAAATAACTGTTAAAATGTTCCTTATGCCTTGACGCGCTTGGTTTTTGAATATTGACTCCGAAAATTAAGTTATGGAGTGAAATACGTAACTCCAAGATGGCAAGGGTACTTCCCCCTTAACGTATAGTCCTCCAGAATTTAATTTTCAAGTTCAATACTTAAAAAGGAAGGTTGTCAAGGCACAATGAATATATTAAAAGTAATTCGAAATCCAACTTTTTTTNAAGTTCAATACTTAAAAAGGAAGGTTGTCAAGGCACAATGAATATATTAAAAGTAATTCGAAATCCAACTTTTTTTTACCGTTACTCGTTTCACATCTACAATCGTACACAAAGGTTCCCCCACTATTTAATAATGTTTGCCCCACATGGGGAAATACGGATATAAATGAAAACATACGCACTTCAAACATTCTGTTANCTACCGTTACTCGTTTCACATCTACAATCGTACACAAAGGTTCCCTCACTATTTAATAATGTTTGCCCCACATGGGGAAATACGGATATAAATGAAAACATACGCACTTCAAACATTCTGTTAAGTAGCCCTGTTCATCATTTCAAGTTTTGATATCTAATGCCCGGTCAGGTAGTTCGATTACGAAGATTTTAAACAAAAATCCGAGATGAATAGAATCACTACACCACAAATATAACTTTATTTCCTACAAGTCCACTATCAACCTAAGGAAACGTTGGCCAACCCTGTTTATTAGCACACTAGTTCCACACCTTACCGTTCTCCCACTTGCCGGCGTCACGGTACATGTGTATCGGAATGGCGCGCGTCTCCAGGAGAGCAGCAGACGGCACACCCACGCACACACACACACACGTGCGCACCTGCTCTCTGCACAGAATATGTAAGAGGAAGTTCCGCTCAGCTTCCTTCACGCCTCTTCGCTTCCTTACCATTCAGCAGACACACGTGACAACACATTCTTCCTCGTGTTTACCTTCACCTCCGCCGGCGGAACACGCCTGTCCCTTGGCACTCCAGCAGGGCTCGCGCACTGAGAACATTTGGTTTGTAGCAACTGTATAGACTCTTCAAATGGGGATAGCCATTTGATGAGTTTTAGGTACCTTATAAATATTGTTAACATATTATATATTAATACCAACATAACTATTTGATGTGATTGTATTTGCTACTGTGCATATGGTTGCTACAGCACTACGTTCATACTACAAACCGAATAGTACCTCCCTACACAACAACTTCAAAAATGTTTAACTTGTTCACGCGACAAATAAGATTGCAATAACCTAACATAATGTTCTGTCACAAATACTCTAAAACCCGATCACAGAACTGTTCTTTAATAGCAGAATTGTAGTGCTGAAACAACCTCATGTACATTAGCAAATACAACCACACACAGGAATACAACCAACAGTTATGTTGGTATTACTATATAATATATAAGCAATATTTATATGATACCTGACACCGATCAGATGGCTGTCCTTATTTGAACAGTCTGTATGGTTCCTACAAACAAGATTTTCAGTCTACTTTCCGAAGGAAAGAAAGTCTTATTAGATCACTTTCCTGCCTGTGTAGCTGTGTGTGTCTGTGCGTGTGGGTGTTCCCCCTTTCAATTTTTGAATGCGTCAACTGAATTTCATCAAACTTGGTACACATATAATACTAAGTAAGGACACCTGACTTTTATCGTTTTCGACAACGTATAGCACTTACTTTCAATATGGCGCTAATTCAAAACTTTTGGGAGATGTCATATCTTGAGAAACATTTAACCGATTTAAACCAAATTTCATATACTGGCACAGCATCAAGAATGCATTAAATTTTGATATGGATCATGCTGGTGGTCCGCCATTTTGTAAAACAGCACAAAATAAAGAAATAAAGATTTTACACTAAATCTTGAAAACTATACAACCATTTCTCACCAAATTTGGCAGGTAGGTAATACTATGATATACCAAGTAAAGCTAAGTGATTGAACTTGATTAGGTACGTATTTTAAAAATGGTGGCCATAAAAATGTTTTACGTTAATTTTTTATATTTGCCATAACATTTGAATAATTCCGACCAAATTATGTACACTGAAAATATCTGTTTTACAAGCATCATATATCCCAACACACAGTCACTTTTCTTGGCAAGTTTGGAAGATAGAGAAATATGAATAAATAAAGTTATGTCATATCTCGGTAAAAAAATGAACGGATTCCTATCAAATTTGGCAAACAAGTAGTACTAGTGCATGATGCTAAGTGATATGTTTTAAGCATGTCAAACATTTATTTTAAAAATTGGTTCCATATAGTTATTTTAGCTAAGAATGCTATATCGTCGAAATTATGTAATCAATTCCAACATAACTTTGTATGCTGGCAGTAGATATTAACTAATTCCTATAAAATTTGGCCAAACATGTAGTACTGAGGCAATTGATGTGAAATTGCATGTTTTAAGCACGTCAAACACCTTTTTTTAAAAATGGCGGACATTTAGCTATTTTAGCTTTAAACGCTATATCGTAGAAACCATGACATCATTACCTACTTATCTTTATGTGCTGGCAGTAGATATTACAATACTCAATTGTATCTACATTGAGTATATTTTGTCCGCCATTTTGCAAGATAGCACCATGCGAATAAACCACGCAATCAACAATCGCCAGATGTGATCTTGAGGGGTTAAATATTGTGTACTAGGGAGTCACCGTATCTACACCGTAGTGAGGTCGAGGGGTGGGATGATGCGTCTAGAGTGAGTGAGTAAAGAGATTTGGGTGGTTCGTACAGCGAAGTCTTGAGAGTCCACCAGGATGGAGCAAGGTGAGTATGGAGCTGCACCGGAATGCAAGGACGGAAACGGGAGATACCCGAGAAAACCCGCCGACCAGCGACATTGTCCGTCACGATTCCCATATGCGAAAACGACGCGTCTAGAGTTCACGCCGACGCATAGGCGAAGAAAATTAAATAAACCTGCCCAGCAGTCATCGTTAAAGAGCACACAGTGTAGAAAAACACGCTACGAAAGAACATTCTTTCTCAACAGAATGATGGTTGGCGGTGGTGTTCTAGTCAGGCTACTCACCTCCCACGAAAACGAACCGGGCTCGATTCCCGGCGGGGTCGCCCGGATTATCGCATGTGGAAAACCCGGCGGACGTTGCCACTGTCCGGTGGAGGACTCCTGTCGCCTCTGCACTTGCATTGTGCCATTGCTTCACCTTCACCACATTTAACACTCACCGGCGCTCAACACATCTCTGTTACACGCCTATCAAAACCTCTCAACTTTTTCTATGGAATGAAAAATAAATGTGGACACACGTTAATACTGAATTATGTCGTATGCCTCAGAAAATAATAATACGGTGTAAGGACACAAACAAGTAACGCCTTATTTTTATAACAATCATATAACGCATAAAGAGACACACAATAATAACAAAAAATGGGAACGAAAAAAAAAACCGGGATAGTATAATCCAAACAATTAAAACTGATAGGCTAACCTTCACTGCAAAAATCATTTCGAGGTATGCAAGAACGTAGGTTTATGACTTGACGCTCATATCACGAAGTCTGAGTCTTAATTCCTTTTACGCATGGGATAAACTAACGAGCCCATCACTTGGGCTCTTCAACAGCTACCGCCTTATGAAATACATGTTATATTGTTCGCTGGCTGTGTGTTCTGCATCAATACAAGCCCAGTTCCGCGGGGCTAGTTATTTGCACTCACCGTGCTTGAAATGATTAATAGAATGCGCCTAAAAAGTACTTAAAAGCTTTGGCAGTTTCGGTGTTGAAATAAGAATAAAAAGTGTAGACACTTGTACTGTATAAAACAGGCTGCATACATACAAAAATGTTACTGAAGAGTGGTAGGAACTTCTCTACGCATTTGACTCTTTCATTATCAATTTTGAAAAAGCTACAATATAGGGATGTATGGTAATGACTATTTTTCCACTAATGTGCACCTTTTTATTCATTATTACACCCTGAAATTACAGAACCGCTACTGAAAATCACAGGCGAATTGATAAAGGCTGTTCACGATAAAGTGAGCACTTTTTAAATCAACCTTTGGAAAATGTCACTGCCCCTATTTGCATATATTTAATAGGGAATACTGACTGACATGCATCCAGTTTTGTTGGTGACGACAGAGGGAATGTAGTTCCAAGTTTTAACGTTGAATTAAAACTGTTGGATGTGCATTTGTGAATACCGAAACTATTTATTTTTATTGCTGTTTTTATTTGTAATGCGTAAAGTGTAAAAATTAGCGAGTTTGTGAAATATTTACTTTTCTAATAATTTCACAGTTTCGCTCGACCAACGCATGAACGAAGTTGTGAGGCTCAGGGCGACGTTAACTTTACTTATAGTGGAAGAATACGCAATGTGCATACAAGTATATATTCAGCCGTGCTTTCAAAGTGCTCATTTTACCATAAACAGCCTATAAGAGAAACAATGCACTCGAGATCCGAGCGTTGCACATTAGGGCGACCAGACATTCTATTTGCGCACCTAGGTCGCTTTAGCACTCCTCTTTTAACTGATCAAACTGTCACAGATGCCTCATGATACTTATTTATGTTCGAAGAAATGTCTTAGTGACGTGGATATGCTAACGGCCTCAGAAACGATACTTTTCTGGCTACAGTAGCGAAGAAAGCTTCGCATAGACTGAGTATTGTTCGTTCCCGAAATGCAAAGCTACAGGGAATACGGAGACTCTCAGTATAGTAAAAATATTTGGGGAAATTTGGGCCTATGTATTTGAAATGGGGCACATACGGCGTCTGGCACAGGAGCTCGATGCTGATCATGCTATGCCATTCCGGTTGGCTAGCGGCCATCTTGTCAGCCCTGTTGGATGTTGGTGAACTTGACCTTGACCCCGGTTACCCTTACCTTGAAACTCCCAAAAATCCCAAAAAAATTATGTAAAATTATTTAAAAAATTAAAAAATATTTTTAAAACTAATAAAAAAATTAAAAAATATATTTTAAAAATTTAATTAAAACAAATGTTATAATAAGCAACAAAATTTAAATGAATCACAGCTTGTACTTTCGGTAGTTTCAAATTATTTGATATAGCAAACATGTAAATCCTATCTCTTTCTGCCATACGAAGTTGTTTTTTACTAAACGAAACCGCGCAAGGGGTTATTTGTAACACAGCATAACTATTATTTGCTGTACAAGAAACATTGAAAGTTCTGTATACAATAATATCATTTGGATCCAAAGTACTCATATTTTTAATTTTGCTGTATCCCAAATATTTTGACTGCAATATTACAGCTACTTCAAGAAACGCTGTACCAGAAAACGTTCCATGCTGCGGAACTCTCAAGTTTATTACAGTTAGAGCCTCGCCAGCTTCAAAAACTTTGACTTAATAGTAGGAGCTATAATCATTCATATCAGTAGCTTGGTAAACATATTTCCTCCCAGTAGGTAGTCGAATTCGACCATTAAACCTGGGCATTCAATGTTTTTATACACATTATTACAAAAAAAAAAAAAAACAATATAGAGTGCAACCTTTGTGGACCGAGTACGTTACCCATAAAGAATGTTACTTACACTAATCGTTCAAAGTAATTGAATTTAATTATATGGTGGTCGGATCCACCTATGACATTTTTTCAGCGATTTTTAGAATATTTTTTTTTATTTTGGCAATTTTTCTAGATTTTTTATAATTGAATTGAGAGGTGGGTAACTGAGCAGTATGGGATATTGCTAGGGTCTTGGGGTCGAGCNTCTGCAATTTTTAGATTTTTCTTTCGATTTTTTTCGGTTTTTCTCGATTTTTAATTTTTGGCATGGTGGGGTCAGGGGGTGGAGGTGTTGGTTAGGGTTGCAGGGTGAGCGGGAGGCGAGGATGGGGTAACAATATATGTTGCTTAATTTTTAGAATTGTTTTCAGTTTTTGTGATTTTATGGATTTTTTATGATTGGTATGTTGGTGGGGAGGGAGGAGGTTGGTGTTGCGTGGTGTGGGTTGGAGGAATGTTAAGACAATGTTATTGTAGGAGTGTCAGTTTTCTGCTGCGCGTGGTGCTGGGGAAGCCTCCGGAAATGTAAGTTAAAAAATAATAATTTTCTATATATTAAAAAAAAAATTTGGTAATATTTTTATCAATTTTCATAACTTTAATTTATTATAAATTAAGAAAAAAATTTTTTTATTATAAATTAAGAATTTTTTTTGGAATTTAAGTAGTTTTTTGAACTTTTTTTTGCGGTTTGCAAGGTCAAAGGTCACCGGGGTCAGTTAAAGGTTTAGGTCAACGTCACCGACATCCGACATGGTAGACAAGATGGCCACCGGCCGACCGGAAAAACAGAGAATGAACAGCTTCAAGCTCCGGTACCAGACACCACCTGTGTCCCATTTCAAATATATTGTCCCAAACTCCCCCAAATCATTCTACTCAGTATATTGTATTAACGGACCTCAGCTCCGTTTATCGTGATAGCAGAGTCCGTTTTCGTATATTTACTGTACATTCCAGTAAATATGCAACAACAAAAAAAAAAAACAGTTTAACACCCAAGGGAGTGTCGTATGTCGAATTTATAGCAATAAGATATTTATTCTTTACTGTATGGCATTAAGGTTTTTTATTGGTGGTAAAAGTCACGGACACTGAAACTTTTGATCAGTGCTCAAATCTTCCTCTAGATTATAGTATTTTCACCTTATAAACTTACTATTTGTAGGTGCACAACGAAATACTGACATAGCGAAAACTAAAGGTTTTATTTATAATCCGTTATTTTATACCTGAGGTTCAGAAAAACTAATTGGCAAATTACGAATAGGTTCTGTGAACGCACGGAAAGTATTTTGAAATTTACGGAGGGTCCGATATTGAAGAAGAAATGAAGGAATATGTCCATAATTTTACGGGGAATTCTTGAAAAAATTTTCGTCAGTACTTTTACATAAAATGGCAAACAATTTTAAAAGTGCTACTCACGTAGTGAATTAAGATAAAACTACGTCTATAACGACACAATAGCGTATATTCCATTCACGGTTACTTCCAACTTTTCTGAAGCCCTGCTAAAGTTCTACTTCCAGGATATTCCTCAACCTCAAGCAAACAAAACTTAACCAAGTATAGAAAATTACAGCAAACAGGCAACGCAGAACATTCATGCACAGTCAGTCTAATAAAATTGTGAATAAGAACAATTTCTTGCTAGGCATTACCAATACATCTATTTTCTCTCTGTTTTTATTCTCATTAATTCTAAATAAAGTATTATAATTCATGAATACAATATAAGTAAAAGTTCCATTTTACCAAAAATAAGACACTTTAATGTTAACACAAGTTTACAACGCTTGCGATAAGCGACATATTTAGGAAAAAAAACCAAACACGCCATACATGGGGTGATTTTTCAAAGTTTTGATACAAAAAGTGAGAAGAAATCTCGCAGTTGGGGCGTTATGGCTTGGAGAGCCTGGACGAATAAGCAGTGTGCAGTTGGACTAAAGTGCAACATTTCTCCTAGAGTGTGAAACTGTATCACGTGGGAAGGAGACATTTCTTCTCCCTCCCGGCGCAGTTTGCATGAGGACGGGAGTAAGTGGTCCGCGAGCCTCTACGAGCATCACATCTCCGACGCGCGTCCCACGGTCGCGCTGCATCATCCGAAGGTAATTTGTTTCTCGGCCCTCGGGTGCCGTAAACTACACTTTGAACGTCCTGGCTCTGCGCTGAGAAGTACCACCCCTCCCCCTCCCGCCCACGGTTACTTTCCCCTCGGCGATAACTTCCGCGATCACTCGCACTTCTCAACGCCACTCACCTTCGCCGAGAACTCGTTCTCAGGAAAGGCTGTTCTCGGTCAACTGAACATTTGCCGAAACCCTGCTTAACATACACTCGTATGCACTCTGTGTATTCTTCCGCCGTGTGTACAATTAATGTTGCGGTGCGCCCGAGCACTTTATTCATGCGTCGGTCAAGTGAAACTGTAAACATATTAGGAAAGTAAATAATAATGTACTAGTTCTTACAACTAACAGTAAAAAAAAAAAAAAATCAGTATCCGCAAATGTTTACCTAGCACTTTTAATTCAACATTAAAATAGTGAAATACTTTCTCTCCGTTGTCAACGCCACTGGGCGCATTCCAGTCGATACTTCCGTAGAAATTACGAAGGCAGGGGCAGTGACATTTTTTAAATGCTGATTTTAAAAAAAAGTCTAAGTAACAGCGCACAGACTCTGACAACCAACTGGCACCTCTAATGGCGTCAACAAATGCAGCACAAGACGTAACGTCAATGTTTCTTTCCCTCAAGTTCACTTCAACAAGCAGTAGGCACCAGTTGCAAACAGCCCGATAAGGCGCACACTAGGGAAAGACGTGACATTTAAAGATTTTATTTTTCCAACGTTCTCTACGTGTTGCGGGGTTGATTCATGATTAACTCCAAACGCGTGTTCAGTGGGGCCAAACATTAAACATACGTTTGACCGTACAGCTCAGTTAACACTTCTTAACACGCAGAAAATAATAACATATACGTAACTAACACGCTAAAACTAACAACAAAACAGTACACATAGACTTAACAATTTTTTTTAGAACAAAGTCAATAAATGCCAGAAAAAGTGTTCTACATAAACACGGCACTAAACTGCCATGAGCCACCATAGACACTGCACCAAAAACGAATACAACAGGCTCTCAAACCCACGGATGTTCATTAAATTCTTAAAAGTCTTGAAAAAGAACAAAGTGCTCAAAATCAGCAAAACATTCAACTTACAACAGCAACATCGTAATATTTTTTTTTTTAACTTCATTCATGTCTATTACGTACTGAAATGATCTGTGTCAGTGTTTTTCTGTTTATTACACCGATTTCTTTGCATACATTATCATTGAAGGTCTTATCTTCTTTCTGTAAAGTGCCATTTAAATAGACAGGATCGACAGTTCTTCATAGTAATAATGTTAGTCTTGTTTATATGTGTATAAGAATTGATGGACAGCTCTGATACGGCTAACGCACACTTCATATACTGAGGAATCCAAGCTCTATCTTAACTGCGTCACGTGTCACTAGAGGTTCCTGTGCACGATACTGAACCACAGAGTCGGTTAAGTGAAATTCCGTGGCGGTTCCTTTCTTGTGGGAAAACATCTATTTGTTGATTGGCAGCGCGAGGCTCTGGGAATGGACCTTGTGTCTGATTGGCTACTGCGTACTGCGGGATAGCCCCAATTGGCTGGATTACTAGATGGTGAGTACGTTACCAAGCACAGATTGGCGAACGGCGTCCCGACATGTCTGGCTAGTGGAACCATTTATCTGGCGTGCGAGGATCGAGATCACGGTACAGGTGACTGTTTCACTTCTATATACGATTACATATTCTATGGCTGAACTTGGGGTCAATAATTGTGGTATGAGACTGTATAATACCCATCACAAAGACATTTATATACAATACACACACATACTAATGGCAAATAAAATTACAACACCAAGAAGGACCTGAGATATCACAAATATATTTATTGGAGACAAAATACCCATCATACACAGGCGACGTGATTACTCTTGCTGCTTTGTATGATGCACATCACATTCGGAAATCAGAACTGTGTGGCTCCACCACGGGTGGTAATAACCTCTGCCACGCGACCGGGCATTGAGAGGAAGAGACTTTGGATGTCCATTTGGAGTTATCTACGACCATGCTGCTTTGATGCATACACAAAGTTCATCCTTTGTGCCCCAGGTGTCCTGTGGTAGGTCGGTCCGTCATCCGCCATGGACCACATGTTTTAGGTGGGCGGAAATCTGGCGAACGCGCAGGCTAAGGAAGCAGTGTGAGATGGTGGTCATCCAGGAACCGTCGAACGATGCTTGCCAGATGCGATTGCACATAGTCCTGTTGATACAGGGTTAGAGGCTGGCCTTGAAGGTAGGGGACAACAATGCGGACTAGGCACAAGCAAGACTGGAATCCGATGATATCCCATAACATAACTCCAAGTGCTGGGCTGGTATGACGATGCATAATGCAGGAATAGACCAGGCGTGCGCCACAGAGCCACCAGACACGGATTGGACAATCGTGATGCTGCAAACAGAAGCGAGATTCATCGAAGAAGACGATGGCATGCCATTCGTCCCTCCAGGCCTGATGTTCCACGCGCCATTGCAGCCGCAGTTCTCTGTCATGAGCAGCCGGTGGTAGCCGCAGTATTAGCACCTGGACAAGATTCCTCGATACTGCAAACGGTGACGAACCATGCGTACGGACAAAGATTAATGCGCCACAGGCCTGAACTCCTAAGTGAGGGTGTTTGATGTAGGTGCTTATGATAGTCGCATTCTTCGACACTGCATTGCTCACTTCGTCTGTGTACACGAACGGTGGGGAAAAACCCTATAATTCTACCTCTCAGCGGCTCCCTGACCTCCTCTTATATACCACTTATCAGTGTCGTCATTGGCGCACGTGCTGAGCCACTGATGTGCTGGAGAAGCACCCTTAGTAGTAACACACGACCGAGAATGGCGGTGGTAAACGATAATTTTAACCGTGAAACTGTATCATTGCTGTTACCTGCCGAGGACGCGGAGAGAGTAAGAGTGGGCTAGTATTCAATTATTTTCACCTGGATTAAATGCCAATACTATAATATTTCATATAAATATCCTTATCGTGACACACATCCATAAGTAATGACATGACAATGGAGTCTATAGGAAAGAGAGGACTAAATTTTTACTGCCGGCACTGTTGAAAAGTGTTCCGCTACTAAGGCCACTGACTGGGTCTCTGCGTTTCTAAATAGTTTCCTGCTGACTAGTAACCTTAGTACTGTCAGTAGGAAGAGGAGTGTAGCTATCGAAGAAGGGAATCAAAAGCAGTTTGTTTCCCGTGCGTTTGCAGCTAGTTTCCCGGCACAACGCAAGCCAACTCCATTATCCCTCCCTGCTGCCCTTGTCACCATCGTGCCGCGAGGCAAGTCACTACCGCTAGTCACTACCTTCCCTCTGGGAAATAAGAGCGGAGTATTATTTAACAGCATCTCGGACAAGGAAACCGGATCCTTTCTGAAGAAAACCTCCAAGTCGACATTCTAAAGTAATGCAGTTTCGACATTTAAAAAACTGCATATTGTAACAAAATATATACTACCTACCTCTATATCACGTAAATATACAATAAAAAAACACAAAGTTTTTTTCTCTTTAGATATTAAGAATCACGTAAATGGTTTACAAATTTTAACTGTGATGGTGGTAGCAAAGCCTTCTTTGTCTATGTAGCAGAGTTATAACTCTTTCCTTGTATGCTCCTTGTATTATACCTGGTTCACCGAAAAGCTGGAACAACCGATCACAACTCGTCCTCGTTTTCGTATGAAACACACCAAAAAGTTGGCTCACGCTGACATTACTGCACGCGGAAAGAGCAGACTCCGCCGATACTTCCCAGAATCCACTGCTTGCGTATTTTATATCAAAAGTCTCATGGGCTAGCGACGTTCAACGATGCGCTAGTCTACGATGGTTAAATGTATGATGTATATGTTTATAAAGAAATATGCTAATTCTAATGTTAATTTAAGTTAACTTATTTATTAAATAAATGTTGTTTGGTAATGGACCGATAGGACTAGGTAGCACTAAACTATAAAATATTTTTGGAAGTACAAAACATCAGTAGCTTCTGGTTTGTGTTTCAGTATTTACTTCTAGAACTTGGTATTGAAAATAATGAACGAACCAGAGTGGCTGTAAAGTGAGCTTCCAACCAAACACCAAAAGGGTAGGCCTAACCTGAAATATCTGCATTCATGCGAAAAGCCGTAAATTGTGTCAGTTCGGCGTGGTAGCATATCATAAGAACCCAGCACTGCATCTATCCTCGTAAACATTTGAGAGACGGCTGGCGGCAAGTTCTTCGACTCACTACGAGATGGCATCACATGTAAGTTGAAGCCACCACGGAGCTATCTGGCGTGAGGACGGGGAACTACCTCCAAATACGCTCGGTAAATCGACTACGGGTTCGTTCCTTCCACTGTGTGATCCGTCACAGAGAAATTCACAATACAGAGGCGAAACAGCTTCTGCAAACTCCAGCCGCGCACGCCAGTACACTCGCGTCACCGGCCGGCCACATGTCGGGATGCCGCTCACCAATCAGGGCCTGGTAACCTACTTGCCAGCCAGCAGCCCAGCCAACAGAGAGTTTTTCTGAAGCCCGCGTTAGCCAGTTAGGCAGAAAGCTCACGCCAGTGACTGGTGCAGCCAATCAGAGAACGGGTACGCCCACATGAAAGTAACCGCCACGCCTCTCTGTACTTTTCTACTTTGTAGTTTCGTGGTTATACTGGCTGACAACGCACGTAGAAGCAGCTGGTTGTGCCCAGAGTTAGCGTTAGTCTTTTGAGTTTAACATTTCGAGTACTACGCTCTTTCATAGCTCGAACAGCGTCACTGTGAAAAAGTGTTTGTCTTTGAAAACAAGTATCGCACATATAGAGATTAGTCGTTCCTTTAGTGTTAACAAGATCTTTCTAGAAAACTGCAACGCAGCAACAATGCTTTTCCTTATGCCAATTTGGATTCTAATTTGAACTCGTTAAAATGAAACTATTGGTTGGAAATGATTTTTCCCAATAAGGGACATTCAGTTGGGTAAAATCGCCGCTGCCGTCTATCACCACCAGGGCGCCGTCCCTCGGCGCGGGGGAGGTTAAGTCCCTGGGAGCCCCGGCCTCCGATTGGTCGGTCATTACATCCAGTTCAGATTGTCGGCGGCTAGTCCGTCCCGCCCAGCTGTCTTTAACTGATGAAACCGCGACTAAGTCAGCAGAGTTTTGGGGCAGAGTCAACTCGACATCCCATTAGCCGATAATGAGCGTTGTGCAACAGAGTCAGCGTATCCGACTTGGTGTGAACCATAGAACGCCAGCGAGCAGGATACAAAAACCAACATACTTAGTTTTCCTGAAGGAGTGGATTTAGGGCAGTTACGTCTAACATGTCTTGAATGACATTTTATGAAAGTAGACCTCGAAGTTTTCATTTTGGTTTTAGTTTAGTTCTGGTTTTATAAATATGACCTCTAAACATTCTGGGAGATTACTCTCTGCGCCGGAACAAATAATTGTTAATACTATGAAAACAGGAAATATTCGCAAATTTCCTGTCACGCTAAAATTAAAAAAAAATTCTGTACTTCTGGATTACTTTTGTAACTGAGCCATCGTTTGATAAGCCCTATTAACTCTCGAGTCAGCAATGTACCCACAAAAGAAAAACCGAATCACGAAGTCAATTCCAAAATAAGAGTGGCTTATCAAAAACACAGCATCCAATAAACAAACGACTTCGACACGAGTATTTATAGTACTGCGAGATCTAGCCGACCGGTCAGTGAACCCGCGAGTTTTCCTGTCCCTGGGAACCGGTTGTCAAAACTGGCGCAGTGTCGCTTTGACGCCAGACCTACTTGCTGTGTGGGAACATTGTCGTTATTGACTTTAGTCATAGGGATCCACGCTGTAATCCCTGGTGGCACTGACGTACATATGCATTACATCTGATACATTACATCTGATGCAAACCCAGGCTGTTATACAAATAAGTGAACATATCTAATTACGTTCAAGTTCTTCACGTTCGCCAGGTGCAGCCAAGAGGGCGTTGTGCACGTGATTTCAGAGAGTAACTATCTCTACTAGAAGACCAACTTCATTTACTAACACTGAACACTGTCTGTAACTGATGTTTATTAGACACCATTAGCGGTGTTGTTAAATACCTGGGCGGATTATGTGGTGTCCCAAATTTCGAAAGCCCAAAATTATAATAAGCATTTTTTGATATCGCCGGCTAAAATTTCGTCTTACGTAACAAATTACAATTTCACTGCATTTATAAATATACGTTTTTTTTTGCTGAGTTTTTTCTCAAAACCACGAAAAATTATCGCCGTATTGTTTCTGCAGCAGTTTATAATATAAAATACAAGTGCAGATACTACAGCGCTACATATCACGGTTTGTGAAGTTATGCTGTGGCGAACCTCAGTTTACAATAACCTAAAGAAATATAAAAGTTTGTAGGCACAGGATGGACAAGTACACAGGGGCGGAATGGCAGCGTGGTTCTTTTGATGAGATGGGTGTGCCCATTTTCTGATTCGCTGCGCGAGGTTCTGGAACTGATCTCGTCTCTGATTGGCTACTGCCTACTACGAACAATTTCTTATTGGCGGCTTGGCTGCCGAGTGGCAAGTAGGTTACCGTATGCTCACTGGTGAACGGCATTGTGGCATATTTGTGGCCAGTGATGCCATTTTGCTGGCACGTGATGCTAGATTTCACGGAATAAGCGACGTTTCATCTCTGTATTATTAAATATTCAGCAGAGCACGTTTACCTCATCACTACCACGGAATTAATGTATATAAGATCGACACTAAAATATTTTGCAGACCATATTCAGTGTACAACGTCCGCAGCGCTGTGACTGGTTCATGTTACAAGATTGAAAATATTTTTTATGTGATAAAAACCTATTTTCAACTGGTAGGACTTATTGCTGTGATATGCAATTAAATTTAACGCTTTCAGTCCCGAATTAAATTACGACCTCAAGTATTGCTATGCTTAGTTTTTTGATGGGCGCTGTACTTGTGTAGGGCGTGCTTCTTGCAACTAGTGAACAACGTGCCGCGTGTTTACTCATGTCAGCATTAACCATTCACAGCTTCAACAAATCAGATTACTCAGAGGGAAGACTTTCAAAACAGCGGCCATTGATTCCTTGTTGTGTACAGTTCTGATCACGAATATCCTTCGTGTGCAACATGTCCTCGATCATGAACACGGAGACTAAACTGGTTAAGGCCGACATAATTAGGAATACTGCAATGTTTTCTCCGCACAGTACTAAGTTCCACTTGGTAGCAGTCTCATAGTTAGTTTTTTTGTAGTCCGGAACAGCCTTTGCAAGAAAAATTTATACAAGATGATTAAAATGCCACAAATTAAATTACAACAAAACCAGTTTCCTAATGGGAAACATTGCCGACAATGAAAATATCTGGGATCATTACAAAATCGGGATTTTTTTGGGTTGACACTTAATATTCACAACTTGACAGATTCTGGAAGTATCACGATAAATATTTCTTCTCTCCGGTTGGTCACCAGATGACTGACACTCGAGGTTAAATGTGACAAAAGATATTTACTGATGGAGACAAACGCACACAGGGTTAGGTCATTTCACTATGAAAAGCACAATTTTTTTTCTTCACAAAAATGGGAACAGCAAACCTAGGCTTTAATAGGTTTATGGCTTTAAAAAAACTAGCTGAAATACATTAAATTTGCACTTCCCTAGAACAGCTGATTACGTAATTAACTGTATCATGAAATTGTGATTTACATGTTAATATTTGGAAGAAAGCGAACTGAAGGCTCTTCAATGTCGGTATATAATAATAGTAATAATAATATTTATATAACCATTAATTTCAGCTGATTGCTGACCAAGAAGAAACTAAAAATTGACATTCGATGACATTTTATCACTCTTGGACACAGGGTATAACTGGATATTTTTAGATCGGCAATACGTATAGTGTAGTGTATATATACTGTTTCGTCCACAAAAAATACATAAAATCATACATAAGAAAGGCTAGATTGTGGTTAGTAGTAGAGGGATTATGGGGACTTTGGCACATCGGGACCTGGGACTGGAGGGTCAGAGCTGTTTATGCTTTGTCATTCCGGTCGACTGGCAGCCATTTTGGATACAGGTAACCTTGACCCGGGTGACCTTTAACCTCGAAAACGCATAAAATACAAAAATACAAAAATTACAAAAAATGTTAAAAAGGTATAAAAATTTTTATTATAAATAATGACAAAATTATTTAAAAATTATTTTAAAAAATACTAAAATAACTTAAATTTCTTCCACCCATACTCATTCCACCATCTTGGTAGGTGCAATCCACCATATTGGTAGGCGTCACAGCAACCGTCCGCCATTTTGGTTGGTGCAGTCCACCATCTTGGTAGGCGTCACAATCAGCCTCCGCCATCTTGTTTTTTCGTTTGTCAATAGTTTGTACATTACTGGAGTTTGTTACACACCTTCGTTCGACCGCCATATTAGTATTTTCGTTGTCATTTGATTTACATTGCTGGTGCTGTCCCAGCAACCCGCCCAGCAGACGACTAAACCCCTCCACTACCCCTTCCAATATATTTAATTGCTCCGCCAATGTTTCTCATTGGCTAATTACTCTGGTGTTTCCGGAAACCTTCTTTCCGCCCAATCGGTGGTCTACTTTAATCGCGAGAGAGAACTATTTATTCCCCTTAAAAACTCTTTATAAGACGAACCCTGAGCCCCTTTAGGAAATCAGTTCTTTTCTTGTTCTTAGAAATGTATACGTGTTGTCCGAGCGGTCATACAATCATTTCCGCAAATTTGGCATTTTGAAGGGTGCCCTTGCTTAGTGACTTGGTCGAGTGGGACGAGTTACCGCACCTTAAGAAATTACGGCCGTATTCAAGTTTTTGCCGGCCTACCTGCAGCAGGACGAATACAAATGGAACTGCCTCCCATGCAAGAAGTGTTCCGAGTGCTGCACCACCTCGGTTCCAGACACGCCATATCGCAGAGAATGGCCCGCCGAGCAGCCCTCGCGACGTCTGTGCACGTGGAAGACGACTTCCCCTTGAAGACGCCCTCGCCGTTGCAGACGCCCTCCCTTTAGAAGACGCCCTCCCCGTAGAAGATGACTTCCGCGTGCAAGTTACATTTCGCAAGCTGTACCCGTGGATGATGCTACCCTTCCAGAAATGTACTGGCAAGCACTACCCGGCGTGGAAACTAACCCAGAAAACAGGTAACCGATGTGTATGGACCTCGATAAAGGTATAAATAAATTAGTAAAAAAAGTTTTGAATCTCCGTGTGCATGGGAACCTAGAATTTTTTTTATGTAACATAAAAACATCAAGTGAAAAAAAAATGTGTTGCAACAGCAAAGGTTTTCGCTCGTTGGACTCGCACACCATAAAGCAGATTACCATCTCGTAAGGTGACAAAGACAAAAAAAAAATGATTACTTTTTAACCGCCGTGTTCATTGAAGCACCACGCAACAGGCATACCGCCTACACACGAACAAAACTCACGGACTAAGGTGGAACGAGGGGAATATTCCGTACGAGGAAATTACGGCAATGCTGGACTCTGCCATATCTCCCTATTACTCTGTGTAAGTGTTTGGAAGATGTCAAGAGACGGCGATTCGCATGCGTTCCCCATCGGAATGAACTTTGTATACCTTCACGAGCATTGTCACTTCCCACCGTTTCGACAACTCATCGAGGCATACGCCACGAGAATTCACAAGTGCAAATATCATAGATATTGCTTTGCCCTGTGCAATGCTGAAGCCCTAAGATTGTGAAGCTATGATAACCCGTGGTACATTAAACAAAAACCCACGGGAAACCCAATGTTCATTAAAAATATATGTTACCTGTGTAATGCCCTCCAAGACTCAGAGAAGAAACACCTGTAAAAAAAGTATTCCTAGTAGTCTTATGAAGATTAATAATAATAATATTGTAATGTGTGTGCATAAATAAATGTGTTTGAAATAATATCTACATTTTTATTTTATCTCGAGTTATGTCCTGCAAATATAAGTATTTAAAAAAAACTGTTAGTAAAGACAACAAATTTAGTATATCAGTATTGTTATAATTTAAAGAAAATAAAATATTTAGTATAGCAGTTTCGTAATAATTTAAGAAAATTTAATATTTTGTATAACAGTTTTGTTATAACGTAGAGAAAATAAAATATATAGTACAAACNAATAATTTAAGAAAATTTAATATTTTGTATAACAGTTTTGTTATAACGTAGAGAAAATAAAATATATAGTACAAAAGTTTTGTAATAATTTAAAGAAAATTAAATATGTTGTATTTCAGTTTTGTTATAATTTTACGAAAATTTTTAAAGAGACTCTAGCCATCACTAACATAACGTACGTATATGTATATATTTCGTGTACGAACTTAGTTATTAAAAAAATAAATTAAGGATTTGGACTAATAATTTGTTGCGTATGGATACGTCATGCTGATCTCTATAAAGTAATCAATGCTCGAAAACCCCAAAAACAGAGTTAAGACCACTTCGTTACCCCTCACGGAATGCGATACGCACAGTGAGGATCCCANCTCGAAAACCCCAAAAACAGAGTTAAGACCACTTCGTTACCCCTCACGGAATGCGATACGCACAGTGAGGATCCCATGCATTCCCCCTAACCCAGGGAAAAAAGACGCTCATAATTAAAAACATTTCCTCCCAATTTTAAAACCGGTACGTAAGAAAATTCAGGCAGCGGGAAAAAATTACCCATATGGTTACTCCACGTGCAGCGATTGTTCTAGCACACATTTTCAGCATATAAAAAACTTTATACACATAAATAATGCACATATAGTAAGTTTTGCAGGGAAGAAATTGATATACCGTGAGGAGACGCTAGTGTAAAGGTACACCCACGACAAGTACAAAATCATAAAAAACAGTACCTTCGGCAAACAAATTTCTGTATTTTCATACATTTGCGTGCGCTAGCTCCATTAAGATATATAGCTGATCCACGGTAAAACACCTCCACTCTCCCCCTCAGAGTCCAACTACAATGATACGTGTCTTAAACCGAATAAAACGTGGCATGCGAGCATATGTATCTATATGTGTGCGACCTCTATCCCTGCAGATGCCAATAGTATTCAATCTTTATGAGTTACGCGAACTAAAACATAGTTTTATTCCCGAGATGCTTGTCCACCATGCAGATTTATACCACAATACGAATTCCAACAAAGACAAGCGCATACAGCTCTCATTCACACCTCTTCAACCTTGTCGAGAAATATAAAGGAAAACTTTACAAGTGTGAAAAAATTAGAACATATTGCAGCCAGTGCATTACGGAGACCATGCAATTTTAGAGTTACGTTAATCCCTTTCGAATGTAGAAAAATAATTATAAGTACAATTTTTTAAAAATAATTTCTGACTCGTTCTCCACCTTTGTTTATTTTCGTATAAAAAATCAAATGTGAATTTTTTATTAATTACAGCGAAAACAAAGATACTTTGTGATGCTGTGAAAATAAGAAATAAGGGGAAAACCGATCATTCCCCATTCGCTCATACGTCAAACACACACAGAAATACACACACCAACACACAAGCACACACACACACACACAGAGTCCGAAATATCCCAATTGCAGGCGAGACTAATAGACGCATTAAAAAAAAGTATTAAGAGAGAATGATACTTAAAGAAGTCGTCACGAGTCCCATTACAGAAGTAAACGAGAGGCACATGCAGTTGTAATCTGAGGTCATGCACAAGTCCAGCCTTGCTGCACCAAGTGTTGAATTGGGACTTTGCCCAATCGCACTGACCACCGGGGGGAGGTTTGTTGCTCCAGCAGCTTGTTTTATTTATCACACAAGCTAACTTTAATTCATAGGATAATAAACACAGATATCTGCACGCACAAGTCAACACAAGGGAAACCCCATGTTCAAGATGACCCGAGTTCGATACTCGACTCGTTCGGCCCGAATTTCTATTTAAAAAAAACACCCCAGGTGAATCCTGGATAGTTTCTAGGTCGAGTCCTTATTTGTTCCCGCTTGCCCTAGACACTAGTTCCATCTCAAAATAGTATCCAATTTACTTTTATTATTATTTAAGCCCGCATACAACCTAGATAATGTAAACTCACGCTACTATTTTACGAGAATCTAATACAGTCACGAATAAAAAATATTTATATGTGTTCATTATAAGACGAAAGAGGGTTGTGCCATTTTCTCTCACGTCAAATCCGCAGCATCGGGCTTTCAGAATCACGAGCAAAATAAAAAATTGCAACACGTAATGCAAACAAAAGTGTACGTTAAATTTAAAAAAAAATCACTATATGAGCACAAAGATTTATTTCGTATCAGCAATTTCTTGCATATTTCAGGCATACCTATTTACCATTCAGCATTTTACAGGTTTTAAAATCTACCCTTTCGCTCAAGATACGTTGTTGGCCAGTCTGACAATTCTAGGAAAATATACCGAATCGAGTCATTATTATTCGCTTTGTAATCCAACTAACGACTCCTTTCATCCACTGATGCATATTCTTTATTCTTAGAAGTATTTACATGCCCACGTACACAGTGTTCAATCAATGTTAAATCTTTTGGGAGGAAAAAATCAAACACAATATTGGACCCGCTCACACCTGTAAAAAAAAGAGTGTAAACTTCCTTTCATGAATAAAATATTTAACCCTTGTTGCGACTGGAAAATTTAAGACATTTTTGCACCGATTATATACGTATGTTTGTATATATTTATATATAAGGCCACTCATTACAGAAATACGGGGAAAATTTCCCAGTAACGAACTTAAGATAAGACACTTCATGCCCCGAACAAAGCTACACATTTATATTTCCGAATTGAAGCGATATTCCGAAGTGATAAATACCCTAGTATTTTAAGTTGTATTAATATTGAACCTTCAGAGGAAACGTCTATGTTAACACACCAAAAACCTGACCATTGTAAATAAATAAAAAAAAAGTCCCGTCCTCTAATATAATTTTTTTTAAATTACAGTGTATGCGTCATAATGTCAGAGCTAAATGCCGATTCTACAATAGTCCCCAGTTCTTTATAAACATGTAGATATACGTACGCATGTTGTCAATGTTTTAGCCCAGGCATACCCGTGTATCACATACGAACGATATATTTTCGAAAGGTCAGAAGTGAGAGCTAAATCACCCATTATCGGTGTTCATTTTTGCGACAAACTTTGTGCATCTCCATCATGCCCAGAAAGAGTTATGATGCTTGCTAGCATACTTGCGCTCTATCAGCCCCTCGTGATGTCATGAAGATACATAATCTTTTTTGATGCAAATACATAAGCAACAGATTCACAAAAAAATATATTAATAATACTCATGTTTACGCACATGAGGTGTATTACCCATGCAAAACTAAAAAAAATTCAGGATGCAGGAGAGATTACTTAGGTCAGAAGGCGTACTGTAATGTGCGAAATTATGAAGATTTGGACACATCAGTTCAGGCTCCCCATCGAAAACGGCACCCCAAGCCCATTATGCAACGATGACCTCTTCCCTGGTGCCACATAAGAGGGGGGCTGCAGAGGCTAGAGCTCTCGTTTCCCATCACGAGTACGCGTACAGCATCCTTTATTTTGTGCGCACATTTTCGCACAGGAGGTCCACCTCAACTCCAGCCCATTCTTCAGTTGGCCTCTGCCCCCCCCCCTCCCATCACGACGAGACAAGTTCGATTCCCGGCAGGGTCGCTCGCAGATTTTCGACTTTTTATTCATCAAAAACATTCCTTCCTTATTTCGTTTGTTGTCAAGCAAAACTCAGCCGAATTAAATAGTCCGAGAAATACATAATACTTCAGATTGAACCATTTTCAACGTAACGCACTTTATCGTTCAATTTTTCTTTAAAACATACCCTTGCATTCGATTTTATATACCACTGAAATAATAAGTTTTTCAGAAAAGCAGTAGGGCGGTATGATAAATCAAAAGTGTACAACTAAGAACACACAAATGAATTATCCTATTTTTTCTATGCATTCAATCTTTGCATTTCTCTGATGTTTGCAGATGATGGATANAACACACAAATGAATTATCCTATTTTTTCTATGCATTCAATCTTTGCATTTCTCTGATGTTTGCAGATGATGGATAGTCACAATGGTTTCATTCGATGTAACCCCTTTCACCGATGATTAAAGATATCTTCTTACTGTGCAAGGCAATCAAAGTCTGAGTCTATCAACAAGTTAATTGGGGTCTTCAGTAAATATGTAGTCGGTGTTCTTGTCGCCTTCTGCATTATTNGTCTGAGTCTATCAACAAGTTAATTGGGGTCTTCAGTAAATATGTAGTCGGTGTTCTTGTCGCCTTCTGCATTATTCACGGCACCTTCTTCAGCAAAGCCGGTGAGGAGAAGTGTCAAGGACGTCGAAAAAATCGCCACTGTTTTCACCGTCAACACTGTCTTCATTATTGTATGCATGGCCCTTCCCTTTTCCGCAACTCTTCGAGCCAGAACGAAAGCTCATATACGCTGAAGAATCTTAGGAAAAATTACTCACATATAACTTACTATAACCTGTTTTATTTACGGAATATTCTCACAACACAGCGAGGAGCATCGCTTGGATTGTGATTAGCAGGGATGCTGACGGGGCACTATGTCATGCAAAAATAGCCTCTCATGAACCATTATTTGTACCGACTAGGGAAATAATCATTTAAATGCTACTGCCGTCGATACCAAGGTGGATAAAACAAACTCTTTGAATATTTACGAAAAAAATCTAATATGAAAATCTTACTGTCGCGTATAACACATATCACGATCAGATCATGAATATATGATTGTAAATATGCATCAAATCGTTTTTGAACCATGGAGATTAAGTTCAAACACATCCTAGTGTTTGTTAATAATACATTACGCCCTAGGGTGAAAACGAGCCCATGATTACACAAGTAAAGGTTCTCAACATCGCACGTCCGTCCTTCACCAGAGATAAAGTATTTCTTTATTCCATTAAAGTGAGTGCAGCAATAAATCAAGCCATATTCCCGATGCATAAATATTTACAAACTGTTATGTGAACACTGAGGTAATCACCATCCCAGAGAACCACGAAACGTGGCGGTGGAGATCAGGCACCCTTTCTATAATTATTACTTGGCACCGACACAGGACCGGACACGCTCAATACGACACACCATCCTCTTGAGAGCAGTTGCACAGCTGCCAGAGCGCACGCCTCCCATCAAGGCGAACTAGGTTCGATTCCCGGCAGGGGTCGCAGCTGTATTTTCGCGCATGTGGGAAACGTGATTGATGCCGTTGCCAACATTATCACCTGTGATGGACTTGGCGATGTCAGGCAGATTTTCTCGGGACACTTGACCTTCTTCGCCGACCTAAACATCCTCACCCATTTCAGCTGCTAAGCTCTCTCTCATCTCAAAACATACGGTGTCCCCAGAAAAAACATTTACTGGTGTGGGTGGGCCGCCCACCACGATATTTCCATGCTTTAAAAATAATCGCTTAATACCATTGTTAATCAATGCAGATCACCGACGAAGATTAACCGAAATGTGAAAAAAATTTTCATTTTCTCGTGTCAGCTGTTGGAAACGCAGTTCAACCCACCAGTTTTCCAGTGGAATATATCCAGTGTCTATGAATTTGTAGGCCGATAATCATTCTGCTCATCACTCGAAATGGAGCAGCGGTCGTCCATAGGAAGATATTTACCAGTTTAATTGAAATAAAAAATACGGATGTATTATATATTTTTAAAAAATGTGGGGGCACCCTGAGAAAACGCTTATACTCTGTTCGCTACAGTAAGGGTCCCAGGAAAATACTTATCCCACAGGTACCGTCAAAAATGAATATTTTGTTTACATTTATGCATATTATATGGTAGTGTAAAAGTATATGCATGTCATATGGAAATATAAATACATATGCATATTATTTGTTAACATAAATAAATACGCATATTATACAGTAATATAAATATGTATGGATATTATAAAATAATATAAAAAATATGCCTAAAGCATATTATACTTTAATACATTACATTTTTTAAGGGACACAGTGTGTTTTGAGTTGAGAGAGAGATTTTAAACGGTGCTTAGCAGTTGAGAGCGGATGACGTTGAAGTGGCAGGAGCGCCCTGATTGGTTGTTGGTACAATCGGCTATGTCTTGCTCGGTGTTGTCTGTGCGAACGTGCGAATCCGCCTTGTCAATATTGAGTTACAAGTGTTATGTGCTCCTGTGTGAGGGTGCACCGGCAAGTATATTCCGTGCAAGCCTCCCCGTGCTCAAAGTATTCAGAAGAAACGACTGTAAATTTTTAAGCGGGAAACACTCACCTGTGAGGCTCGCTCCACCAATCAGCGATGACCTGCAACAAACAGAGAAAGAGTCAAATTGAGAGATCACGAATATGTAATTAAATACTAGTACATGATCCTATATCGATATTTCTGTCATATAAACAATTAAAAACAACATATTCTTACAAATGAAAACTTTTTTTAAAATGAAAACCTTAAGTTTATTTACAATTAACTGATATTTTGGAAACGAATGTCCGTTTCGTCTGTTTTCACATTCAGTATATCACAATCTCTTGCGAAAACTATACATTTATATGAGCCGTTGCGGTGAACATGCGTGTATTGATCGACGTTGTGAATTTCTTAAAATTATTACGCCATGTTTTCCTATAACAGGTATGTTAAGAGTACAGAGAGCAGGGAGTGTTGCGAGTTGCAGCGGTGCCAGGATAGACTTTAAACACGTGTACTCCCTCGTTACATTAGTAATAACGCCCCTCGCTCCCTGACACACTTGTAGGATTGGCCCATCCACTTGATATTTTATCAGCTATTCTATTTTTTATATTTACTTTTAAAAACAATTATATAATGTAACGACGACTGCAACTATCACAAGCACAAAACTTGTTAAAAATTGAATATTACATTTTCGCGATTTTTATAGTCAATCACGACTTTGTAATAAGTGACATCGGCCCGTGAAGCATTGTAATTATTTGTAAGTGACCAGATGGGAAAACTATGAAGCCAGATAAGCAGTATAAACTGATCGTCATGAAGACACGAGCCAATGAACAGCCGTCAGCGTTTGCTCTGTAAGCGCTACTCGCAATCGTCCAATTGGTCCGTTGGTCAAATTTTTTTTACCCACAACGCGGTGTGGGTCACGATAAAATTCCACAAGTAGTTTGTTTTAATGCTGCATCGATTAATTACGTTGACTGTACTCTGATTTATAGGCGCGATTAAATAACTGGATTCGCACAAGTTTTCAGCACTTTATTAGCGAGTAGCCGCATGCGGCCATACAACACGTCTGTCACCGTCCAGACTCTCTCTCTTTCTCTCTCTCTCTCAACTGACCACGAGCGACCACTTGCTGTTGAACAAAGAACTCGTCCTTGAGTCTCGGCCTCGCAAATCGCAAACACAAACGCCAACAAGTATTGAATCTGAAAAGCATTCCGTGCAGTTATTTCGGCCACTGGGCATTTAAAACACTCACACCCACTACAAGTTGTGGCTATTGCACTTTGTGTAGCAGCAACAATATTGCTTTTCGCTTTGTGCCCACTAAAAACTTCCTGCAACGTGATGCAAGTGCTCTGGTTGTACACCCTACACGTTTATCTACGGTTAGGTTAGGTTATGTTGAGTTGGGTAAGATTCGCCTACATTAGTATAAAAATTAACTTCGTTTGGGACACTACAGCCAGCACAGAGCCTTGTGGGTGCAGTTAGAATACTCACATCACGTTGTAGGGAATTTGGAGTGGCCACAAAGCGAAAAGCAATATTTTTTTTTGCTATTGAGGAAAATGCAATTGCCACAGCATTAAGTGGATATTTTCAAATGCTTAGTGACAGAAATAATTGCACAGAAAGCCTTGCACGGGTTTATCATTACACACGCTTCGTCGAGGGTAAAGATTTAGACCAACGGACACATTCGGAGATTACGAGTAGCATATACACCACTGTAGAGTTAAGCCTGGCATTCAAATGAAGTCACGAAATTCCCGGCTCTGTAATTAAGACACCCGCAATATTCGCAAGTAGGATGGCCAGCAGGCTAGACGAATGTGAATTCGTTGTAATAATGAAGCGAACGCCAAGCACTTATTGTATTGGCAGCTTGCTACCACTGTGGAAGCCAGTGACTGGTTCTGCAGTTTGTCGCTACCTCATCACTAGCCCAGAGTTTTACACGCCACACAGTACATAAGCACACTGAGAGGAAATGGCGTCGCGGTTCATTTCATGTGGGCGTACCCGTGATCTGATATGCTGCGCGTGGCTCTGCGGACGGACTTGTGTTTGGTTTGTTGCTGTGTGAAAAGGTTTCCTGTTGTCTGGGATACTCGCAGGCAAGCACGTTTCCAGGCGGTGATTAAGGGCAATCAATCATCGACATTTTTGATTTATAATTTTTTTGGCTTAATTTCTGTTAGAAAAGTTTTAATTAATTTGTTTTGCACGACAGACCATAAATAACAGTTTCTCTTAATTGTATCAGTTTTTTACAGCTTTCCTGCTTGATTAATTTCTACCTGGTGATATCCCAGAAGAAATAAACTTATTATTTATTGCGGGTGATTATATAAATGATGCCAGCAGCAGCAGTGAAGCAAGAACAGCTTTCAAAAATGAAAAAAGGAATGCCTTTTGCTTTGACGAGACGTAAAATATTAAACTAAATGTCAACTGCAGGTTGTGGGGAAAATTTCTTAGATCCAATATGTCGGGAACTAAACGGCGTTTAGACACGTTACTTTGAGTTTGTAGAATAAGCGGCTGTTTCACCTCTCTATGATTGACTACTATGTGTCCAGGAGGGGTCAAATAAAATCTGTACCAATTAAACAAGGTAGCGCAAACAACGCGTGTTTTAAGTTTAGCTTCTTTAACTAATATATGATTTTCCAGGCCCCTACAAAATATACAATAAAAAATGAAACCTGTTACTACGACTTTTCATTTGAATGTAACTCTGTCAATAACAAAGTGGCTTTGACTTAGAAATACTTTTATATAAAACATTTTCATGCCTGACATATACATGCCAAAGGTTATATATATATATATATATATGCCGGAACTTAGAAGAATGTATTTCACTTTATTTGTAACATTTATTAAATAATTTCTATGCTGTAAAATAATATTTTTCCTATACAAAGAAGATACAATTTTTTTTTTACATTACTAGGTTCATTCTCGCGATTAGGCTGCTAAGTTAATCAGGGTCGACTTACATGCTATATTATACTTAACTAAAATCTAAAAAGACATGCATATCTTAATCGGAATACAAGCACTCCCCCCTTTTTTTTTCATGGTTTCTAAAAAAAAAATCGAAAATTTAGCATGGTTAAACTCTTTCAGTCCCAGGTAAAAAAAAATTATTTTAGCCGTTGCAGCGAACAAAATTTTGGTTCTGAAGTGTACAAGTATCAGTAAAAACGCTGTTACTTATCACACAACCAATGAAAACGTGCTAGATATTATTGACAACAGGTGTTTATGAGACTGAGAAATACAGGCTCAACAAGGAATTATGTTTCCCACAAAGTAAGCGACTTATCTTACTGGGAGCTCTTTTGTGCTATCTACACTGTAGATCATTAAATACACTTCTTGTGCTACTTCCCATCCATAGCACACTGTGACTGAAGGAATGAAAAATAAAGAGTCTGAGGTGTTAATATTCTGGTAAAAGCTCTTCGCAACATCACGAGGCATCACCGATTACAAATATTCGTGATAACCATTTTGATAACACGGCGAAGTGAAGGTTTTTTTTTTAAACATGTTGACCAATGGGTGCAGAAACATTTAAAAAACGCGGACTGAGTTAGTAATTAATTATTAAAATACCAATGTTATGCCTAAACTTACACCCAAGTCCGGCACTTGAGTGACTTATCTGAGATTCGAACCCGTTCGCTGGCGTCCTAACCAGCTACTGTAAGTGAATGTCTGTTGGTGTACTCTAAGGCGCGCTAGTTCTGCACAGCAGAATGCAAGATAACTAGCAGACAATTACTCAAAGATTAGTGAGCCGAAACGAGCCATAGCAGTCCCGGACTTAGCCGAGGGGAGCCGACCACCTGAGAACAATGCTGAGTGGCAGATGAATGTTGGTGGCGTGGTGACACGGCTGGCGGGCGTTCAAGCCTGCACAATGCAACCACGGCGACTAGGCCACCACAACCTTGTCTCAGTGCAGTGATACTTCTGCACTGCCCCCCCCCCCNCCACGCTGCCACCTTTACAAGCGACACACTGCAAAACAAACCTCGCGGATAAAACGGCGCATGCCATGACACGTACAGGAAATGAATATCTGTAACATACCATTGAAATACAAAGGCATTATAATACTTTTGTATGTGTCACAATGTCACTCCACATTTATGACAAAGTGACCCCCGCTTACGGTATGCGTGCTGCTGTATCACAAATGAGAAGTTGTCAGAAACATTGCGTATGTCGCGTTGTACAGTTCCTACTAGAATAAATGTAGCCCGCGACGTATATATCGCTGCATCTTTCCCGCTTCACCTTCACGAAATTCCTTCGATGCTGATGTAGTGAAGTTTCAAAACTGAAACCGCTAGAGGGCGGGTTTCTTTTGCTACGTCTCACTCAAACAATGCGTATCGGAAGTTCGATACGTCAATCAGCTGGCTGACGCTGGGGGAAAAATACAGAGAACGGGAAAGCGTAACAACTTCGTGACTATTTCAGTGCGATATAAGTTCGACTTCTGTTTGATCAGTGCCACAAGTGAATAAAAAAATATTTTGTTTGAATGGACACTTTGTTGCAAGGGGCAGGGAAAACCCCAGATTTCAGAATGTGATGAACATGTCGGACGCTGCTGCTGTCCGGTGGGTGTTCTCGCGGTGCTCTCATTCATCTCCACCTGTCTATAAACTTGCGCACTCACGCTTCCCTCTGGCAAACAAGAAATGAGATGTTACTACGTTACATACTGCTTTCGAATACCACTTTTATATGTTTAAATAAGTTTCATTTGAATACTACTTATTTAATTAACAAACTAAGGTAAAAATTTTGTCTCTACCGATGTAACATTAATTTACATAATATACGCATAATATTGAGATTACTGTGAATTGATTGTAAGCACGAACAATGCTCGGGGCAGCATCCTCGGGTTAAAACTGGAAAAAAAAAAAAGTTTCACGGGCGCAATACTGGGCAGCTCAGTGCAGTGTTTACATTTATCTCTAAGGATAATCTCTTGAACTATGCAACTACGATGTAGAACAGCAAATTGCAGTAATACGAAATCTGTGGTATTATTGCGATAATATCCATAGTGTCTCTTATGCGAAATGCTCTCCTATAACAACAAAAATTCACGGTTGTAATTAGTAGCGAAAGGGACGTTTACACGATATGTAAAATCAAATGCAAGCATGTTCCTCAGTTCTTCCAGAAAGTATCTAGGCACAAGAATAGGTTCTTCTAGTTGGCGACATCCTATTGGGGATGGAAGATTCCTCGCTAGTTCAAGCGACGTCGGGCAGGTTTGTTTGTATCCACTGACTGGTGGATGGCGTCCTGCCATATTGCTGGAAAGTGAGGATCTTTTCTCTGACTCGTGCGGTTGCTGCTGTAAGTAAGGGCGGTCATTTCATATCTGTATACTTGACTGATCTGTGGTGTACGTCACTAAACAGGAATCACATTTACAATAACTTTTCAACAGAGACGACACTTAGTTGTTTCACGCGTGATGGTAACGGAGTCATCAACAATGACTTTTTTTTTGTAATCTCAAGTAATCAGTTGTCACAGAACATCTTTACTGCCACAGGGAAAGAAGTAGTGAGATTTGTACAGTAAATGTCTGATGGGAACAACCCTGGGCGTGATAGATGTAGAGTTGTGGTGTGACAGGCCAGTTTCAGGAAAACCAGGTCTGGGTTATCGTCTCTTAGCCACAAGTAGGCGATGCTGCGTGCAAACATTGCTTCCATTTTTAAAGCATGCTGATGTCAAGCTAAAACAAATTCTTTACATCAGTCACTAACAGTATTGATAATTTTTTATACGTGAACGCGTTTTTTTAAAATCAGATAGAAGTATGACGGAATAGGCGATGTAACGCTTGAGGGGTGGCCAATTAAATGTGGTCTCTTTCGATTGGGCATACGATTAAGACATAGACATGGCCATGAGTTGGCACTGCGAATGCGCGAGGGGCGGGTGGGGGCCCGCGCGACTGGTGTCAATTTTGGGCGTGGGCGAAAATTTCCGGGCAGCGAGCCGGTTCTGATACCGAAACAAACATATCATCTAGATCTGTAGGTGTGAAACATAAAAGGCCAAGCATGCGTATCATAACTTTTATTTAATTCCCATGTCTGAAAGAAAATATGAGCGACTAACGCAGACGTATTGACGTAAAAGCCAAGACTGTGTTCCCGATACAGCCACAGTGCAGTGCATTGTGGGTAAGAGCAGCACGTCGACATGGCTAGAGCACCTCGTCACAAGGATGTCGGCAGGTGGTTGTGCTGCACCGCGACACTGCAGAGGGCGGCGAAGCCTCGCTCTCGCCTCAGAACGTATGAGAGACAGCGGTGTAGAGTGCTCATTATAGCTGCGGCGAAGTAGCCACTCCCCGTGTTACAACATTGCACAGCTCGCTTGCCAACAGTACTGCCGAAAACCACGTGAGAACACTGCTTATTTAAATTAGTGGTTTGAGATTATTTTACACTTTCTCTAACCTCGTTTTAATGCAACTGCAGTAGACAATTATGAAGTAAGTCACAGTAATTTTTCACATAAAATGGTGGGTCTGCTGAGATCCAGCTGCAAACAAACACGTTCATGACTGTCGACGACGTGACTTGGACAGTTGTACTGGCAATATGCGAGTCGGCGTTGGGGACATGAGCAGACTTAGGAAAGTCGGTCTGCCTCACCTTCAGCCTATGCCCGACAACGTCCTTGGAGAACCTTGCGTGCCCGGGAGCCAGTATCTTGTGGTGGCACGTAGTCGGATTGAGTTCCGCTCCATTCCCCCCGTGCCGCGCCGAAACCATCACCCCCTGCCGCTCTCGACAAGGACAGCGAGCTCGATAACGCCGGCCTGTTTGCACCCCCATTTCCCTTTCCAATCTTCTTGCCTACCCGCCCTGGAAAACACCTCACCCCCACACCTCCCTCCCCTGCTCCAGCACATAACTACCCCTCTACGCCAGGCGGGCTTACTGTTTCGCCACCTACTTGCCGCGGCTACTATGATGCACAATCAAAATAAACGGGCGCCCGAACTGTTTCCCTTCACACAGATGTGTTGATATATTGTATACGATATCTACTGAATAGTTATAAATATTTCTGATACTTATATACATCTTCCCTTCTGGGTTAATATTCCTCCACGAGACTAGGAAACTCATGGACATATTACATGTGAGGTTAAATAGATAGCACACTTGCACATTAAAACTGCTCTATGATCCGAGTGTCTGTGCCTGTACGAGGCGAGAGCGAGGTATGGGAGCTTCGGCGCCCAATCTTGCTGACAGCACGCCCATTATTCGGTGGGATATGAGAGTTCGTCGGCGGTAATAGACTTTTCTCAATCTTTTATGCAGTATGTAATTTTGGGATTTTATAGCACCAAAATTAAATTAATAAGAAAAGCAGACATATTTGAAGAGGAGCGCCGAAAGGCTCGCCTTGCTAAAGGCATGGCACCTCCTAGCTTGGAGATGTTTCGCCACTAGCGACCAGCCTCTTACTGCGAACAGCTGCCCTAACAACTTGATAACAACTGCATGAAGGGAACGTGTTTAGTTTGCCATTCGTGGTGCTTCATACGACTACGTGCTATAATGTTTTGTGTGAAACATGTACCTGTTTGTGCGATTACGCGTATCTCAGTAAGTGCACGTTTTTCGGTGAAAAGGTATAAACAAACCCGTATTTTTTTAAAATGTTGACATATTAAACGTATAAAGAGAAAAAACGTGAAAATTTTAATTAATCGCATTTTTAGAGCTTGCCTGCGCAATATCATTAAGAGGCGTGAGAAAAGTACAACTGTACGGGCATAGTTTAATACGTGAGTTTTAATAGCGTTTCTAAAAGTGCCACACTTACAAATTAAATTGACGAAGACGGCGCACAGACGTAAACACTGCACGTCTTGAGCGCAGGGGCGATAGGGCTCTAGGCGTAGCCTCCTTAGGTGTGAGTGTCGCCCGTATCACGCCCTCGCTTCTGCGTCTTGAACACGCAGAACAGCTCCAGGCACACAGGAGCCTTGTCTCATAGGAAGCTGGGACCATTCACACTTAAGGCTCCCGCCTGCCTGGCGCTTGAAGTTCGTTACACGGTGTTTGCAATTCACGTTTTTCTGCGAAACTATTAAGCTTGCGTCCAATGTGCTGATCTACGAAAAGAACACACACTTCAGACGAGGGCGGTCGAGTGCTTTCCAGACGTCACGCACATTAGAAACGCTGCGTGTATCACGCAGTGCGACGAGAGCACTGCACGTCAGTTCCGAGCCTTGCGCTTAGCGGCGACGGCGCTCTCGATGCGCGTGGCAGTGTCGCCCTTATCGCTCCTGCACCTCTCGGCCACAAACGCGGACGAAAGCTCGAGGTAGGCAGGAGTCTTCAGTTAAGTGCGCTGCTTACCAAACCTGCAGCCACGAAGTTCAGAAGGGAAGTTAATGTTTAAGCAATTCCTCCTCAATGAATCCATTTTTAATATAAACTTTCCAAAAATAAATTATTCTGCGTGACATTCCTTAAAGAAATTTGCCACGTTAAGAAAATTTAAAAATGTTAATGCTTAAAATGTTTTCTGAAATTGAACATAAAACTTTAGATACTGAGTGTCCGCCATCTTGTCTGCCGCATTCCCGTGGGTATAGCAGACATTTAGAACACATTCTATTACAGTTTCGGGAATGTCCATGGGTATGAAAACTGTTATACCCGGAGCCAGACCCGTCCGGAGGGGGCTGAATTGTAACTTATAACGCAGCAAAAACGCCAGCAGGAAGCGGATGTGAAAAGTGCTCAGGGAAGGACATCATGTAGGCCTAGCTTTAGCGATGACTGATATTACTAGGAATAGCGATCAACACTGTTATCTGATGCTCGCAGAATCTTTGTAACGGCTTGAACTTTTCATTATTACCTACACTAATACTAATCTTGTGAGTTCACAAAAGGATGCTGCATTCCTACAAGAATACATCCATTCTGGTTACGGAAGTATTTCATCGTGTGCATGGCGCTACAGTTAGTGTTAGCGGGCTGCCTAAACTGTGACAGAGGGGCAAGCAGACCTCTCGCACTAGAAAATAATTTTTTGGATGGCTAACATTTTATTTTGAAGCACCTTAAAAATAATATTTGTAACAGCAACGTTATGACGTATTGTAATTTAGCAAAGTATTTTTAACTTCCACAAATTCTTTCTTGTTTTTTCCCGTGCAGGAAGCAGGTAACTAGGTAGTTATGCACGAGGCTGGTAGGAAGTACAGTGTGTTGTAGCGAGCTCACATGACTAGGGTAGTTAACGTTTTTTTTTGTCTAAACAAAGCTGACAAGATAACGTAGACTGGCCATTTCTCCGGCTGAAGCAGGCGTTGCAGTGACCGGAACACGGATGTGGCTGAGGTGGAACACACACGCAATCCTGCTGCTCTTGGCCAGTCTGAAGACTTACCGACACCACAACACAGAGCAGGGAAGTATATGTCTCCTTCGCTCGGTCGCTCATTGGCCACGCAAAGCTGTGGAGTCACACTTGGAGTCTGCTTCGCTACATACTGCTGGCCGGGGAGGCCATTTTGCTGGCGTGTGTGGCTAGATCTCACAATACACTCCACCATTTCATCTCTGTATTGGTCTGTAGTGTGTGGCTATACCGGCGTGTCGACACTGACAGAGACAGGGGACGTACTACTTGCAAGGTCCCCTCCGCGCCTCTCAAGACTGCCCACGACGTCGTCTGTCGGAAAACTTCATAAAGTCGAGCCAGCCATAACTCAAGCACGTTTAATTTAAGTCTAACTTGTGAGTGAAACCTGACCTACTGTGACCTGTGCCAATTTTTGTAGCGGCTGAAACTACAACGGGCTAACAGTGTACACAATTAGTAAAAACTAAACTTGCGATTACAAGACAACTGGTTCAGTAAATACACAAAATATAATTATCTGCTATACTCCTTTTCGCTCGAGTCCTTTACCTCTTAACAACATGCATCCGCTAATACCCGCAAATGAAGTGGTGCATATATGGATCGTTAAACGATTTTTTATATTTTTTGAATGTCAAAGTGATTAAATTTTTAGTGCACTGTGAATCGTGCCTAGTACGTAGAGAAATGTTTGAAAGTGAAATTACAGCTACAAACATATTATTCACTCACCGTGAAACTTCTGAATAGACCAGAAAGGTAAATACGTTTCCATTATAGGATACCGTGCTGGTTTTGTAATTCCCGTGAATGTTATATATATAGTGTGTGTTGATAGGACATTTAAATTCCCAATGACCTAAAGTTCCGAGCCGTAGCAGCCTACGCTATTTAAGACTTACGATAGCAAAGTATAGCAACTGATGAACGCATACTTCAACAAGATGTAGGCGTCAAGTAGTGTTGAAAATATGATTTTGTTAACAGTGTAAGTAATAAAACGGTTTTTATCATATATTTGTAATGACTTCCTAATCCAGACCACTTAAACTTATTTTACCCAGACATTTTATTAATTTACTTTCAATGTAAAAGACTTCCCGTGTGAAAATAAAGCGCGGCAAACACTCGGCTCAGATCACACAATAATTTCGCCTTCGTATATTACCATGCAGTATCTCAGTAACCTTTTAATATAACAGTTCAACACCACGACAACTGAGCAAGATTCACTGCTGTCATTCTCTTGTCAACAACTCAGAAATACTTATCACATCGCTTCAAGATGAGCAGCGCAACGTGAAAGCAAGGCACACATTTTCCGCGGCGGTGCTGTGGCTACAGCGCTCGTCTACCATAAAGGCGAATCGGGTTCGATTCCCGGGGGTGTCATTCCCAGTTTTAAAACGTGGGAATCGTGCCGGACGATTCCGCTGGCTGGCGGGTTTACTCGGGGATCTCCGGTTTCCCCCGCCTTTACATTCCGGCGCTGCTCCAAACTCACCTAGCTTCACTCTCATCGGCTCTCAAGATATCGTTGTTAGGGCTCCCGTCTACCTGGAGCTTTTATCCGTGTTTGAGGCCGAGAGGCGCAAGAGCGATAAGGACGACACTGCCTCGCGCATCAGGTACGCCATCGCCACTAAGTGCAAGGCTATGAACTGACGTGCAGTATTGTAGTCGCCCTGATGGTACCTATGGGACTTTCAGCGGTGACACTATTATTTTATTGGTGGAAAGTCTGTAGGAATTATCAGTGTAGGGCCCTTGAGAAGTTTTTTTAAATTTATGTGACGCGTGCATTTTGAGATACACCGCTTTGGCAAAGCAGTTTGTAGCCATTTTGGAGTGTTATAAAATGGTGTATCTGATGTGCGTGACGTCCCGAAAGCACTAAACAGAATTCGTCTGAAGTGTGCGCGTGTTCCTTTTGTAGATCATCACGATGGACGCATGTTTAATAGTTTCGCAGAAAAAAGTGAATTACACACCCTTTAAAACGCAGTTCAAGCGCCAGGCAGGCGGGAGCCTTAAGAACCACACAAATCTATCGCTCTATACTACTGCATACGCCATAGCCGCTACACGGAAGACTATGAAATGATGAGCAGTGTTCCCGTCGTGCAGCTTCTACATATGGGACTTAAAGAGCTGTAACGTGTGGGCATTTATTGAATTTCATTATTGTTTGATACGTCGGAACTATGATTATGGAAAATAATTTTAATTAGAGGTTAGTGTTTTAATTATAGCTTAACATTGCAATGTCGTAAACGTAATTTCTTTTATTTTCATTAATAATCTTACACTGAATAGCCAAAAAAAATGGTACATCTGCCTAATATCGTGTAGGGCCTCCGCGAGCAAGCAGAAGAGCCGCAAGACGACATGGCATGGACTCGACTAATGTCTGAAGGTATTCAGGAGGCAATTCACACCATGAATCCTGCAGGGCAGTCAACAAATTCATAAGAGTGTCAGTCGGTGGAGATCTCTTCTGAACAGCACGTTGCAAGGCATCGCAGATATGCTCAATAATGTTCATGTCTGGTGATTCCGGTGGCCAATGGAAAGGTCTAAAGTGAGAAGAGTGTTTCTGGAGCCACTCGGTAGCAACTCTCGACGTGTGGGGTATCGCATTGTCCTGCTGGAATTGTCCACGTCCGTCGGAATGCACAATGGACATGAATGGGTGCACGTGATCGAACAGGATGCTTACGTATCTGTCACCTGTCAAGAGTCGTATCTAGACGTATCAGGGGTCCCATTTCACGCCAATTGCACGCGCCCCATACCAGGACAGAGCCTCCACCAGCTTGGACAGTCCTCTACACCCATACACGTCCATCCGCCCGATACAATTGGAAACGAGACTCGTCAGACCAGGCAACGTCTTTCCAGTCATCAACAGTCCAATGACGGTGTTGGCGGGCCCAGGCGAGGCGTAAAGCTTTGTGTCGTGCAGTCAACAACGGTACACGAGTGGGTCTTCAGCTCTGAAAGCTCATTTCAATGATGGTCCGTTGAATAGTTCGCACGCTGGCGCTTGTTGATGCCCCAGCATTGAAATATGCGCCAATTTGAGAAAGGGTTGCACGTCTGTCACGATTAATGATTCTCGTCAGTCGTCGTTTGTCCCGTTCGTTCACGATCTTTTTCCGGCCGCAGCGATGTCGAAGATTTGATGTTTTACAGGCTTCCCGATATTCACGGTACACTCGTGAAATGGTCGTACATGAAAATCCACATTTTATCGCTACCACGGAGATTCTATGCCCCATCTCTCGTGCGCTAACTATAACACCACGTTCAAACTCACTTAAATCTTGATATCCTGCCATTATAGCAGCAGTAACCGATCTAGCAACTTTGCTAGACTCTTGTTGTCTTATATAGGTGCTGCTGACCGCATCGCGTTACTCTGATTGGTTCCATACCTCTGTTATGTGCAAACGCACGCCTATGCCAGTTTTTTTTTGGCTCTCCAGTATATTTTGAATATTAAATAGCCCATTTATGTTGTTGTTAAGTATTGAGTAATTTTTTATGTGAAGTACTTAACAGGAGAATGTTTATCTTTTTGAAAGAAGTTGGCTACATTTCGTTACGTTGCTATGGCAACCAATAACTGGTAACACTAATCCTGGTGCGTGCTACACTGTTTTTCAAATGTAATTGTTGTATAAGTTGTTACGTTTTTGGAATATTACCGCCAAGACGACGAGCCATATTTGATATTTTGACGTAGGACCAGGAAAGCTAGAAGTGGTCTCCCCTCGTAGGATTTTTATATAATTCTTACAATTATTTTACGAGTCCGGCTTTGAACACAAGCCGCCCATTGTGGCAGAATATGTGCCCCGGATTTTGTCAGTAAGAGGGTCTGCACGGGCTACAGAAGAGCATTTGTTTTATTTTAGTTATTAGTGATTCGACGCACGAATAAGTCATTTAATGCCAAGGAATATGTAAGGCATTAATGGTCCGAGGGTCGTATTTAGGGAAGACTGCAAGTAAAGAGGAAGGGATCAAGATATTATTTTTTATTTTTCACCTGGATTCGTAGAAAGATATGTCTGCGAAGTTCATCATTCTACGTCAGGGTTATGATTTATGCCAGATAAGTGAGAAAACAAGTTGAGCAAAGTTAGAGCTATGTATTTTTTATTTACACTTTTTTTTGAAGTGACATAATAATTTTAGACGCAAAAGCCCTGAGACATCAGTTTTCTTTTACTTTGCCGAATTAAATTGTTTGCCAGTTTTTCTAAGATGAACGTAATGGATTTCATTTATAAAAATTTTGAGCAAGCTATGCTAGTATTGCCAGCTAACCGATAAACTCAAAGTATTCGTATGAAATATTGATATATGTAACTTAATGGCATATTAGTAAATAACTAACACCTTCATTCATATTACCCTAAAATGTTAGTCTTCTTTCAATTAAATATTACTTAAGTTCTCTCTGCTCTTCTTACTATTTCTCATAAAGTAATCTCAGCATGGTTTTATTCTCTGAGTTTTCTTACGTCCACGTTTTCCATTTATGAGCTGTGTATTCATACAAGTGTGTTTGTGTTCCTACCAGTATCTCATGCAACATACATTAATTTTATTGTGTGTGTTTGTTTGTGTTACGTTAGGTATTAAAGAAGTCGGGCATTACATTGATACACAAGCGCATCACAGTTGTGACCCCATAATGTTTTTGGCGGAAAGTGTGTAGAAGAGAAAGTTCAATGCATTATACTAGTTTCGCAGGAACTCGCCCAGAATATTTTAAGATATAATAGTAAAAAAATGTCGTTTTTAGCCATGCTTAAGAGCTTCAAAATAGTGTTTGCAATGAACGTGACCTGTCGAAAGTTGTATTCCGCCCTAGTCTGAAATGTCATATACTTTCGTGTGCAAACAGATTATCCATATGTTAAATAGTTTGTTTTAAGAATGCGTATTTTAAACACGCTACTAACCAGTTGGCGCTAAGTAGACAGGTGCCAGTAACGTCCGGAAAACCGCTTTCTTTTATGGAAACAACCTACGCGATGCTTGCGGTTGTGACATGGTCATTAACAATCTGTCATTTGATAACCGAGTATGCTTCCGCCACACGGAATTTAATACGAGGCAATCCTAAGCTTAACATAAACCACCATAGACTGAAAAGAACGATACCGTTAGAGTTCTTTGTGCATATGTACGTATATTTATTTTTTCTCTACACGGTAGTAACAAAGAAATCGCTAAATCAGAAGTTTTTTCATGAGGTTTTTCAGTTTTGGATACCGTCAATTTTATTTGTCTCTATTTATGCGTGCACGTGTGTATATTTTACCTCTATAGCAAACTGTGGAATGTCTGTCATTTGAATCATGTGCTGTGATTATTTATTGTGTTTTCCAAGATGTACGGTAAATGGCGTGTGAGATAATATGGAAAGTTAACTTAGAAATTTTCCGCTTGTGTGAATAACAGGAATACAACACAGAAAAGTGTTTCAATAGCAGATCTATTTCAAATGAGAGCTAGTTAGGAAAGTGCACAATCTGCGTTATTACCTCACAACACTTCGAACTGCATAACGCGGCGCGTCTGCTCGAGCTCGACGTCTGGCATCGACCGACAGTTACTGCGACATACGCAGATGACTCTGTAAGCCAATAAAAACAATTTGTAAGTGAAGTGACCAATGTCGTGCGACGTGGTTAGAAACCAGCCAGTTAAACGCGAATTATGTTCAAGTGTGTGCAAGACAGTGACGTCTAGTACTTCACTAGATAATAACGCCGATGTTCTAGCTCTGTATTGTTAAGTTCCAGGAACCGTGCGCGGTCAGTTATTACGTTATTCTGAATTATATGTTGTGTGGGAAGTCACTATTTAAGGCATTCGTATATCCGATATTTTGGATTTAAAGGCGATGACAACGTACATACTGCTACAAGTGTCATGGTAAGGCAAGGTTAGTGAGGGATGGTAGTCTTAATTGAATAAATGAGCTAAGTTCAATTTCCTTACTTATTTACAACACTGTGGACACACTTCTATACAGCTATGACTTTCACTAATTAATATCAATTATTATTTTGCAGTTCTCTGCGATAATAATAAGTGAAAAGTTTATATGCTATATTACTTAGCTGAATAATCTAATCAGTCATAGTAACAAATCTTAAAGTGCAACAATATATATGTGTGTGTGTGTGTGTGTGTGTGTGTGTGTGTGTGTGAGAGTTTAAGTGCACCAGTAGCATCAGTCTATCGTGAGCTAGCCTCACCTCTGTGCCGACGCCTATGTGGACCATTGTCACCGAGTACTCTTACAGGAGCACCTCGATGACTCCCCACAGCGTCTTCGCACACACGGGCCAGTCTCCGCGCTATACGGAGCCGTCGTAGCTCTCCCAGTCACTGGCATACGTTCACTCGTAACGACTCACTTACACACTGTCTGTACCTACGACAATCCTTTCCGAGTTACTCTGAACTTATGCACACCCCAGAGATAACTTAATTCAGAATCGAGACGTTTCTCAAAATGAAAGGTGATCCCGGGCCATTTAGAAGACGCTACTTGCAGTCAGGTGCGAGCTGCCTGTCAACTAGAGGCGTGCAAGCGCTTGCTTGACTTGCGTCTTCGCAGTCAGACGCATCTCGCTGCTTGCAAGCACCAGACGTGTGTGTGAGAGGGAAATGGACCGCCGGACAGCAACGACGAGACGTCGCTTTCCTTCTAAACACGAAACATCTAACAAACATAATGTGCAGCTTACAACGACAGAGAATATAATTACTCACAGGAGAAATGGCTTGGCGGCTCCTTTGATGTAGGCGTGCCCATTACTTCATTGGCTGCGCAAGCTACTGGGAATGGGCTTAGCATCTGATTGGTTACTAGGTACTGCTACAGTTTCCCTATTGGTTGGGCTGCCGGCCGGCAAATAGGTTACCAAACGCTGGTTGGCGAACGGTGTTCCGACATGATGATGGCCAAAAACGTAATTTTGCTGGCGTGTGCGTGATAAAGTGATAAAGTCACGAGAATTCATGTGGTCCCCTTCATGTGGTATCAGTCTGTCAATGGTAAACAATGGGAAAACAGGTTTACAGACAGATATTGGTTTCTTTGAAGTTATGGGAAAAAGTGCAGCGCACTGCTTAACTCATCTGAGTACAGTCGCAGTGCGGGAAGGATGGAGGGTGCGTCGGCCTTCGGGCCTCAAAGAAACCTGTCAATGGTAATAGACGGGGTTCTAATTGAAAATGGAAAGCTCATAGGCCGACTGCAATCTGGCAAGATTACTGAACAAACAGTAAGCCATGATGACAGAACCAATATACCAATGATAAGGAGCTATGCTCAGGCTGCAGGAGCAGAAATAATGAAGCCTAAACCAGCAAAGAAGGTACTGTTGGTGTACCCTGAAAAAGAGGGCACAACAAGCACTGAAACCCGTAACCTGATCAAAAAGGGCCTCAACCCTACAGATGAGGGACTGCAAATAAGGAACCTCAAGGGAATAAGGAATGGAGGGATTCTGATTGAGGCAGGGAACGAGGAAACTTTTAGGGCTCTCAACAGCCAAACCAAAATAAAAGAACTTGGTCTCAAATTAGAAGCACCAAAGAAAAGGGGACCCAAAGTGGTCATATATGATGTGCCCAGAGACGAGGACAACTGTAAACTGCCTGAGATTATTTTCAGGCAGAATTACAGAAACAAAGATTGTGGTGGACATGACTTAGGCAGTTTTTTGAAAGCTGTCTCTGTCAGTCATAGAACTGGAAGGAGAGGGACAGACAGGGTCAATGTGGTACTGGACTGTGACCCAAAGGCACGGAATGGTCTAATAGCTACTGACAGAGTCTACATAGGCTACGAAAGTTG
>NQII01004858.1:124207-167147 GCA_002778355.1 Clitarchus hookeri
AAACATCTAATTTTTAATACTCACATTTTGGGTTTATGTAATGAAATGTTTTTCGCTTGCATCACATATTCTTTTGTGAGAAATTCTCAAGATTAAATACTTTACGCTTGTGGAATATCCATTACTAATATATACATTACTTTTATGATGCCATACACGTACATGCTTGTGTAGTACACACACAGTGCAATGTAAACATTGCCATGTGACTGCCACATGGCAATGCTTGTTTACCCTTTGGCAGAAGGATACGAAATGGGCTTGAAAGTAGATCTTTAGCAGGGCTTCAAGAAAGTCTCTTCCAGTCACGAACCGACTATAGTTACAGTTACCTTTGTCAACTGGAAAGTTATAGTCAGTAATTTAAATCAGTTGCAGACTTTCGTAATGCTTCGCGCATTATGTGGTCACGGTAAAGGGCTTCGAATTATTGTTTGTTATACCTAACATGATTTATTTCTTAGATTGGGTTGTTTTTATTCTTTATTTCCAACTCTACGTAGACTATACACACGCGCGTGCGCGCGCACACACACACACACATATATATATATTTTTATATATATCATTTTGAATTTACTAAAACTTTTAATGCTAATGACTAAATAATTTCTCTTTTATAGTCACTGTTGAACAAGTCTGACCATCCTAAAAAATGTTATCTATACAAAACATTTGTCAAGCTGTATATAAAGAACATATTTTGCAGACTCAAAATTATGTTTTTATTTCACAATTTCCGGCATGGTGTATAAAAAAAAGGCTGTAACAGAAATTTTTGTTAGCTTTTTAAAGAACCACATTTGGCGGACACAAACTGGTTGCGCGGCATTTTGGTAGCCATAATCTAGTTTGAAGAGCGCTGTTTTACTGCGAGTTGCGGGCTTGGTTGATGACCGCGAGTCTCCTCCCAGCCTCAGTTAATGCGAGCGCTGTGATCCGCAGTGCTTGAACCGGAGCTGGAGCAGTTTGTTATCTCAGCGGGATGCAGAGACAACGTTCTGCTGCCGGAGGATGTATTTAAAGCTGTCGAGAGTCGATGTCCCTTTTTGTCTGCAGTTCTTTCTCTCGGCGGAAATAAAAGCGCGGTGGGATCAGCAGCGAGCTGAAAATATCGTCGACATGAAGCCGCTCTCTCGCGGAATGTAGCACGANCAGCAGCGAGCTGAAAATATCGTCGACATGAAGCCGCTCTCTCGCGGAATGTAGCACGACATCGTGTTATTTGTAAGCACGTCGCCTCCGGTCCGAGCGAAGCAATTTGGCTGTGTAAAAAAGGAACAGTTTCACTTTCACCACAATTAGGCTTTCAAGCCGGAAGAGAATAGCTTTGCATATTAGGTAGCTTTTCACAGAACTCTCGACGAAGCCTTTAAAAAAGCGTTCAAACCCATCCCTAGCAGAAAGAAAACTCTGGAATGTTTACATTAAGAAACGCATGTCGTTGAAATCTACTTCGCTTGTCATAACTTGCTGAAGCTGCAATTTCCCCCAGATGATAAGTTCCACTTACGTTGTTTATGTATGAAAATGTCATATTTTTAGTGAGCACGAAAATTAGCTTACGCGTTTTGTGGCATTCGTGGACTTACATCAGTTACATTTATAAAATACTAGCTGTGTCCGCGGCTTCGCTCGCGTGAACTACAAAATTATTGTCGAGGGTTTTTTTTTATTAAATAAAGTTGAATTTTACTTAGTGTTAATATTCTATACTCTATACATATTATAAAACTCAACGTCTCGGTGAATTAAATGGTAAAAACACTTATTAGTATTTCTCTGTTATAGATATATATATATGCTACCGTGGAGTTTTTTTAGGTCTTTTTATTCTCCGCAATCCTTTATTATATGATATTGTTCAATCTTTAACCGTTTAGACAGCGTATTGCAAGAGAGTGCGCTGGCGGCAATCTGTTTTCCGACTTGATCACTTAAGAACAAAATCAAAACTTATAAAAAATTATTATTACATTATTTAACAATATAACATTTGTATAATAAATAACAACATATTGAAAGCATCATTACTCTGTCTCATTACATTATTTAACATTCATTTANACATCGTGTTATTTGTAAGCACGTCGCCTCCGGTCCGAGCGAAGCAATTTGGCTGTGTAAAAAAGGAACAGTTTCGCTTTCACCACACTCAGGCTTTCAAGCCGGAAGAGAATAGCTTTGCATATTAGGTAGCTTTTCACAGAACTCTCGACGAAGCCTTTAAAAAAGCGTTCAAACCCATCCCTAGCAGAAAGAAAACTCTGGAATGTTTACATTTANAGCAGAAAGAAAACTCTGGAATGTTTACATTTAGAAACGCATGTCGTTGAAATCTACTTCGCTTGTCATAACTTGCTGAAGCTGCAATTTCCCCCAGATGATAAGTTCCACTTACGTTGTTTATGTATGAAAATGTCATATTTTTAGTGAGCACGAAAATTAGCTTACGCGTTTTGTGGCATTCGTGGACTTACATCAGTTACATTTATAAAATACTAGCTGTGTCCGCGGCTTCGCTCGCGTGAACTACAAAATTATTGTCGAGGGTTTTTTTTTATTAAATAAAGTTGAATTTTACTTAGTGTTAATATTCTATACTCTATACATATTATAAAACTCAACGTCTCGGTGAATTAAATGGTAAAAACACTTATTAGTATTTCTCTGTTATAGATATATATATGCTACCGTGGAGTTTTTTTAGGTCTTTTTATTCTCCGCAATCCTTTATTATATGATATTGTTCAATCTTTAACCGTTTAGACAGCGTATTGCAAGAGAGTGCGCTGGCGGCAATCTGTTTTCCGACTTGACCACTTAAGAACAAAATCAAAACTTATAAAAAATTATTATTACATTATTTAACAATGTAACATTTGTATAATAAATAACAACATATTGAAAGCATCATTACTCTGTCTCATTACATTATTTAACATTCATTTANTAACATTTGTATAATAAATAACAACATATTGAAAGCATCATTACTCTGTCTCATTACATTATTTAACATTCATTTAACAAAATAAGAACTAAATGACATTTAATTTTTATTAATTATTACATTATTTAACATTTTAACATTAGTATAATGAATAACAACATATTGAAAGTCATTTCACTGTCTCATTACATTATTTAACATTCATATATCAAAATAAAAAACAAACTAAAAACTTAATTCTGTGTAGGACACGACGTTGCGAAGGGAGCCGACCAAGTGTCTGAGCCGCGCGGCATGATGCCTCGTAGACGTGCACAGTTCGGCTGTTCTCGGTAATGCTCGGTTCGGCTCTTGTCGGCTCTTGTTCGGTTCTCGTCAGGTGACCGCCCTCGGCCTCCGACTCAACGCATCGCATTGCCCGCCCGCGCTATTACTTCGTTTTCGCTTAGCGTTTTTTCTGACTTTCTTTATTTTTGATCGGCTTCTAAGGGCCGTATCGTGATATTGAATAGCCTATAACCTTCGTCAATAAATAAGCTATCAAATGAAAAAGAATTTTTCAAATCCGACTGGTAGTTCCAGAGATTAGCGCGTTCAAACAAACAAACTCTTCCGTCTTCCGCTTTATTATATTAGTATAGATATAGCTGCAGAAATCAAACACTCAGTTTGTTTAAATATAGACACCGCAATTAGTTGGATTTTCGATAGCACGTACACTATAAAAATATTTCAGCAAACTTTGTAAACTGCAATGAAATATTTTAACCAAACAAATTTACACATATCAAACTGCCAGTTGGGAACTCCACAAGGCATTTGATTCTTTCATTACGAAATGTAGGAAAACTAACATGTATGTATGAAAAAAAAACTGTACAATTCGTGCTTTATCAATACGCGTATAGAGTGTGCGAAGNGGAAAACTAACATGTATGTATGAAAAAAAAACTGTACAATTCGTGCTTTATCAATACGCGTATAGAGTGTGCGAAGAATTTCTTATTCAACTGTGAGCAAGTGACAGGCTACGATGACAGCTGGTCCAGTGAGTGGCCGGGTGCTGCTCTCGGTCTGCAGGAGTTGTATGAGCGACGTGAGGAAACTGCGGTCCGGGATAATGATCGTCATCTTGAAGGGCTACCGGTCGCTCTCTCGCTCGCTCGCCGGTCCAGTCCTAACAAGGAGCAGTCGGCGTCCATTGTGAGAATTCTGACAGGAGGCGAGGGAGGCTGCCAACAAGGGTAGTTACGCGAGGATGGCGGTGATCGGGTCGGCGATGGCACCGCATAACGAGATATCGAGCCCATGCCATGCCTCGCTCGCACAACTTCGAGCAGCCCCTTCCTTCGACTGCCACTAATTGTGCGTCTCCTCCGTCTGAATATTCAGCTGACTCTCAGCTGACCCTCTGACCACGTGCCACCCCACAAGAGGCCCACNTGCGTCTCCTCCGTCTGAATATTCAGCTGACTCTCAGCTGACCCTCTGACCACGTGCCACCCCACAAGAGGCCCACAACAGCCAGAGGTTGCACCATGCATCCTTCACTGTACCGCACTTACGAATACTAATACTACACAATACTGCACTTAAGAATGCAGAGGTCAAACGAGCCCTTGTACCGCACAAATCTAACCACGCACGCCAGCAAAATGCAAAATGTGGGCAATGGTCAACATGTATCACCGTTTGCAAATCAGCGCNCCACACAATACTGCACTTAAGAATGCAGAGGTCAAACGAGCCCTTGTACCGTACAAATCTAACCACGCACGCCAGCAAAATGTGGGCAATGGTCAACATGTATCACCGTTTGCAAATCAGCGCCTGGTAACTTACTTGCCAGCTGACAGCCCAGTATATCGGAAATGTTTGTGCAGTAACCAATCATACACAAGACCTCGCCCAGAGCCTCGTGCAGCCAACGAGAGCGTGGGTACGCCCGCGTCAAAGGAACAGCCTAGCCTCAGCGTAGTCTGCTCTGTGTTAGAGCGTTGTTGAGTTGTGGCGGTGCAGGAACATGGCGTGTGTTCTCCACTCCATGGCTGGACATGCACGTGGGCGAGGCCTCCACAGCCACTGACTAACCACAGCACCACACCCCGCCTTCCTGCGTCTACATNTGGACATGCACGTGGGCGAGGCCTCCACAGCCACTGACTAACCACAGCACCACACCCCGCCTTCCTGCGTCTACATGCGTCGCCACAACTCCTCTGTCGCCTCTCATCTCAAACCAGGCTACATTTGCTTTCACTTTATTTGTCACGCGTGAAGAATTCTCGGTTAATAATACACCCGCAACAAAAGAATGGAGTGAATTGGAGGGATNACTTTATTTGTCACGCGTGAAGAATTCTCGGTTAATAATACACCCGCAACAAAAGAATGGAGTGAATTGGAGGGATTTTTGTGGCTTTTAACATCGAGGTCTTGAGAGCCGATGAGGATGAAGTGAGGTTAGTACGGAGTAGCTCCGGAATGCAAGGGCGGAGGAAACGGGAGATCGCCGAAAAATCCCACCGACCAGCGGCATCGTCCGGCACGATCCCTACATGCGAAAATCTGGGAGCGATCCCGCTATGAATCGAAACCGGTTCGCCTAAGTGAGAGGCAAATAATCTTACCTCTGCACCGCCGCAGCCCCTTCAACAAAAGAAGGACCGAACAGTAATGTGCAGTGTACTTCAGAATTAAAGTGGTGTTTCCTATCCACGCGGCAAATGCACAGATAACACAGGCTGGAGTATAAACTCCAGACTGTGAAATACAGGCTACGGGTCGCTGAATGTGGAGAATTTATGAAGTCCCAAGGCATTATGTCTGACTAACCCAGCATGCACTATTGAGCAGTTTCATTACAACACATGTTATGTCTTTTGAATATGAATGTACCTTGAAGCTAAGATACACATTATATTCGAACACCGTACTATTTACATTCGCCATACACTCGAATTGTCAATGACAATACATAACATGAAAGCATTAAAAGAATACAAATATTCTGATACCTAAATTTTACGTGCTGTTGATNGTCAATGACAATACATAACATGAAAGCATTAAAAGAATACAAATATTCTGATACCTAAATTTTACGTGCTGTTGATGGCAAAAATATTTCTTCTTACGCAAAACAGAAACAATACATTTTAGCGACTCATTTTTAAAATGTAATGGCAACGCACGGCACTCACAAAGCAAACAGGAGAGAGTCTAAAAAAAAAAAAAACCTAAGTAAACAGTAAATATCGAAGACCACTACAAAGAAACGCCGCAGAATAAATACAACGTATCCCGGGACGTAAGACCTTTAACTTCCCCATAACATGGTTTATTTCCACAAGTTCTTCATCTCCGCAACATTATTACTTTGAACTAGTCTTATTTCCTCGCTACACGCCATACAGCGTCGGGAGTTGTGTGAAACTTGCAAGCGAGAAGAAAAAATAACAAGGAGATATACGTTCTGATAATCCGGAAATAATATTCTTTGAAAAGACTCTACATTTCATCATTCTTCGAATATTTTTCAANATATACGTTCTGATAATCCGGAAATAATATTCTTTGAAAAGACTCTACATTTCATCATTCTTCGAATATTTTTCAAAACTAACAATGCATAATTTACGTTTGTGTAAAGAATTTGCACATAAATAAAAATGTTCTGAAGACAAAACATTTTCTGTAAAAATTTAACTCAAAGTCTAACGTTCCTACAGCAGTACAAAACATGTGGTTTGAAAAAAAATTTATTTAAACGATTGTTAAAATATACCAAGTTCAATAACACCCAGTTCCTGTTTGTAATGCACTCAAGGATCATCAAACACACCCAGTACGCATATCCCGTACATGGGAAAGAGCACAAGTATTTATTACGGGAACTGCTGAAGGAAGCTATGGGCTTACAGTTACGATTGGTCCGACTCACAAGACGTGGTATGATCAAGCAGTTAACACCAGTGTGCGTGCAGCCATCTCGGAAGTAATGAAACTGCACATACAGACATAATTAGCATATGCCTTTGCCTATCTCATTGTGGTAATTAGTGCTTGGACGTCTAAAACAACGGAGAAAAAAGGGAAGCNTTAGCATATGCCTTTGCCTATCTCATTGTGGTAATTAGTGCTTGGACGTCTAAAACAACGGAGAAAAAAGGGAAGTATATAGTTCGGGGTGCTAAAAGTTAAAGTCAATTATGTGTGTTATTTCATTTCAGATTATACTACTACGTTTTATGTAAGCATTGAAAAGGACAAAACCTAAGAACGAAATAAGGAAACCNTTAGCATATGCCTTTGCCTATCTCATTGTGGTAATTAGTGCTTGGACGTCTAAAACAACGGAGAAAAAAGGGAAGCATAGAGTTCGGGGTGCTAAAAGTTAAAGTCAATTATGTGTGTTCTTTCATTTCAGATTATACTACTACGTTTTATGTAAGCATTGAAAAGGACAAAACCTAAGAACGAAATAAGGAAACCAAAGAAACCAGACAAACACCAAATAATGAATTCCAATCAAATTGTCTGCTTGTCGCAATCTTCGTTATGTTCACTGACTGCTAGGTTCTTTTATACATTGTTCCTAGTTATTTGCTGTTCACTATCTGGTGTTTCTATTTTTTTTGTTTCTTTATTTTGTTCTTATACTTATTTCCGGCAATGGGTACGGTCCATTAAATGCTTACATAAATCCTGTAACACCATTGCCATTAAACTTTAAAGATAATATACTGCTACGTGTTCGATACATTACAGATATTTATTTACACGGCACAATGCACGACTGAGGTGGGCCTACATGAATTTACAATTGTAAACTGTAACTCCCTATCTTTTCCACACCGGCTGTTACGTAAGCTTGCAGTTTTCCTATCCGTAAAGACATACCATGCAACTGAGCCAGCCGTCCTATAGTAACATAACCATCATATACATTACCAGTTGAATCCTACTTTGCGCTAGTAATACTAGGGACCGTGATGTCATGCGACTTCAACCTTAACCATTCGCCAACATCACGGACAACATCTATCCTAAGGATGAAGGCGAACATAGCTTTATTTTCTATATAAGACAAACATGGAATCACTCTTCCCCGCTCACAATAGCCGGAACAGTGAAAACAAACAACATTGACCTGACATTAGATGACATCATGCGACCTTGGCATTGACCTTTGACCACTATCTCGAAAAAACATCTACCGCTTAAAACAAAGAATAATCGCAATTATTTTTAGAAAATTTTGAAATCGCAGAAAAAATTATAAGACCTGTGCTTTGTCTTTGACGAAGCTGAATATGGGGCGCGCCCCCTTCTTCAGTCGCGGTTTTTAGTGTATACTCTTACGAAAATTTCCTGTGATATAGTAGAGAGAAGAAAATTGGGTATATTGTCAAACAATATTATCATCCTCTCACGTCGGTTTTGTTTATCTATGTGTTAGCGCGAGTGATAAACGATCGAAAATATAATGGATCTACAAATATGGTGTGTTTTGGTAGGAGGCGAGTGGTTCGATCCCTGCACCACAGCATGTTAGAAACCATGTTCCTATGTGGTGATAGATCTAGGTATTGACAGAGCGATATCTCTAATAAACGAATGGTGGTTTCTTATTTAAATTTCAGACTTTTCTATTCGGATGGATGTGAGGTGTATATGGGTGTTTGAGATTCTTATTCACAAAATTAAAGGGGAAATGTCTGCGAGGAAGTTGTGTGTTCAGTTCACATTTTGCTGTAGGCTCGTTTAGGCATCTCGGTGAATGTCGTGCGTCGGACAATCTATCATATCCCTGTGTGTATTGGGGTACTCGTTACCTACATTTGTGATGGTAACGATATGCAAGGGAGGAGATATTTCACATATCACCCTTCGTTTGTAAAAAGTGAGTCTCGTTTGGAAATTGTTAAAATTATTTTTCTGGTTTTAAAATATAAAATAATGTGATAACGCTTATTATTATTATTAAGAGTTGTATAATCGTGGTTTCTTCCTTTTCACGACGATGCGGTCTCTCTCTCCCCCCCTCTCTTTATCACTCTCTCAGTGATGCGTATGTTTTTGGGTGAGCGGCGTGCATTTTCCGTTTGTTTTAAGTCTTCTTTAGTTGTACAGACATATATGAGTAAGGTAGGTAAATCGCAGAGTCTCGATAACGAGTTCATTACAGAAGGAGCAAGTTGTTCAGAGAAGCAGAAACGAGGAAGGAATTGGTCATGGTCTGTAGTAAGGAAATATCCCAGCATTCGCTTGGAGTGATCTTGGAAAACAACTGGGATAACCAAAAATCAGAATGGCCGGACCGGAATTCAAACCCGAGTCGTCACGAATACGAGGAGGAATACCGTGTTTGACACTGCACCACCTCGTGCGGTAGGTATTTACTTTTTGTAAGTAATTAGGTTGTGGAAGAAATTGTTTCAAAGACTTTTGCACATATAAATGTTTTCTCAACTTACATGAAACATTCTAAAAAAAATGCTATAATTTCATATATGTCATTTTATCGCCATATGTTAATGACTTACGAAAAGTATGAAAGTTTGAAGTGTTTAGCTACTTACTTCATTTTGTTTGTGATCGTTTAAATGTAATAATGTAACTAGACATTTTTAAGTAATTTTTTTTACCTCAAAAGCATATAGTTTAATTGTGTTTTCTATGCAAAACATTAACAGTGTGGTACTAGATACACCATCTCAGTCTGCAGTGTCAGAAGTAATGATGTCAGATATGCATTCTTCAGAAGAAACTTCAATCCAATCATCGGACTCGAAACAAATATGTTGTTATTGTGATAAGGCGTATCTCAATAAGAGTAAGTTACATAATCATGAAATGAATTGCTGCAGTAAACCTACAGGCACTCTACATCGCTGTTTGAATTGTCAGTGTTTGTTTGATACTGGTGGTGAATTATATCTGCATGGGGTGAGAATTTGCGGCTTTACTCCTGCAACAGGTAGACCATCGTATAGATTTCAATGCCAGCATTGTTATTAAATATTTAATCACAGTCGCAATATGCGTAGTCAGAAAGGAGTAGTTGTGTAAAGAACCCTGAGTTTATTAGATATCACTGCGCAAAGTGTGGTCGCGCCTTTACGAGAAATTCCACATTTGCGAAACCTTCAGCAGTGTGTACAAGCCGTGATCAATCGGGAATAAAGCATGTATAACGTTTGTGTGGTCAAACATTTACCACATTTCGTTATATGCACCATCATGAGAATAGGGTATGTTCCAAGAGTCCTAAAATGAAACTATATCGCTGTAAACTACGCCAACCTTTGTTTAAAAATGATAATGCACCAAGGAAACATGTGCTTATTTGAAATTATTCTTTAACAGGATCTACTAATTCGAATACGTCTCCAAATCCGTCGCCATCAGCTACTTTGGAAGAGAATGCAAGACCTCGATGTCAGTGTGATTACTGCGAGACGAAATTTACTTTAATTAGCAATTTGAGTAGACATTAAAAATCATTTTGTTTGGGTAAAATTGTTAGGAATAAACATTACTGCGATAAATATCAGTGTGAGTTTACTGATTATATGCAGCTCGAAAAACATTCGTTGACATGCGAACATGATGTTGCGGTGGAAATCTTGCCAGCTTCTAGTTATCAGTGTTGTTTTTGTCGGAAATTATTTACTTTAAGACGTAATATGTATCGTCACACGAGGAGAAGTTATTTAAAGAATCACGAGTGTGATTTACACCGATGCATGATGTGTGGTCATTGTTTACAAGAATGTATACATTGGTTAAACATATGGTAAAGTGTAAACACGTTACCGCAGTAGTGTTGATTTTAACGAGTTCTGGACATACTTGTGAGCAATATGTGTGCGACTTCGTACTTATGTAATCAGATATAGTTTTTGATATTTTAATAATGTAATACATTTTTTTGGTCAATAACGATTTTTTTATTTGGTATAAAATATTGTTTAGTAATTTTTAAGTGTAGTAAAGAATGTACAATATTTAATTTTCGTAAATATAAGTGGGATGCTAGATTTCATTGAATTGGGGACACATGGGCGCTCTGATGTTGATACGCGTGCACGATGCGATGTGTTCTTTTTCGAAGTACGATATCTACTGGAACCCTTCGGCGATCTTGGCGCTGCTTATCGGTGGAGTTTGGAATCATATGGGTCCACTACCTACACCCTCCCTGACAGCTGTTCCTCAGTTCGCTGGCTCTCGCAGCTTCAACGGTCGTCAGAAAAAATTCAGGCTCGCGCGCGCACTCACGCATACTTTACACACACACATGTTTGAGAGACTTCACTGCAGTTAGTAATATCATAATGAATTGACTTATAAGTTAAACATGTATCTTCGAATACAAATTACGAGTGTGTGCCTCCCAAAACGTCGTTATCAGTTGTGTATCGCTTATGAAAATTAAAAGAAAAAACGCAGTTCGTTTAACCAAACCCCCTGGTTGTTNTTATGAAAATTAAAAGAAAAAACGCAGTTTGTTTAACCAAACCCCCTGGTTGTTGGTTCGAGTGTGTGTGTGTATATATATATATATATATATATATATATATATATATCGAGGTTTCATAATGCAACAGTATTAATCATCGGAGTGAGTGCACATTTTTTTAGAAAAATAACATTGCAATTATAAATTTGAGTTTCAGAGTAAGTCTACACATTAATGAATGTGTGTCTATCGAGTGGCAATTTTGACTTGTGTAACACGTATCAAATACTATAAATTTAACCTGGACCATCATATATAAATTAGTATGGGTTGGGACGACATGTTATCGACGAGATTTCGTATTTCGAGCTATAAAATTGTCTACATTGAACACAATTAGTCATTTAAAACTTGATTTGTATCGCTTTTGGCCAATGTTCAGAAACTTAGTATCCATGTTATGCATTTACTTACTTNCACGTATCAAATACTATAAATTTAACCTGGACCATCATATATAAATTAGTATGGGTTGGGACGACATGTTATCGAAGATATTTCGTATTTCGAGCTATAAAATTGTCTACATTGATAACACAATTAATCATTTAAAACTTGATTTGTATCGCTTTTGGCCAATGTTCAGAAACTTAGTATCCATGTTATGCATTTACTTACTTNTCATTTAAAACTTGATTTGTATCGCTTTTGGCCAATGTTCAGAAACTTAGTATCCATGTTATGCATTTACTTACTTCAACCGAACTGAGAGTCGAACCATGGAGAGGCGGTATGAGCGAATCCTAACGGCGGGATTTACACACATGCCTACACACAGTTGCACTCTCATACACACACATACCTAAACATACATACCCACATACACACACTACTGTGCTCGAATAAAGGATATTTTTAACCGACCTCCATTCCAACTAACCATCCTTTGAGAGAGGTGATGGAGGGGGAAAATAGCCTCTTTGGTCGCCCGGCAAGTGATCGATACAGGAAGGTATATGCGTCCCTTCCTCTACCCTTCAGAGAGCGTACATGTTAACTCTTCCAAGGGTGAAGGCCGACTGTCTCCCGCCACGATCTCCGCGCGCCTGTCGTCATTCAATGGAACCTCGCTCGCCCTACAGAGAGCGTATACGTTTTCTCTTCCGCATCTGCCAGTCGACTGAGGTCTCTCGCCACGATCTCAGTGCGCCTGGCGGCAAAAAATTTAAACACTCTCTCTCGGCAGTAAGGAAGCTCCGCTAGGTATTCGTGAAATATGCGGAATTTTGTGCTTGGTTAAAGTATTTCGACATAATATTAGCATGATTATGTGGCTATTATTATTTAAACAACATATANAATTTTGTGCTTGGTTAAAGTATTTCGACATAATATTAGCATGATTATGTGGCTATTATTATTTAAACAACATATTCAAATTAATGGTGATCTTTACAACAGAGATTCGGGTTATATCTCTTTTGCACAATGTTTAGCGAAGACTGCTAATAAAAAATAATATTTCTATCTAAGATCTCGTCCTAAATTTCGGGAGGTATAATCAAATTATATAAGTGTTTTAAACTCAATCTGCGTCCAGCCTCCGAGCTGAGCGGCCATGTACTTTCTCCCGACATATTTTCTCTGTGTGTAATTACTCTCGATACGCAATTACTCTGATTTATTATTATTATTCGAGGGCATACTCTGTGCTGGAGTTCAGTATGCTGCTGACTCTCATAGAGGTTGGACGTGTAATTACATGTACTTGTTCAAAATGTATTTATGATTACATGTACTNATTCAAATTAATGGTGATCTTTACAACAGAGATTCGGGTTATATCTCTTTTGCACAATGTTTAGCGAAGACTGCTAATAAAAAATAATATTTCTACCTAAGATCTCGTCCTAAATGTCGGGAGGTATAATCAAATTATATAAGTGTTTTAAACTCAATCTGCGTCCAGCCTCCGAGCTGAGCTGCCATGTACTTTCTCCTGACATATTTTCTCTGTGTGTAATTACTCTCGATACGCAATTACTATGATTTATTATTATTATTTGAGGGCATACTCTGTGATGGAGTTCAGTATGCTGCCGACTCTCATAGAGGTTGGACGTGTAATTACATGTACTTGTTCAAAATGTATTTATGATTACATGTAATCATACTTTAATTAATCTCGACGGGACTCGAACCAAAGACTAGATCACCAACCTCGTCAGTTGTGTTTCGGCAGCCAATGGGTAAACATGTGTACTTAGTGTGTAAGTGTGTAATTACTCTCTTGGTACATGTACATAGCCTTTCTCATTACAGTCATAATTGTTCATTACGCAATTACTCATTACATAATTACGTCTAATTACCTTCGATGGGTCTCGAACCAAGAACTATAGCAGTACAAACGTTATGANTAATTAATCTCGACGGGACTCGAACCAAAGACTAGATCACCAACCTCGTCAATTGTGTTTCGGCAGCCAATGGGTAAACATGTGTACTTAGTGTGTAAGTGTGTAATTACTCTCTTGGTACATGTACATAGCCTTTCTCATTACAGTCATAATTGTTCATTACGCAATTACTCATTACATAATTACGTCTAATTACCTTCGATGGGTCTCGAACCAAGAACTANTTAGCCTTTCTCATTACAATCATAATTGTTCATTACGCAATTACTCATTACATAATTACGTCTAATTACCTTCGATGGGTCTCGAACTAAGAACTATAGCAGTACAAACGTTATGACGATTCAATTAGCCTCTACGGGATTCGAACCAATTACTATACCACTACAAACTTAATTACCCTCGATGGGATTCGAACCAAGGAAGACCCGACTATTCATCCAACACCACAAATCTTCCCTCCTCTCACCCTCTCATCCATCATACTACCATCAAAAAATTTCAAAATCCCTCAAATTANTATAGCAGTACAAACGTTATGACGATTTAATTAGCCTCTACGGGATTCGAACCAATTACTATACCACTACAAACTTAATTACCTTCGATGGGATTCAAACCAAGGAGGACCCGACTATTCATTTAACACCACAAATCTTCCCTCCTCTCACCCTCTCATCCATCATACTACCATCAAAAAATTTCAAAATCCCTCAAATTACGCCTGGGCGCTTTGTCCACCGAAAGGGCACCCACCAATTAGTCGGCCAATCACAGAACATATCCTGAGGGGTAGGGGAAGACGACAGTTAACATTAACACTCCTCCCTGGGGGGGATCAATCAACAAGGTTAAAGTATACCTTCAATTAGGCTCCACCCTCTTGACACCACTTTACAGGCTAATAAAATGGCACTTAGGCCACTAAAGCCTCCCTAGCATCGTAGAACGCAGTCGCTACTCCTACTACTACAGTGGAGTGCAGATATCTGTACTACTCTCAACATTGGGGTGTTTGTTGAGCCGATGAGAGTGAAGCGAGGTGGATATGGAGTAATACCGGAATGCAAGGGTGGGAGAAAGGGAGATCCCTGAGAAAATNTGCCTCCCTCCCTAGCATCGTAGAACGCAGTCGCTACTCCTACTACTACAGTGGAGTGCAGATATCTGTACTACTCTCAACATTGGGGTGTTTGTTGAGCCGATGAGAGTGAAGCGAGGTGGATATGGAGTAATACCGGAATGCAAGGGTGGGAGAAAGGGAGATCCCTGAGAAAATCCTCCAACCAAAGGCGTCGTCCAGCATGATTCCCATGTGCAAAAATTCGGGAACGACCCCACCAGAAAACGAATGCGGTTCGCCTATGTGGGAGGCGAGCGTTCAATCAGCTGCGTTAACGCGGCCCCCACCACCACAGTAATTTCCGTTCTTTTTGTCTCATTGTTTTTACTTACCATCATCCTATTGGCCCTAGCTATACCAGACACACTTACCGAACAACCTTCATTACTGGCTGACCATTTGCCAATGGAGTTGCGAGCTTACTCTCTACCTATCAGTGTTTTGACTGTTGCAACAGAACTTACAACCCACAATGTTCACGCGAGCAATTATATACAAAAGTTATGTGTTTACTAAATTTTGCTGTTGACAGGCATTATAGTGTTTGTTGGACCCTTATAAATTCTAGAACACTGAAACTGTAAACTGATAGTTTTGTCTTGACAAGCAAAACATTTCCATATAAGAGGAGTGGTCGGGTTCATTGCTTAAAGTGTCAAACTGACTGAAAGAACAAACAAAGCTGAGATTCCAGCGGTGTACGTTAAACCGCACACCCACAGTAGCGTTTGGCAAGGCTGCCAACAATGTACGCACGTACGCCAACACTCTTCTCTTTCACATCGAGAATCACTGTGACCCATCACCAGGCGTGATATTCGATACCTGTGACTGTCTCCGTCAGCAAGTCGGCTAATGTGCTAAGACTGTGTACATCACAACATTCCTGTACTTATGTGGTCGTTGCACTTCTCTCTACAAGGACTTCCAACAAACCTCACAATTCCGTCACATACACTTAGGACAGATTTTCACACGTACTTACGTTCTGTGCTGGCTGCCATCATGGGTCTTTTTTATTCTTTATTTCGTGCATATGAACAACCGGTAGCAATATAAGCATCTGATTAGGACTATAGGATGTGGTTTGTGCTTGGCAGATTGAGCAAGACAAGGCAGCTCGTTCTCATTTTAGGCAGAAGTAAAGAGTTAGATCTCCGCGAGACAATTTTCTTACCGCTATATTACACATTACGGCTAACATTGTTCACATAATATATCTGCAATGTTTAAAACTTATTAACTCAAATCTTACTGAATTACTTGGAAAAGTTTAGCTTTTAAATTAAGTTAAAAAACGATGTCTTCTCTAAAATTTCTTTCTCCGGCAGTTTTGTTGAATAATAAGCTGTTTGGGCACGTAATACGAGATATTTACCTAAGCGTATTAAAAACCTTTATAGTAAACACTTTTTAAATAATATAATTAATAAGGAACTACAATGATAATGTTATTTTACATATATTACACGCGTGTTTTTACCGGTGTGATAAATAAGTTCTATAGCATGACTGATTCAGTGTATATGGTTTTTCCTTTGTTTACCGTCTGTATTTTGTTCTACCAATAAAGCATAGTTTTTTTTCTTGCCTTCGCTCGTGCTGTTAATTTGTTTTCTTTCTGATTTTTTTAAGTATTGTGTCCATAGGTTACCTAGTTGTTAGTCTTGGTAGTCAAGTAGTACGCAAAAGCACAACATAAAAATAATATATCAACGATATTGAACACTGCTGCTAGACCACGAAGAATGAACACGTTTCAACGCTGTCAGCTAAAGCCGCTTTGAAGTTTACATGCAAATGTCNTGCTGCTAGACCACGAAGAATGAACACGTTTCAACGCTGTCAGCTAAAGCCGCTTTGAAGTTTACATGCAAATGTCAGTCCTACTTGCGAGCGTGACTACCAAGGATGCAGAGCTGCAGTCAGCTGTATGCCAGGCGCTTCAGACTGGCGCAGTGACGACAGTAGAACAAAATGCTTTAGCAGTAGATGTTTTACATATATTTACATATACACTCGTAGACTTTTGAATACATTATTTAAAGTCAGCTTTAACTAACACTAGCGTAAAGCGTGTACAGACTGTTCAACGTTAACTGAGTACTTCTCAGAGCCCTGCTTGACATCTACTTGTATGCACATGCGTATTCTCCCACCTTATGTAACATTAACATAGCCATGGGCCATCACCACCCATCGATGGGGCCCGATGGGTGGTGGTGTGTTGGCGGAGGCCACGGCGACTTATCGCACAAGTGACCTCGCTACGCCAGCAACTGCCATCTGCCACGTTGATGCGGAGCTGGAGTGACGGTGACCTCTGTCCCTGACCCGACTGGCCTACCACAGCTCTCCTGCTCCGCCGGATGTCGTCCAGCTAATCATCTCATCTGGACCAGCACAGCGGTTAAGTGGCCCGGTGCTTCACCACCACCGTCCTTGGTTTTCTGCACGCCGAGTACCACTGCGCAGGCCGGGCCTTACTTAGCACGTTACTGCGCATCAACACTTACTATAAAACCCTGCTACAGCTCCCGTCACAGGCTGTGCTGCTCTAAAATCTTACACTCGAAATCTGTATCAGTGAGTATCTCACTGTTTACGTCAGTTAATAGCACCTCACTTATTCAACAGTTATTCCAGTAAATTTTACTGACGAACTATTGAAAAAGTGACAGTTTTCCTTCACTTACTGATTCAGTTACATTTCATTCTCTGATTCATCAACCATTATATTCACTGTCCTTCAGCGATTTGTTTCTTGACTGATGGATCGGTTAAACAACGTGTATCAAATTAAACACAGCGCATAAACATATTTTTCTAAACGCAACTTCCGTGTTTTACAATGCCGTTTTACGAGGCAACGTGAACATTGAGTCTTTCATTTCATTTTTACGTAACCATCATAGCGCTCGGTTTGAAAGTTTAAACTGCATTAAATGTGGTGAAGTGAGCGCATTCATACGTACTATTTGCTNCATCATAGCGCTCGGTTTGAAAGTTTAAACTGCATTAAATGTGGTGAAGTGAGCGCATTCATACGTACTATTTGCTTTAGCAAACCTAATGTTACAAATTAAACTAAAAACCAAAATAATGGACTTACAATCTAAATTTACGTATTTTCGATCAATATAATACATATATTTTCCTCTGCGTATTCAACATTCGCTTGGCAGCTCGATCGGTTCTGTAACTGANTTCGATCAATATAATACATATATTTTCCTCTGCGTATTCAACATTCGCTTGGCAGCTCGATCGGTTCTGTAACTGGCTAGAAGTGGGATACTGTGGGTATGGGTATCCTAGACAACTTAAACATTTTAAAATTTTTTTGTTAAATGCGTTAAATTGCGCAATATTAACAGTGAGAATTGGAAACATGTTTATTTCTCGTAATGATTTGCCTAAATAAAAAAAATTATATTTAATTCGCTGCATGCAGTTGGTTGTGACTTACTCAATCAGTGAAATGGTTTCACTGAAAGAACCAGTGGTTTTCCACCGATTCTAAGTGGAGCAATTTTCACTGATTCGAATAGTTGAATTTTACTGCGAATCAGTGATTTTCCACTGCTTCGAATTAAGAGTGTATATTTACAAAATTGTCGCTACTAGTTTTTCAGAGGTCTATCGAAATTGTTGGCAGTTCAACATTTTATACTACCATTTATTCACTGCTCTTATACCTCTCCTACAACTGACAGAAGATATAATAAAATAGATTATTTATTATCTTCAAACGGTTGTCATAGAATAAAAAAAAGTGTATATATACCCATCAAAAAAAAAATTGTCGCAGATTATTATTTATATCTTAAAATGCCACTAATTCCCTTACATCCGCTGATAAACTAGTTGCGATCACAAGTTGGTAAATATAAGGGAGTGTGCGCGCCATTACACTAAACTACATTCTCATGCAAGAGGATATGCGTGGTGTATTGTCGTATTTATATTAACGCATGACTGGCCAACAATGTTATGACGAGAACATCTGTAAACCAGAGGTGGCAACCCTGCTCACAGCAGCCGCAGAACATCTGTAAACCAGAGGTGGCAACCCTGCTCACAGCAGCCGCAGAACCTAGTAATGTTACCTTCACATGCAGTTTCCAGGTTTACAGCTTTCCTTGTTTCCGTGAAATGCTCGGTCATTTCGGAAAATACTGACGTTCACATCTCACTGCAGTAGCGAAAATGAATTACGCTCTGACTCAATCCCAGTACGTAAATAAATTTTTTAACTGAGCTTGCACGTTTTCCCTCACACTATTAAAAATGCTTATCTGGGTAGCCTATAATGATATCTCAGAAGTTGTAAACGAAAATGACCTAACTGAAGATGGAAAAGTTCTTGATCTGTAGTACATTTCTATATCATCACCTTCGTGTTTTAGACTTTGTTGAGTGGCTTGACGTATGTACACAGCGGGCCAGCAGAGTGAATCAGTATCTCTCACAGTCGCAGTTCAGAAAGGAAGTAGGCGTGACCTGTAGTAGGCGCATGGCACTCGAGTAATTAAGGAAGACTATAGAGAACACTAATGAGGACAGATGTACCTGGCATAGAGCCCGATGTGCGTTGTGTGTGCTACAACCGCGCCTTGCCACTGGGTTTCATAGTTTCTACAGTCCTGTAGTTCTTGCCAATTAATTAAGAACGTTTCTATGAAACTACATTTTTCGAGTGCGGCACGTGTTTTAAGATTCTGGACGAGAATTCAGGAACTCTTACTAAGGAATTTTTTTTAAAACCAAGGTTGTATCGATCGATTACCTCTGTCCTATTTTTATGAATCACGCTTGTTAAATTTTACTCAAATTTTAATTACAAATTTTTTTTTCTTGGAAATGTTAGAAGTATTTCTGCGTAGATGATTATTAGTGGCAAATAAAAAAAATGTTAAGAATTTGCCTATAAACGGGTGCTAACGTTCAACTAGATTTCCTAAGCAAATATTTTTAGGCTCCCTACTAGTTAAACGATTTATACACTTGATACGCTGAAAAAATACTGCTGAAAGCTAAAAATAAAATATTCAAGTCCCATACTTAAAATATCGCGTATGTTTCTTGAGCAGCAGCTAGTATGTTTTAAGAGATAAATGGGAGATACCAGTAAGACTAGAGTTTAATTCCGTGAATATTAATTGGACCAACAGAGATGAAAATGTTTTGGTGCAATCTGTTCCTTAGCACAAGACATATTCATGTGTTAGTTTAGATTGGAAAGCCACCGCAAATGGGTTAACAAACTTGGTGATGCAATACTTGCTTCTGGTGGAAAACGTACCTTGTGGGATATAATATCTCAGTAAGCCGGATATAGTATCTCAGTAAGCCGTATTTTATAAGTTTTAAATAAGAAACATGTTACCCCGCTTGCAACCCAAATTGGATGCTAGCAGTTTGTCCTTATACGATATACGATAGTTCACGCCAGCCGCATCCCACAACTCCCGTGTATTACTGGCACTTTATGCCTCCCGTTCCAAGTTGCCACAAGTTATTTGTCATCAGTTTTATCGAACATGTTACTACGTACTTTCACTGGCCATAAAATTGACGTATTCTCAACATAAAAAAAAAAATTCCTCTTGAAACTATTTCTTTATTACAAACAAAATTTATCTATGGGCCTCAAAAATTCCACGAAGCATATTACATGGACCTTTCTTAAATCTACATAAAGCACTACGGTACCTTCGACAAGTCTTTCACGAGTAGCCTATTAAAGCACAACGTGAAAGTTATTACATATTACAGAAGATGGAGACTCTAAAAATAAAACCTTGCAAAAATGTGTTAGATGTTACATTTGAGAGCTCCTGTGTTCAATACCCAACATCTATATAAGTCGCCACAGCATTACCAGAAATAACAAAGATAATTCCACCTAGTAGTAAGTACGTTGCGGTAAAACATACATTAACCAAAATAAAGCGCATGCTACTTGAATACGCATTTTCTTGGACTGAGCTCATTGCGATAACCTGGCAGAATACAAAATTGCATAAACGCAACAGTTACTTTAACAAGAATATGAGCAGTTTTCAAACTGCTTTCTAGATAATATTATTTACAGCATTTCAGCACACGTAATAAAATTGCGCTGTCTGAAAATATAATAGTTGAGAAACGCCAAATTAAAATCTGGTTGCATTAAACTCTATTAAGCCCTTCAAAATACTGAAAATCCGCTAGCCAGTTCATTATTTTGTATCTAAAGGCGATGGGTCATTTGATGTTCATACCGGTATCACCCTTTGTGCTCCTTTTCCTCCGAGAATCATGAAACACAAAGAGCTATAAGAAGAGAGGCCAATAATAAGAAAGGCCTCGACCTGATCTCTCAAATGTACATATGTGGACAACACAAAATATCACGACATTCTTTGCCTGTTCATTTGGATTTTTATTCCACACGGTTATGTACAAACCAGCCAATGGGGAGGGGGATGTGTTTATAGTCGATTTCGAAATATGAAGGGAAATATGTATATCAAGGTTGATATGATTACACGGTAAACCTCAAAGACCCGTACTTTTGAGCTAATTCTGCTTTGAAAACAATTTTAATTTAACAAGCTCTGATAGAATCAGAGCCAATAACTAATCCGCTACAAAAAAAATAGAATTATCTGCAACGCACTCACAACATAAAATAGCTTCGCATGAAGGCCACAGCTGACGAACAAGCAACTTCTCCCCGAGTTTACTTTCAACTTTAACGTCTTACCTTCAAGCCACTCGATCCGCGAATTTCTCACGTCTCTAGGTATTTTAATTCCAGGAGTTGGGCTCAAACCATCACTGTTTCATTGTCGCTCATCACATGATCGTGACGTTTGTACGAATACATTAAATTTATTGAAAATAATGTTTTCGTTGTGAAAAACTCAACGGCGTGACGACCTATGGCCAAATTCGTAACCACAGAAAAATCACGTACACATGAACGAAATTATTGCGTGTGCCGTGAATCTTGCCGGAAGAAGACAGGAAAATTGCCTCGCCTGCCATCAATATATCAGTTCAAACTGCAAGATATCAGCTGATGGAACGAGGGACATTCACAACAAGACATTATTAAACGGCAGCAGGACTTCCATAGTTTCGCACAAAAAATCAGAAAATGAGAATGTTTACGTTAAAAGGACCGTGTCTCCACAGTAATTACGAATACAGTGGTAAAACAGTAGCTTATACCGCCAATTGCAGCCGCACTAGCCAGCAAAATGGCGTCATTGGCATACAACGTGTCAAAACGCCGATTACCAATCAAAGGCTGGTAAACTACTTGCCAACTGGCAGTCCAGGCGACGGAATTTTACACTGCACGCAGTGAGCCAATCAGACACAAGGCCTGTTTCAGAGGTCAGCGTGACCAATCAGCGAATAAGTACACATACATCACGGGAAATGAGTGAAAGGAGAGATTTGGGCGGCTCTTAACGACGAGGTCTTGAGAGCCGACGAGGGTGAAGAGAGGTGAGTATGGAGCAGCGCCGGAATGAAAGGACAGGGGAAACCGGGAAATCCCCGAGAAAACCCGCCAACCAACGGCATCATCCGGAACGATTCCCACATGCAAGACTCTGGGAGGGACCCCGCTTGTAATAGAACCCGGTTCGCCTAGGTGGGGTGCGAGTGGTCTAACCACTACACCACCACGGCCTCCACGAAGGAAACGCTACGCTATTTCGCCTTTGTGTATTTATCTACTCTTCTGAGGAGTTTTTCACCTCTGTCTTCCTTCATGTTGAATAGCATAACCGATTGTCGCCTTCTGAATTTTGATGGGAAGAGTTAGTAGTGTCACTGTACCTATGTGGGTAGGCCATCAACACAACACATCTGCTCTGTTGGTGGCTGGTTTTTGAGTGAAGAGATTTGGGAGGGTCTTATCAAGGTCTATAGAGCTGATACGGGTGAAGGAAGTTGAATATGGATAAGCGCCGGAATGAAGAGGCGGGGGAAACGGGAGATCCCCGAGAAAACCTGCCGACCAGCGGCATCGTCTGGCACGATTTTCACTTGCGTAGATCCGGAGTGAACCGGCCGAGGATTGAGCCCGGTTTGACTTGGTGGGAGGCGAGCAGTCTAACCGCTCAGCCACCGTGGCTCCCGGGTGGCTAATTATTGTTAGATCGTCGCACACGATAAAGCAGAGCGAAGAAAGAGGTCATTAACTAAAGACATGAAAAACTGGGAAGTTTGATGACTTCAAACATTGATTTCAGCGCCGTTTGTAGAGACAAGTAGATATTAACTACCGATAAACTGCTTGCTATCACAGTAGCAGGCCAAGTATGGGCTGTGTTTCGTTATTCATAATAAATTCAAAGTTTCCAGAGATTTGACAAATGAGCTGTGGACAAAAAATTATGGATGACACACAACCGACAGAACTTTCCTTAACATTGGCGTATGCAAAAGTAGGGGAAACGGGGGAGGCGATCCGCGGTTGTACAGTGGTTAGACTACTCGCCTCCCATCTAGGCGAACAAGATTCGATTCCCGGCGGGGACGATTCCAAATTTTGGCATCTGGCGTGTCAATGCCGCTGGTTGGTGGGTTTTTCTCGGGGGTCTCCCGTTTCCCCCACCCTTGTATTCCGCCGCTGCTTCATACTCACCTCACTTCACCCTCATCAGCTCTCAAAATCTCGCATCTAACTATTTTTGCCATAATTTCTACTTAAGTACGCGTAACAAAATTTTTCGCACGACAGAACATAAATTATGGCCTCTCAACTTTCATCAAATTGTAACCGCTTCTATGTCCTCATTCGTTTCCGACTTGTAACTGCCGGCAAGAAACAAGTAATTTTTCTTGCGGGCGATTACAGTAACTACACTAGAAACAGTAGTCAAGAAATGCCAATTTTATTAAATGTTCAGAGCAATGCCCTATGCTTTGTGGATCGCTAAAATAAAATACAAAATCTGTGTCGAAGATTGTGGCGAAAATTCTATAAATCTAATATAGCGGGTATTCATTCCCCTTAAGAGCACCCAAACAGTTTCACTTAACTCTGATTGTTGGCTTTCTCTGGAGTTTAGTAAAATACGTTTTGCTGTATCAGCTTGATTTATCGAAATGGGTTGTTTATTTTATTTGTTAGTAAACAACCTGACACATTTTGTGTTAAAGTGCTAGTAAAAGTAAGTGTTATTCTTTCCGAAGGACTAACAAAAATTATTGTACATCTATGTTAGCAGAGCATTTACAGCGGTGGCCTTGAAACTAGCCGGGTTTAACAAATATCTCTGTTTCGATGACAGACCGTATCAGTTTTTGTTGTAAGGAAAATGTCGTTTCCTGCCCACGACATTGCCAGCGCGTTCAAAGTGCCGCAGGACGAGAGAGACTTGACAGTGTCGTGGTTTCCACCGACACCTCACGTCACGACGTTCAGTTATGAACCGTTCATCGTGTTCATGCCAAACCTCTTCAACCGGCAAACACTCTAGGCACGTACCATTTTTCTGTTAATACTGCAAAATTTGATTGGCATAGTTTTGTGCAGAGGATATCGCCAAACTATGTCTGCACTCTTTTCGAGTACGCAAGTTACAAATTTAATCTTTAAAAATTAAATGACACTTTCCAAACACGTTATTATATTTACAAGCGTTAACGTTTTTTAAGGTAACCGTGACAGTACTTTCCAGTAATTTATAAATCATTTCACTGTTTTCATAAAGGCTTCTTGTGCGATCAGGTGACACAAAGCTTGCTATGTCGAAGTGCATTCACACAAAGATCATGAAACCAAATTGTTCTCGTGATGAAAACGACTGTATCACACAAAATTGGGCAGGGTTAGCCACGGATATCGAATAAGGAATGTTCGTTTTCACAGAGTCGTTAAGGCAGTTTTTGAACATGTTTCGAACGCTGTTAGCTCATCACTGTCAGTGTTATCAATTAAAAAACAATTCTGAAGACAGATAATTTACGTTTGTCACTAAATACTTCTTTGCCGTGACATAGTAAAAATAAATCAATTCAATATCTCTTCAGATACTACCGATTCACGGCGTCAAAAATATTTATAGGAAAATACATTTCCATGACGTAAAATGTCAGAAATATTTAAATATTCCATTGGCAAGATCGGTACAGTGCCTACGGGAGGCGAGAACCCCCAGGTGAGCATGCGTGTGTGGGTCGCGTATGAGTGTCATTTCAGTTCGTCACATCGTGCAAGTCATGCCACACTTCGTCTCTCGGCATCAAGTGCACACGTTTGAAAACACATAATTTAAAATAACGAAGAAACGTTGCTTGCAATCTCAAATTAAATTATTTAAATAAAAATATATACTAATTCAAAACTAAACGCGAAATCCGTGTAAAACTATTGACTAGTTTCAAAACTTCTGGTTTGGTTCCGATTAAAATCTGAGTACAGTTTAGGTTCTGGATGGCAACAGATTATGTTTCTTAATGTAAAGTTTAAAATAACCAATGTTTAATGTACCTATAACCAATGGTTACCTTAAACACAAGGATAGCCTCCTATTATTGGTATAATCAGAACATTTAGAACCAACATGATATGGAATTGAGTTGTACCTCTCTCTCTCGCTCTCTCTCCCTCTCTCTCTACACACACACACACACACATATATATATATATATATATATATATATATATATATACACTAAAGAGCCAAAAAAACTGGTACACCTGTCTAATATCGTGTANGCCTCCCCCCCTCCTCCCGCGCTCGTGGAAGTGCCGCAAGACGATGTGGCATGGACTCGACTAATGTCTGAAGGTATGCAGGAGGCAATTCACACCATGAATCCTGCATGGTGGTCCACAAATCCAATCTGCGCCAATTTGAGAAAGGGTTGCACGTCTGTCACGTTTAATGATTTTCGTCAGTCATCGTTTGTCCCGTTCTTTCACGATATTTTTCCGGCCGCAGCGATGTCGAAGATATGATGTTTTACCGGATTCCCGATGCTCACGGTACATGCGTGAAATGGTCGTACGCGAACATCCAAATGTTATCGCTACTTTGGAGATGCTATGTCCCATCTCTCGTGCGCCGNTCACTTAAATTTTGATAACCTGCCATTGTAGCAGCAGTAACCGATCTAGCTGCCGACCGCATCGCGTTACTCTGACTGGTTCCATACCTCTGTTATTTGAATACGCACGCCTGTACCAGTTTTTTTGGCTCTTAAGTGTATACATACACACTCATATATATAAATACACATATATATAATTTGTGAAGTTTGAAAATTATTCTAGTTTGTTATATGGTGGTGACTATAACCACAGTGTTGATTAAATCACCATGCGTCGATTACTTAGTGAAAGAACAAATTTCTTTCAAGTGAATTATGACAAAATTTTTTTAAACAAAGGAAACTTTTTCTATCTTTAATTGAAATGATAAAATAGATATCTGATACACGTAAGAAAAATGTGATTTAACTTAGAAAAAATACAAGCTAAATAAATTTGTTGATAATGTTTTAGGTTATAGTAGTTGCATGTAATATTTCGTTCACAAAGAGAAGTTGTATACGTGAATAAGAAAATCTAGAGAATAATAATTAAAAAACTTTCCTGAATTATTTTATCCAAACTACCCAGCTTAAATCCAGAATAACTCTAACTTTACGAATGATTATTTAACGACAAACGTTTAGCCGTAGAAAATTAAGGGTAATTATTCAAAAAGTGAAGAGCCGTAACAGAAACATCAACTGTATCCTTCGTAAATAAGCGATGCTTAAGCATCATGGAAAACGCATTTCAAACTTTACGCAATCGCTATGACAGCCATTTTGAAAGTCGCCGTGTGTTGGGAGCACCTATAACATAGACCATTCAAAATCATACATGACGTGTTATTGTTTGTGAACCAGTGTTATTTTTGTTATTATGCTAATAATATACATTAAAGGAAATAAATAATTACGTTCCCCAATTAAAATCCTTTATTATCGGCACTTCAATCCATGTAGGTGTATTAACTTGGTGTGATTATGGACAACAACGGAGGAAGCCATTATTATAGGCAATCGCAGGCGGAAACCTCACTCCATGGTTGCCAGATTTATCTAATCAGAAGTTAGCTAGTCATTTATTGAACATAAAAAGCGTTTGAGAAACTTTAAATTGCTATTCACCGGTTAAAAATCCTGTTTATATTTATCACGTGGTCATATAAACGAATATTATGAAACCTATTGAAATGACATAGTGAAATCTTTGCGGATTACTTCAGTTATCCAGTTTTATAAAAGGCTATCAAAATATATTTCAACAGACTTAACGCGATTGTTCGTGTTTGTCTGCAAATCAGGAGATGTAAAGCAATGAAACTACCCGTACGCCACTTATTCTGTTACAGAGTGTAGGAATAAAGGGAGTGTGTGAGCGAGTCCGAAGCCTAACAGCGCGGCAGCTGTACGGGCGAACTACACACGCATGTAAGATGTGACATCGCCTCTACCCACGAAAGAGTGCATTCTTACGACCACAATTAGCTTCTACGAGACATGCAGTAATAAAGATAACTGAGAGTTGAACCTCCCTGCACTACTTCAAATATCCTGTACGGGTGATCTCATATCTGAAAATGGTAGCGAAGTCACCCTTTTTAGGTAACGCAAATTAGAGTTGGAAATATAAAACGGAAGAGCACTTCGGACGTGAAAAGTTTCTCAAATGCTATTCTTAGAACTAAGAAGATACCACTGCATATTAGTGAGCAGTGTATAAATCAAACGTTTTCACCGAAGTCCCAATCACCGTTTGTTGGCCTCGGCAAGAGACAGCCTTGATAGTTTTTTTCTCAAGACTGGTTCCTACTTCTCTACGGCGGTTAAATGATTTAGCGATGACAGACTGCTCTCCCAGGGAGGTAGANGCCTTGATAGTTTTTTTCTCAAGACTGGTTCCTACTTCTCTACGGCGGTTAAATGATTTAGCGATGACAGACTGCTCTCCCAGGGAGGTAGACATCTCGATAAAACTTGCGCGATGGATCTACTTTCTCCTGTCAGTTCCACCGCGAGAAGCAGCGGCCAAGTGGGAACTGTGGAGGAAGAGAGTGCACGACGCAGGCGAGTGTGTAACACACATGGACGAGTGCGCACGAGCCTTGTAAAGACGAACTTCCTAGCGCCACGCGGAAGAATATATCATACGACGGTTGCGCGGGCACGCCCCAGTTAGTCCGCGATGTGAGGGGCCTACTTGCTCACGCGCATCTCAACCACGGCTTCCGGGAGGATGGATGGTTCTAGTCCCTGCCATTAACTACTGCAGTTTATCTCCGCGGGTATTGTCGCACATATATCCATAGTTCCTTACACCATCTGCACTAGTTCTTCGTTACTCTTGCTCACTTTGCGGCGAATGTCTTGTCCCAGATACGACCACGGCACAGAGTACTTAAGAATACAGAGGCGAAACAGCCGCTTATACGGAGAACTCCAGGCGCACACGCCAGCAACATGGCGTTACTGACTTGCAACATGTCCGAATGCCGTTCACCATTCAGCGCCTGGTATCCTACTTGCCAGCCACCAGCCTATAGCCAATAGGGAACCTTTAGCAGTTCGCAGTAGGTAACCAATCAGACACAAGGTCCGTTCCGGAGCCTGGCGCAGCTAATTAGAGAATGTGTACGTCACATTAAATGAGCTGCCACTCAGTTTTGCCGCTGTATACTTAATGACTCTTTGCACGTCACTTTGTACTGTTCTTTACAAGTCATCCAGGCGTATAGCGCCAGCCCTGAGACACACTGAAATACTCCTAAAGGCTGTTCACGATTAAGTGAGCACTTTTGAAAGCCCTAATTAATCTTTACTTTCAGCCCGTTCGTTGGGTATCTCGCCGCTTACCTTTCAAAGTAAACACTCCCACGTGATTTTTAGTTGGTATTGTACACCTGCTGGCTCATATGTCCAGTGCATACTCATTAAATAAACAACAGAAAGTAATAAATATTGTAATCAGCACTATAAACGCGTACACGTTAATTTCAGTACATAATATATTTCGGTCTGTGAGTATTGATTGGTGTTCGCCATTCTTTTTTCGTTTAGACATACATTTATGCCTTTAACTGTGCTCAACACTTCCGAGGACATAAGAAAATGTTTAATATAGTTTGTTAACAAAATAGCATAAGATTTAAACATGATTCTTTTTTCCGTTATAAAAAACAAACACAAAATACGTTTCGAATGTTCGCCTTTAAAAAATGTTACAACTCAAACGCTAGCCTATTAAATATAGGCACGATTTTAAATAATACGGTGTGTTTACTCCTTTATACGTAAGGCAACGTGCTTCAATCAGTCGTTGAACGATCTACAAATTGTGTTTAACAACACTTAAGTGTAGAATCATATTGCACAAATACCTCACAAATCAGTAATTAAATATAAGACTACGTGTGAGCAAATTGCTTTCGTTGCTATTACAATGCGAGTATTTCAGTATATTTGTACAGTTCTCCCCGCGCATATTATATGAACTCATGTTTATATTGAAATAATATTGTCACGCCTCTCGCCACACACCAGGTGGGAAACTGGGGGGATGTTGCCGTTAGGCGGCGGCTTCTCTCAAAGTACCCTCAATTACTTCCGCCATTGCATTCCGCCGGTGCTACATCCCCATCTCCAAAATAAGCACGTGGTCATCTACTTTGGTCAGTCTTACCTCTCCTGGGATAGTTTTATTATTGCCCAAAAAACTGAGAGGTCGTCCTTTTCGTTTTCGATTTGAGAAACCTGCTATCAACTGTCTTGCCAGCCGAAGACGAAAACCAAGCTGGTCATGAAATGCCCATTCCCTTCTGCTGGTCTTCCATGGTATAAATACATTTACAATTGCTAGGTCAATGAGGAAATACATGATCCTGTGCCACCATTTCCGGGAACGTCGATATATTGCGTAACGTTCTCGCAGTTGATCGAAGTGATCAACGCTTTCCATGATCTTATTGTATGAAGCAATACCAGTTGGGCAACTCACCTGACAATTTGTCCCATCTTTGTTCTTTCTTGAGACTGATGTGGTGCATTTAGAGTTGTTTCAGTTTGTGAGAATAGTTACCGGTTTCTTATCCATCCACTTGATGGCTGCAATACCCCCTTTGCACTGGAACTGAAACTATTCTTTCTTAAGCTGCACTTTCTCTTTCATCATTGCAGGAAGTCCTTTGTGGTCTGTTCTTACAGTGCCAATTGCACATGTGTTATCCTTTTTTCAGATCTCTCGTTAGTACGAGTACTACTCTTTCCCCGAGTGTTTTAACTGTCCTCCCATCTGTTGACTTGCTAGTGTAAATTTAAAATTTCATTACATACCCATTTCTAGAGTCGGTTAGACACCACACCTTGTAGCCCCTCTTCACTGGCTTCATTGGCATGTGTTTTTTGAGCGACGACCACCTTTTGAACGGTATCATAATCTCATCAACGACCAATACACTATGCCTCGGAAATTGTGTTATTGATGTTTGTGACAAGGGGGCTTACTTTATGGAGTTTATCATTATTTGGGTGATTCCTTGGAAGAGTGGTATCATCATTGATGTGAATTGTTTCCGTTATCTTTTTTAAATGGTTACATGTTATTACCTGCGATATTGTAGACTGATCAAGTGAATGATTAGAACTCCAGTATGTTCAACTTGTGGCAATATTATCATTCACATAATAATTTTCATTTCAATCCAAGTTTGCAACTCCTCTACATATATTTCTTCCCAATTGATTGTTGTTTTATTTACGTCACTGTCACGCCCCCTTTTTGTTTTTATTTGTGTCGCATACAAGTTGGTTTGCTGAGCAATGTGTTCTATAATTTCCTTACTGACTATTTACATCAAAAAGTCTTTCTATGTACTGGTTGGTGTTAGCCTAGGATTGGTTTTCTTTCAACATCCATACAGACAGCAAGTGAATCAAACTGTTGTGCAACCTGAGACCAATCCTTCTCCATCTCCTCGTCTTTAGTATTATATCTATCACAATAATTGTTACCAGACTCCACATCTTCCTTCCATGAGTTACTTGAAGTCCTACTGGTACTTATGTCTTATATGTATCACTCATATTATCTTCCATGCATGCACTACTTGGTTCTCTACTGGTTCCTGGCTGCAAATCAGATGTACGAAAACTGCTACCCTGCTTATTGATAGAACGAAATTTTTCTTCTGCTTCTTCATCTGGCTCTCTGCCGGAATCATCAGTGTCACGTGGAAGTGCTAAATATAGCTGAAGNATTTTTCTTCTGCTTCTTCATCTGGCTCTCTGCCGGAATCATCAGTGTCACGTGGAAGTGCTAAATATAGCTGAACAGCTTCCTCTGTGGCAAATCTCTTACGTTTCCTGGGCATTGTTACTGCAAGTAAACAGGAATGTGAGGTTAGGAAAACATAATTAGTTCAATTTTACAGGTTAAAATACACACCAAGCATTATTTGACTTACCAGAACACATAATTCACTTTTAGTGCTTCTAAAAGTTAGTAGAATCCAATAAGATATTTATGAACCTACAATGTCATTAACATGTATAAACGTGTACAGTATAGTTTTCTGGCGCCTTCTCCTCCCTCTTTTACAATGACTGTCATTTGTCTTCAAGGGTTACCAACTGTTTTTAATAGTTCACTGAAGTTACCTATAGATNTCTCTGTATAATATAAAATACATAAAATAGAATGTTCCTATTATCCAACACGAGCTGCAAACACATGAACATATTAACACGGAGACCACGTAAGCAACAGTGGTTCCCGTTTAATACGCACTTGCAATTATGCCAGTGCCTACAAAACGGGAGATGGCATATTGGAGATCCGTGCCTGTGTACCCCGTTCAGCAGAGATTCAATCAGATTGCAGGTATTGATCGGCGCATGGGAATGGGAGATAATGCTAAGCGACTGATAAGCTATTGAATACCAGCTGAGCTGTTTCTCGCCGAGATAATTAAACGCAAATTAGCACATTACGCAGACATATCGTTGCGCTTGCCATCACCTCAAATGTGTACTTNGCCGAGATAATTAAACGCAAATTAGCACATTACGCAGACATATCGTTGCGCTTGCCATCACCTCAAATGTGTACTTATAATTCCACCCCCGCGTGTAAATTGACAGTCATGCAGTAAAACAAAACAATCACCGGGTTGCAAATACAGCTCGTATTATAAATACAAGGTGACCTTTATGGACATACGATCGAGAATTTGTCCTCTTCAGAACACTAGGTCCGAGATTAGTTTGAGGAGCCACTTCTATACATATTATAAAACTCAACGTCTCCCTGTCTGTCTGTCTGTTGGCGTGCTTATCACTCGAGAACCACGTATCCGATTTACCTGTTTTATTTTAATTCATAGCTATGTTCTCTGGCCAGATTTCAGTATATATTTTGTTACGTAAAGTAACATAAGGAATAAGCAGTGACGATAATAGTGCATCAAGTCGGAAAATAGTTAGCCGTGAGCGCACACTCTTGCATTACGCTGTCTAAACCGTTAAATATGGAACAATATCATGTGGTAAAGAATTATGTTAAATAAAAAGACCTAAAAAATACTCCACGTTAGGATATATCTATCTATAACTGAGAAAATACTACTAAGCGTTTTTACCATTTAATTTTTCAATAAATAAATACGTAAAATGCAAGCTGTTGTTTCCCCAAACATCATACAATTCCCAACTATACTTTGAGAGATATCAAAAGTTTTGTGAAAAAGTGATTTTTCGCGACTCAGTTGACCGNCATACAATTCCCAACTATACTTTGAGAGATATCAAAAGTTTTGTGAAAAAGTGATTTTTCGCGACTCAGTTGACCATACGCGGACGTGGAGAGCCATGGCGGTGACGGGGGGTTGCTGGGGAGGGGAACTTTATTTAAAAAAAACTTAAACAATAATTCTGTAGTCCACGCGAGCGGAGCCGCGGGCACAACTAGTTACATATAAGACATCTNAAAAAAAACTTAAACAATAATTCTGTAGTCCACGCGAGCGGAGCCGCGGGCACAACTAGTTACATATAAGACATCTCTATATCTAATTAGCTTTCTTTCTACTATACATAACAAGCAAATTTTTCTTCTGAGATTGGGTATCTACTTTCGTTGATACACTGTGCCAGTTCTTTTTTTCCCCCATCTCTAACAGTTTCACATACTTCAAAACTAAGTACTTATTATTTAAATTTTTCAAAGGTGAATAAAAAACCTTAGTAATCATTTTTGCCACAAATCGCGCATATAATTTCTACCTGATGTTTATATGAAATCGCCACTCAACTATTGCTAACTCTCTTACGACAGCACGCTATAGGAAGTATTGTATCTTATATCTAGAAATATGCAGTCAATTCCAAAAAATTTGGCTCACAAATACAGCTGCAGTAGGCCACCTAAATATTTTTTAATACCTTGCTTGTTTCCTAAGCGGCAATCACATGAATATATTTTTTAATTAGGCTGTCACATTTACCGGAACATAAGTATGCTGACAGTACTTAGGCAAGCATTATGTTCACGAATTCGTTGACCACCATTTTGTAAAAAAAACCCAACAAGAACGTTAAGATTTTATAAATTCCAGAAACTACCGAAACAAATATTAACAAATCTGGCATTCAAAAATATATGACAGATATGACTACGGAACTTTAAATGAGCGAGGGTTATATCTATTTTCAAAATGGTGGTTTTGCGATACTTTGGATTGCATACTATAACCTATGGTAGTACCCAATTTGGTATATTGACTGTTTTTACTGTGTGTATCAAACGTACTAAATTATAACCTCTTTGGATCGCTGTTGTAATATGGTGTCATATGAATAATTAAACTCAAATATCACAGCACAGAAATTTATTAAAAAAGTCAGGCCATATGAGGCACGGAAAGTTATCTATTTTTTTTGAAGTTATACTTATTTTGGCGCGTTGAGGGTGAAAGTTTAGTGTGCAACGGAAGTTGCGCGCGCACAGTGTAACGAAATTCGACAGTGAACGTGGTAGGGGTATGACCCAACGCGCATGCGCGTATCGTTTAGCTATATACAAATGCAAGGTACACAAGTATTTGAGGTTATGCGCGTATCGTCCAGCTATATACAAACGCAAGGTACACAACATAGCACGTCGTTATATTTAAAACCGACAGAAAATCAGTTCATGTAATAAGCAAATTGAAAAAAATTGCATTTATATTAGTAATTCATTTATTCACTTATATAATTCATTTATTTATTTATATTGTTAATTAATTCATTTATATTAGTAATTTTTCTTTATTAATTTTACTTACATTGTGCCATGGAAAATTTGTTAGTGACAAAAATTGTACAGTAAAATTTTGAAAGTGTTTTTAAGTATTTGAGGTTATGCGCGAAAATTTTATTTTAGTCACGCCAAAGACGTATAACTTCTAACGCGCGTACATAAGTACACGCACTCCCTTTTTTTTTAAATATTGTTTATACGACGTGTGTGTGTTACCATTAGACGGATATAAACCAAACTTCGTTAAATGTNCTTTTTTTTTAAATATTGTTTATACGACGTGTGTGTGTTACCATTAGACGGATATAAACCAAACTTCGTTAAATGTTGTACCGATCATATGTACAAAATTTAATCGTCAGCCGTTACAGACGGTATGACACCAAAAATTAGTTACCTATTTGTTACGTCTGATGAACTACTTCGCCGATTACTAATCACATGGCAATTCCAAAAAATAACTTCTTCATGGGTAGATCATTTCTGTATTCGTTTCAGAAATTAATATTTGTACGTTTCAACAATTCACATTTAGACTTGGTTNCATGGGTAGATCATTTCTGTATTCGTTTCAGAAATTAATATTTGTACGTTTCAACAATTCACATTTAGACTTGGTTGACGTATAAATAGAAAGAGTGTCTCCACAGCAAAGCTAATTCCACACATTGTGAAATTATAGAAAATTACAGAAAAGTAGATCCTGGACAAGGCTCTCAGAAATGCTCCACTGAAGGCGAACAGCATATAGGGGGTAGTTTGGTTTGTAGAAGTATGGTTTCAAATAAATGAAGCGTTAAGGTTGATGCCTGATTGCTAATATAATCCACTATCGCCTCTATGTGCGAGGCACTGGCATAGAGTGCAGTGTTTTCGCCATGCAGAATGGAATTACATGCAGTGCTTCATAGCGGTGACCCTCGTGTTTGCAGATATAGCCTATTCGCAGTTTCTTCACACTTTTTTAATCAAACCTTTGAAAGTATTCTAATATTATAAATTGGAAAGTGTGTGTGTGTTTGTTGCCACTCAGTTCCATAACGGCTGAATGGATTTTGATGAAATTTGGTATGTAGGTACTTTATGCCCTGGAATAGGACATAGGGTAGTTTATATCCCGGAAAATTGTTTGGTTCCCGTGGAATAACAACCAAACCTAATTCTGCAACGGCTGGGAACGTGACCGAAATATTTTTTTCCTCTAGTGTCAGAGTTTATCAGGCCGCCCAAAGACCTCTGAAATGACTTAACGACTGCTGTCAATCGATAACAACCAGAACCGAATATTTTACGTGCCCTCCGAAGCCCGGAAGCGCTCAGATGTTATTTCACTAAACGGTCACCCATCCAAATGTGTGCCGCTGGAAACGTTGCCAAGCGCACAAAGTAGTACGTAGGTACACTTATTTCTAAAGCTACATCTTGATGAAACTCACGTTCTGATATTCATACGTCAAAGTTGGAAAGCAGAAATGTAGTAACTACGCGATAGTTGTACAGACTCACTCCAAAAACAATACCCTACTTCTTGGCTATCGGGTAAATAATATTATTTCCTTCCTTTTAGGTTGCCGTAATCAGTTAAAATCCTAGGCCAACATCGTATCATTTTATAGTTCTGTTTTCACATAAATGAATTGTCTTTTCCCAATTTATTTATTAGTGTATCACTGTAAAACTCAATTGAAACCGGGTGAAGTCGGGCCGGTTCGCTAATGTGTCNGTCTTTTCCCAATTTATTTATTAGTGTATCACTGTAAAACTCAATTGAAACCGGGCGAAGTCGGGCCGGTTCTCTAATGTGACATATATTACTAGCATTTGATACATGTGTTAACATTAAATTACCCCGTTTTTTGGTTAAATCATACTTTTACTTATTTCATATCTATAAATTATTATATTTAATTTGTAAATAATATGAATAAAGACGCAGAGATAGATATGTGTGTTGGTAATGCTAGCAAGAAATAGTTCTAATGCAAAATATTATTAGACTGGGCGCGCACGAATGCGGTGCGTAGGCCCTCTGGTGTAATATTCCAAGCTTGGTTTTCGTGAATAGAACCATAAAAACCAAGCAGAAGACGAAAACACAAAATACAATAAAAAAGCAAATGGTAAAATTTTATTTGACATATAAACTTCAAGAGAAATGTACAAATATTCATACTTGCCACCCATAAGTGCAGGATAAATGTACAGTACACAACAAACGACTTCCAAAATTAGTGTTTTACGCTTTTTTCCTCTACACTCGTATTTGCTAAGGAGAAATTATCGAGGTACTACCTAGATTGCACTACGATTATTTGTTTTGTATAATAAGCAAGAAAAGTTACCACTTTCCTTTCCGATAGAAAATGTTTCCTTAAATTGGAGGGCAATGTTAATTCACTAAAGGGGAAAGTGCTGTTCATCAACGGGCGAAACTCGACCGTNACGAATGCGGTGCGTAGGCCCTCTGGTGTAATATTCCAAGCTTGGTTTTCGTGAATAGAACCATAAAAACCAAGCTGAAGACGAAAACACAAAATACAATAAAAAAGCAAATGGTAAAATTTTATTTGACATATAAACTTCAAGAAAAATGTACAAATATTCATACTTGCCACCCATAAGCGCAGGATAAATGTACAGTACACAACAAACGACTTCCAAAATTAGTGTTTTACGCTTTTTTCCTCTACACTCGTATTTGCTAAGGAGAAATTATCGAGGTACTACCTAGATTGCACTACGATTATTTGTTTTGTATAATAAGCAAGAAAAGTTACCACTTTCCCTTCCGATAGAAAACGTTTCCTTAAATTGGAGGGCAATGTTAATTCACTAAAGGGGAAAGTGCTGTTCATCAACGGGCGAAACTCGACCGTATTGCTTCCCTTATTTGCACAAATAAGCACACGCTAATGTCTACAGAAACTGGTCGATTTCACTTATTAGCGTAGTCTTTGAAAGGACAGCCTTGCCCTTCTGATCCTATGCTACCAGTGCTACTGAACAATGAGTTAAATTGTAGTTCAGTTCAGAGATTGGGGCGGCTCTTGAAAACGAGGTCTTGAGAGCCGATGAGGGTAAAATGAGGCGAGGATGGAGCAGAGCCGGAATGCAAGGGCGATGGAAACGGGAGATCCCGAGAAAACGCGCCGACCAGCGGCATCGTCCGACACGATTCCCACTTGCGAAAATCCGGGAATGACCCGGCCGGGGATTGAATCCGNCGCCGACCAGCGGCATCGTCCGGCACGATTCCCACTTGCGAAAATCCGGGAATGACCCGGCCGGGGATTGAATCCAGTTCACGTAGGTAGAGCAACGAGTAAACACCGCACTCGGATGCACGAACTCCGTGTGGTTAAATAAGACAGAAAATNGTTCACGTAGGTAGAGCAACGAGTAAACACCGCACTCGGATGCACGAACTCCGTGTGGTTAAATAAGACAGAAAATAAGACATGACAAGGTATACACAGGCCAGGGAAAAAAATACAGTTTCTTATGAACTCGTTATGAGTGTAGGGTAAGACCAGATGCTGTCGTAGTTTTTGCTCTGCATGTTTGATTATACTCTAGTTTCTTCCAACACATATTGACTACTCACAGTAAAGTGAGCACTTTTCGAACCTCTCTCATTAGGAATAATGGTCGATAAATATATTCTGTCGTAGCCCTTAGACATTNTCATTAGGAATAATGGTCGATAAATATATTCTGTCGTAGCCCTTAGACATTAACTTTCGAGTCCGGTGGAATATATGGGCTACACTGGGTTCATTATTTACATGGCAACATTTATCTAAAAAAAAACAAATAGTGGCGGAAAGATTAAAAAAAAAATGGCAGATAGTAAAAAAGTTACTAGGGCCTCAAAAGTTTTCACTCAGCGTTAACAGCCTATAGCCAACATATTCCCAACTGAGGGCCACTTGGCTTCTGCTGGAGCGTTATCTCGCGGTAATGGTCGCTTCACGTTGCTCCCAGACCGCGGGTGTAAACTGCAACAGCTACTCGTTACTTATTGAAAACGAGTCATGAAAGCAGCTTAATTTACTTACGTAGTGACTATTTGTTTCTGTTGGACGTCTAGGTTAAATAAGTTCTTAGTAATGCACTAGCGTTGTGTTCCGAGGCAGCAAGATGCTACAACTCGTGCACATCTTCCTTTCGCCCTCGTACGCAAAGCTGAATTACAAAAGAAACATTATATTTTATGATGTGGCGCTATCATTAATTACGTTAAATTCCTCTTTTCCAGAGTGTTCGACAGTTTCGCCAGGCGGAGTTTGCCCACGCCTGTGGTGTTATGACGCGTGGATGTCGCCCGCTACCTTCATGTAAATGCCGGCGAATTGTAGTTCCCTTTTCCTCTTCTTTTGGCTCAGCTCGTCAACTTACCAACTCCATCACCTTACTAATTACGTTCAATCACAGCTAAAAAATGGTAATTAGAATGCATTTGATGTTATAAAATATTCAAAGCCCCAGGTGATATTATTATGAAATAACACTGTGTATCAACACGAGGATCCCCGTAATAAAATCATTAATAATTAAAAATTTTAGTTTGTCAACAAATATGGTTTTTAAGTTGTAGTTTGCTTAAAATACAAGCTGATAAAGAAACAATTTATAGATAATGTTTATTTCTTTATGTAATTAAAATACCATTGGCAGTAATAACTTAAATTTATGTACATGTTATGGGCAATAATCAGAATTCAATTTTATGTATTGCTAGCCAAGTGACATATTTACTTTTTGTCACCTGTTCTTACAGCGGCATGGAAATACTTGGTGATAGGTTTTTTTTCTTTTAATGCACAACATGGTGAAAAACACATTCTTCGCGGGCAGAGAAAGACAGTATGTAACATGAGAGCGAAAACCCACCCACTTGTGGAGTAAATGCAATTGCCTCATTTGTAAGTGATACCTTTATTATAAGAAAAGTATTACATTTACTTGGGAAATAATATAATGCGCTGTACGACAGAAAATGACCTTCCAGTGAGAAAAAACGACCCTTTCGCATAGGAAGAAATATTTTCCAGGTGGTAAAGACCGCCCAGTACAGCGACAACCATGTTTTGAGATTGAGGTAGTCCTTCACCTTCTAGTGATGAGCACACCGCCCTTTCGCACCAGAGTGATGAGTATCCCCCCCCNCGCCACGGCTTCGATAAAGAGCACGGTTACCAGCAATCTTCCTCCTTTGACGTTTTATATTAAAGCATTAATAAGTTTCAACTTGAATTCTGTCGAGAGGGTTTTTACGGCGCCTAAGCCGGTTATCCCATCTCTCTTCTTAGTTATTGATTTACCTTTAGGCATACACTTAGAGAGGTAGTGACGACCCCAATCACGGCCACGGCTGTCCAGTCCCTCTCCGCCGCGATGCAAGCCTCCTTGCATGTATCCCCTTCCTCGCAGGAGTGAGGGGCTCAGCCCTGAGAAGCACCTAGCCCCGCCCCTACTTCGAGCCTACACTTTACATTGATAAGCGTATGTTAGAAAAAATAAGTAAAAAACAGTTTCTTCAATGCGACTTAGAAACGCTAGCTGCGTGCAGGGACACTTTCTATTTTGTGTTTAAAAACAGTTGTGCGAGAAGACCGCTGGGGCAGTGACCTTGGGACGAGCGCAAGCAGTGTCACTTAGACGGCGGTAACTCCTTGCACAACAGACACGACAAATTACTGTAACTAGCGAAGTTAAAATACCGCTACGAGCACAACACGCGTTGGTGCTGCTACAACGGTACGCGGCTGAAACAACTGTCTCAGTAATCCTCTCACGTTTTCTTCTAATCTCTCCGCCTAAACTCTTAAAAAAACATAACAAATTACTGACTGTAAAAGCGTATCGTCAAGTAATTGGTGAATTACTTCTGACGGTCTCGAACTTAAAAGGTTCGCTAAGAATCACATGGAAGAAGACTGTGAGGGAAATAAGCCATCATTTGGTTTCATGTATCATTGCTAGTATTTTCTATTTGCATGCCGGACGAAATATACCCGTAAAGAGCCGCCACTGCACAGATAAAAGGAGGCAGTTAGGTCACATTTTCAGCTTGAACATTTTGAAGTACCAAGTTTACGTTTAAACCAATTAATCTTAGATTTAGAAATTACATAATTATTGCCGCCAAATATTTGTCCGTTTTAAAGAAATCTGGACAGCAACTTGAAGTGAAGCAACTGCTTGGTCAACCACTTACACAGGCTGTGTTTATTTTGTATCGACATAGACGTACATCGCAAGTCACGTGTAGTTGGTGCAGCGGAAGGACAACTGCACGCTGATGTACGTGCACGTTGGTGGGAGGAGGCGGAGCTCTACCCACGTCACGTGTTCGCCTTCGCGGTATCTGAGCCTACTGCCGCCCCGTGGGCGGACCAGGTACGTCGAAGGCTGACTAGTCAGCTCGCAGCATCGCCACTGCGGCAGATTAGCCTCTCCACATTACACTTCTGTCTGGGCACAACTGTGTCTGCACTCCGTCCACAACACATCCTCTCTTGGCGTTCTTGCCAAAATATTCAATCAATTCATACAACTACAAAAACTGCAAAAAGAAGTAAGGAAGTATTACGAGTCGCATAGGGCGTAGATATCTGAGTTCGTGAGTGATAAAGCTCATGATAAAATGGAATGTCCAAATTCAATTGGTATATTTAATTACAATGTTATAAAATGGACACAGCTATTTTTTTTACAAACATTTAACTATTTATCTCTACTATGAACACTTATTATACGTATCAGTGTACGCAGTATTAAATGCCAATCTCTATTCGTTTAATTAATGTCCTTACCACTGACCTCATTCTAGCTACACTCGCTTGATCCTCCCTTATGAGTTACACACACATACTCGGTATTTCCAGCGACATGCATTAACAACATTGTAAATGTCTGCTAATCACGCATCCAATGTCACTTGCCCAGAGTCCAGTCAGCGAGTGCTCGCAGACTACTGGCTGGTCACTGCCGCCGCTCTTCGCTCTGGTGGCGCCACACACATATTGGCCATCCACGATCCCAGACACACTACTCCGAGGCACGCCGCAGCTTACATCGACCCGAACCACGACGTTCTCCGCCTCACAAGTCGCGCTCACAGGAGATGAAAGTGGGAGGGGATGATGACTATAGAAAATTCGCACAACGACTACCCAAGTCATTCAAACTTGCAGGGTCACTTCATATAGCCTTATCGCGGCACCCGTCAGTATTTCGCGGCGACCCATTTCTAACCCTGCATGTCTTCTCCAATTACCGGTGATGACCTTGGAGCATCCGCAAAGGGGTTGCATGTAACAATATTCAAGTCCTTAATGAACAAACTGCATTTCTACTTTTAAATAGAAACAGGTTTTCCGCTGAAGTTTTTCATCCCTTGAATCAAACGTTTCTAGCAATTAGAGAGAGAGAGAGAGACAGATATATATTTTTTTTTATATGGGAGAAGGTTAGCGATTTCAAAGATAAAGATTCGCCTTCCCACTTAGTTTCTGCAAGAACTAGAGGTCGCACGTTTAGATAGTATAGCAGTGCAACGTGTTATGGTAACGCACCTCGTTATGTTAGGTAGTGGTCTTTTATGTTGATGCTAATGTGTTTTGTGTTGTCCAAAATGTGAATATGTGTATGAAGCGATGTCACACATTGCCTCGCCAGTTTTGCAGGGAATATGTGCACGTCAAAACTGCGATGCGCGGTGGCCAATTCAGTCATGTATGTGCAATTGCCAGGTGAGTATATATATATATATATATATATATATATATATATAGCCGAAGCGGGGACACAGGGTTCAGGGATAGGAGGTAGGAGTTTCCGCCATCTTGGTAGGCGCAAACGGTGGTCACGTTGGTCGGTGCTGTCCGACATACTGGTACGCGTCAGAGCCAGGGCTCGATGCCATGTTGGATGTTCTTCCCTCCCGTCATCACCAGATATAAGTTTAATAAAAACATTATTATAAAAAAAATCACAAAAATTAAAAAGTATCGGCCTGCCACCTTGGATTGTTAATAATCATATCTTTTTAGAGTTTCACTGCAAATCATAATCCCAAAAAAAGAAAAAATTATGATTTTATAAACATTATTTTAATATATAGGCCTGTCCCTTCGGTACCCAGTGCATTGGGGTGCGTATTTATACCCCTCCGTCCTCACAAAACCCGTAACCAAAAGTAATTATTTTAATTTAAAAAAAATGAGTAAAAATTAAATAATTTCGGCCAGCTAACTCGGATTTATAAAAGTTTCAATCTTACTTTTAACTGTCAATAGTTTTGTCAAGAATAGATATATACAGTACATAGTCGAATCACATTATTATGACCACCTGCTAGAAGTGCCATCTGCCTCGCGTAGCCCATGACGTATGGCCCGTGACGTGGACTGGTGAAGCGGATATATAATGCGACCGACTGGCTGGTGTATGGGGCGGCTTAGCCCTGAGACGCAATAACTCCCGTCCCTACCGTGGGCTCACATAACACTTAGTTTTAGAGTAGGTTAGGGAAAAAAATGGCTGTACACAGTTTTCTTCCTGTCGTCACGCGTAAGGGAAGCGTTTTAACCGAGTCGCAAAAAGGGATGATCATCAGTTTTATGCCCCGGGC
>NQII01004858.1:167208-184460 GCA_002778355.1 Clitarchus hookeri
TATCATTTCGGAAAAAGTGACATTTGTGAACTGTTCACGTGCCTCTGTGATAAAGGTGTATCGTGAGTGGACGAATGGTACCATTGGGAATAGCCGTCGTGGAAACTGCGGAGCTCCACGCGCTATTGATGTCCGAGGTGAACGTCGACTACGACGGTGCGCGAAGACCAACTGACAGGCTACAGTCGAACAGCTCATCGTCCAAATGAACCAGGATGCATTCCAGGCACGTGTCTACCGCAACAGTTCAGCGAACCCTTCTGCGAATGGGGTTGCGGAGTAGACGGAGGGTGACTGCACCCATGCTAACACAGGTGCATCGACGAAAACGACTGGAATTTGCTCGACAGTATGGCGACTGGACCGCTACTGATTGACGACGCGTAGCCTTCTCCGACGAGTCTCGGCACAGAGAGTAAGTACTCACTTTTTTTAATTATAGTGAAATAACGCGAGCAGACAGACAGCCGCCGCTGCAGTCCGTGAGTGGTTTTATCACGAAGGCAGGTGCGGGCGTACGACTGTAGTATGCTGGCTACGGCTGTGGCCTTGGGCAACGTGCCACTTGCGTGTTAAAAAAATAATAATGAAATTTGGTTTATTCACATGCGCGAACATGCCGAAGGAAACAGAAGTCAACTAATGAGCAATAGGAATTTACTTTTCTCGGTGAATAAAAATTCGCCAACAAGAATATGTAATAAATCTCGTTTTCAGCTAAGATTTCCATAATCGAACATCTTTTTTTGATACACTGTTCACAGTCCGTAAGAGTAATCTATCAAAAATGTCATAAATATCACAGTGTAACTGACATAAAACACAACTTAAGAAAAATCCGCTGTTGCAATCTTAATTGTTTTCCGAGCTGCGTCGTGAAAATTATGTGGATTTGTTCATGTATTTCAACATGCCGAACGTTTTTCGTTTGTATTTGTGGCTGCTGAAATAGAGTAATGCTGCTGTTTTGAAAACGTTTATCCCATAGACAGGAAAGGCGATGACTGGAAACAGGAAAAAAAANAAAAAAAAAAAAAAAAAATGTTATAGGCGGGAACACTGGTTTCCATGGCACTCCGATTGGCTGGCGCAAAAAAAAGTATTATAAGAAAGTTAAACGCCACATTAAGTACAGACGCGAGCTATCATTCAACTACAGGTATTGCATTCCATGCTATGGTGCCATGCCGGTTGTAGACGGTCCTTGGACTTAGTGTAAGGCACCTACACGCAGTGGCTGCACTGACGCGACACCGATATCTGGCCAGGTCGATTTAATTAGTAGAACACGCGGGGGAGGGGGGCAGCGCTCCAGGTCTTCATTGTGATACGGCGATGCTGCCGTCGCACCGTCTGAGCCTGTTGGTGCAAAAGTCGTTCATTAAAGGCAAAATAACTGTTCATACAGGTGCGTCTCTANGTCGCACCGTCTGAGCCTGTTGGTGCAAAAGTCGTTCATTAAAGGCAAAATAACTGTTCATACAGGTGCGTCTCTATACAAAACAAATTCAATTTAGTTGTTGCAGGAAACAAAAGGTTATAACACACGCACATGAGCACTTACACACATCANGTCGCACCGTCTGAGCCTGTTAGTGCAAAAGTCGTTCATTAAAGGCAAAATAACTGTTCATACAGGTGCGTCTCTCTACAAAACAAATTCAATTTAGTTGTTGCAGGAAACAAAAGGTTATAACACACGCACATGAGCACTTACACACATCANTACAAAACAAATTCAATTTAGTTGTTGCAGGAAACAAAAGGTTATAACACACGCACATGAGCACTTACACACATCAAAGACATAGATGTCAAAGCTCGTGGCTCTGTACGCATAGCAATGCGTGTTTTTACATTCAAGATGCACACGTGCTCTCACACACACTTAAACATATGTATCAAAGCTCGCGGCTCTGTACGCACAGCGACACTGATTCGACATTGTAGACACGCGCGCGCACTAAACTTCGTTTTAAGATAGACATACAATATTCGCGCAACGTTTGATTGCAGTTGGGTAGGTAGCCGCGAAAAAAAATCCCGTGACTACATCCGTTTTTAATATTATTACCGTTTTGCCTATATCTTAGCCACATCGCGTATTTGTGAGCAGGCAGTATCTGAGACGCATTCGTTTTCTCAGCCACAAAAAAATTATGTAGGTATATTAATATGTTATTTTATATTATACAGTATACTATCAAACCCACTCAAACATGCGATGCTAATGTATTACAATACGAGGGAACGTTGAGAAATTTAAATATTTGTCAATAGTTTCGCAATAACGAAATACTAGAACAGGAAGAGTAATTGCGTTTAAAAAATTAAATACTATACTTATTTAATTTCCGCAGGCCTATCCCATAACACGATACCCATATAAATNATTGCGTTTAAAAAATTAAATACTATACTTATTTAATTTCCGCAGGCCTATCCCATAACACGATACCCATATAAAAAAAAAATTAAAATTGGTTAGTAAAAATTAATGTAGTAATTTAAAAATAATTTAAGTTTCTTAGACAACAGAAGTGTTTGTAAAAATGTGTCTACAGCTTTACCGTACATGTAATGTTTGCACTACCGCGGAACAAAGTCTTTTATAATTCGTGTGCAGAATACCGTAAAAATAATAGTAGGCAACGCACTACTCTCAAAAATATGTTTGAGGAATACAGTATGGTGGTAGGAAAAAATTTCTTCGATCTATAATAATTGAGAGTGAGGGAGAGATCACTGTTGGGTTTTGCATGCTAACAATAAACTATATGAAGCTATCAAGAGCTGCATATTACACAATCAAGATACCGTAAAAAATAATTTTGATGAACGCTGGGTACACCATTTGAATAATAGTGCATTAATCACTATTTTTTCGCGGTCGCTAAACATGGTGGTAGTAGCCATACAAAATGCGTCGTTTTACTTTAAATGATGCATTTAACTTATATCGGTGTAGCCCTTGGCGGGAGGTAATAGCGTAGCAGCCAAGCTCCCCCCCTTCCCCTTCCCGCGGCGTAGAAGGGCATGATTCCCGGCGTGGTCCGTCTTGGATTTTTGTCTGTGCTGGAATGGCTTTCTCGGGGTCTGCATTTCGTTATCGAATGTTTTGCTATCACGTAGTAGTGTACGTAACTTTTTTTACACAACTATGCTACATCCACATCAATTCCATTTGCAATGCTAAGTATGATATACATTTACCGAATTAAAATTGTGTGTGTGTTCGTGGTTGTCTCTTGGTTATCCAACGTCGAGCTGATTTTTGTGTGGTCCGTTGGAATACCTAGTCGAGACGTCTAGCTTTTGGCAGCACATATCTGCTATTTTTGGTAAGTATGCAGGAAAAATAAATCAATGCTGTTTTATGCAATTAAGTTAATAGTCGTGAAATTAAGGTCGTACACTGCTATGGCCAGAGCCACCCAGAGACCTGGGGTAAAGCTATAATTTTTTTTACACGAAACAATTTATGTACATATTTATGCTGCATTACCGGCAGTAAACACGTTGCTTTTAAACAGTATACTGTCAAGCTAAATATCGATAAGAAAAAATTGTTCCCCTGTTTTTATTATAATATTGAAAAAAAAAAAAACTTTATCCGATACAAAAATTCTCCAGCTATAAACCAAGTCGCGACACTGTCTAATGCTCTCCATAATTATATTATATGCTACAATCGTATACATATGAGTAGATTCGCATCGTCACATGGCAATGTCAGTAAATTATAAGGTGAAAATCTTCCTAATTTTAATAAATTTGAAGGGAACCTTGAGCAAAAATGCCCAGACTAAGACAACTTAAAAAAAAAAGGCAGGTTGATTTGGAAAGGTAAAGAAAAATGTTTTTACGAGCTGGTTGTAATCAAAACGTCAGCATCATAACGTAATTGTTTCTAAACGTACTATACTAGCAAAGTACCAAATACGTGAAAGGTCTGGGGCTACTAAGACGTTAGGACGACTTGAAAAAGCACATTAGAATATGCATTGGCAGAGTAAAACAAGCGGCATCAACACAATGCAGATTCTGTAGTGCGACCTTCACACAGTTAGGTACAGCCCGAAGGTGCGAGGCAATCTGTTAGTTAAACCCAGATAAACAGACATATACATGCGAGGATTGTGGTAGGGAATTCACGAATACACACTGGCAAATCATGTAGTGAAATGCAACGGTCCAGCCCCACCTCCAGCGAAGCGACGACATGTTGCTGCCTCCGTCCCAGCTCGTCCGATTTCGACAGAGGGTAGTTCCCACCACAGCCGCAAAGTAGTTGTCGGGGCCAGCGAACCCAATGAGTTCGGGTTTGTAGAAGCAGAGACAGCCTTCAGAGGCGTAATGAAGACCCTCGTCGCTGTAAAACACCTCGAGCCAGCCCATGGACATCTACAGCTACCTTGATAACATGAAGGAGCGGATTATAGGACAACTGGAGCAGATAATCAAAAACCAAGTGGGCCATAAAATCTAATTTATCCTTGGAATGCATTTATGGGAAGCCAGAGCCACATGCGCACGAGACAGACAACAGGGCTTTTAAAACGAAGACGTGCCCCTCTACAATGTCAGCGACATAGTTAGCTGTGTCGGCCAGTATCGAAAAGATATGTCAAGAGAAGGAATACCAGGGGAAGGGAAATGGCTGGACCCTCACCACGGTGAAACGCCTGCAGCCCCGAATCAACAAGCTAGAACCTCGACATGCCTCATCTTACATCGAACTGCGAGAATCAGTCAAGAGGAAAGAAGCCATCACCAACCCGAAAAATACTGGCAACCACAAGTGCTTCAAATTGAGCCTGCTTGATAGATACGTTTGAGGCGTACACCCCGAGGGAGTCGACCACTGCTATAAAGCCCTAGAAACCAAATTCGATTTTACAGGTTTCAAGTTACCCACCTTGCTGCATTAAATCAAAATATTCGAGAACAGCAACCCCACAGTGTCAGTCAATGTGTACTCGCTCACCAATGTAGAGAAGGTCGTTCCCGTAGGAGTTGTGAAAGAGGAGAAGTCCAAACACTTTGGCCTGCTGCTGCTAATGACCGAGGAAAATTCTCACTATAGATAAATCACGTATTTTTCAAGACTTGTGCATGCCCAGGTATCGGCTAACAACTGAAAAATTCATATATGTAAGCAGTGCCTTACATTTTACCATCGTCTGCCGACAAAATCGGGGAGGATGCAGAAGAAAAAAATCATAAAGGATACAGTTGAAATATTGTAGACCCCATGCCCCAGCAAGAATAGAGATGCCACAGCACGAAAAAAGTAGCCGAAGACCCGTGTTAAAATTTAAAATTATTAGAATGGATACAAGCTCCAGATTGTTGTTTAATAAAATACTGACACACTTTCTCAAATTAAACTTGCATAAAGCACTGTCCCAATTAAACACATTTTAAAATGGTAGGTCTACTATGCGCCATACGGTAGATTACACCTGACTATATAACTTGTGTATACGTAAAGTTTGGGAGGTGATTCCTTATGAAATGAGGTGGGACATATATGAACGGTTTATGGCCTAGTGTGATTATAAACGGTGTGTTAAACCCCGAAAATGAAAAAAAAAATGGTTTTAATTAGAAACGTCGAAATCTATGAGGTATTAAAGAATACGAATGTTGACAGTGTATCGCTAAAATAAGATAAACATTTATAACAACATCCCCCATTAGGNATTGCGTTTAAAAAATTAAATACTATACTTATTTAATTTCCGCAGGCCTATCCCATAACACGATACCCATATAAATAAAAAATTTAAAATTGGTTAGTAAAAATTAATGTAGTAATTTAAAAATAATTTAAGTTTCTTAGACAACAGAAGTGTTTGTAAAAATGTGTCTACCGCTTTACCGTACATGTAATGTTTGCACTACCGCGGAACAAAGTCTTTTATAATTCGTGTGCAGAATACCGTAAAAATAATAGTAGGGAACGCACTACTCTCAAAAATATGTTTGAGGAATACAGTATGGTGGTAGGAAAAAATTTCTTCGATCTATAATAATTGAGAGTGAGGGAGAGATCACTGTTGGGTTTTGCATGCTAACAATAAACTATATGAAGCTATCAAGAGCTGCATATTACACAATCAAGATACCGTAAAAAATAATTTTGATGAACGCTGGGTAAACCATTTAAATAATAGTGCATTAACCACTATTTTTTCGCGGTCGCTAAACATGGTGGTAGTAGCCATACCAAATGCGTCGTTTTACTTTAAATGATGCATTTAACTTATATCGGTGTAGCCCTTGGCGGGAGGCAATAGCAAAGCAGCCAAACTCCCCCCCCCTTCCCGCGGCGTAGAAGAGCATGATTCCCGGCGTGGTCCGTCTTGGATTTTTGTCTGTGCTGGAATGGCTTTCTCGGGGTCTGCATTTCGTTATCGAATGTTTTGCTATCACGTAGTAGTGTACGTAACTTTTTTTACACAACTATGCTACATCCACATCAATTCCATTTGCAATGCTAAGTATGATATACATTTACCGAATTAAAATTGTGTGTGTGTTCGTGGTTGTCTCTTGGTTATCCAACGCCGAGCTGATTTTTGTGTGGTCCGTTGGAATACCTAGTCGAGACGTCTAGCTTTTGGCAGCACATATCTGCTGTTTTTGGTAAGTATGCAGGAAAAATAAATCAATGCTGTTTTATGCAATTAAGTTCATAGTCGTGAAATTAAGGTCGTACACTGCTATGGCCAGAGCCACCCAGAGACCTGGGGTAAAGCTAGAATTTTTTTTACACGAAACAATTTATGTACATATTTATTCTGCATTACCGGCAGTAAACACGTTGCTTGTAAACAGTATACTGTCAAGCTAAATATCGATAAGAAAAAATAGTTCCCCTGTTTTTATTATAATATTGAAAAAAAAAAAAACTTTATACGATACAAAAATTCTCCAGCTATAAACCAAGTCGCGACACTGTCTAATGCTCTCCATAATTATATTATATGCTACAATCGTATACATATGAGTAGATTCGCATCGTCACATGGCAATGTCAGTCAATTATAAGGTAAAAATCTTCCTAATTTTAATAAATTTGAAGGGAACCTTGAGCAAAAATGCTTAGACTAAGACAACTTAAAAAAAAGGCAGGTTGATTTGAAAAGGTAAAGAAATTTTTTTTTACGAGCTGGTTGTAATCAAAACGTCAGCATCATAACGTAATTGTTTCTAAACGCACTATACTAGCAAAGTACCAAATACGTGAAAGGTCTGGGGCTACTAAGACGTTAGGACGACTTGAAAAAGCACATTAGAATATGCATTGGCAGAGTACAACAAGCGGAATCAACACAATGCAGATTCTGTAGTGCGACCTTCACACAGTTAGGTACAGCCCGAAGGTACTAGGCAATCTGTTAGTTAAACCCAGATAAACAGACATATACATGCGAGGATTGTGGTAGGGAATTCACGAATACACACTGGCAAATCTTGTAGTGAAATTCAACGGTCCAGCCCCACCTCCAGCGAAGCGACGACATGTTGCTGCCTCCGTCCCAGCTCGTCCGATTTCGACAGAGGGTAGTTCCCACCACAGCCGCAAAGTAGTTGTCGGGGCCAGCAAACCCAATGAGTTCGGGTTTGTAGAAGCAGAGACAGCCTTCAGAGGCGTAATGAAGACCCTCGTCGCTGTAAAACACCTCGAGCCAGCCCATGGACATCTACAGCTACCTTGAGAACATGAAGGAGCGGATTATAGGACAACTGGAGCAGATAATCAAAGACCAGGTGGGTCATAAAATTTAATTTATCCTTGGAATGCATTTATGGGGAGCCAGAGCCACATGAGCACGAGACAGACAACAGGGCTTTTAAAACGAAGAACGTGCCCCTCTACAATGTCAGCGACATAGTTAGCTGTGTCGGCCAGTATCGAAAAGATATGTCAAGAGAGGGAATACCAGGGGAAGGGAAATGGCTGCACCCTCACCACTGTGAAACGCCTGCAGCCCCGAATAAACAAGCTAGAACCTCGACATGCCTCATCTTACATCGAACTGCCGAGAATCAGTAAAGAGGAAAGAAGCCATCACCAACCCGAAAAATACTGGCAACCACAAGTGCTTCAAATTGAGCCTGCTTGATAGATACGTTTGAGGCGTACATCCCGAGGGAGTCGACCACTGCTATAAAGCCCTATAAACCAAATTCGATTTTACAGGTTTCAAGTTACCCACCTTGCTGCATTAAATCAAAATATTCGAGAACAGCAACCCNAAACCAAATTCGATTTTACAGGTTTCAAGTTACCCACCTTGCTGCATTAAATCAAAATATTCGAGAACAGCAACCCCACAGTGTCAGTCAATGTGTACTCGCTCACCAATGTAGAGAAGGTCGTTCCCGTAGGAGTTGTGAAAGAGGAGAAGTCCAAACACTTTGGCCTGCTGCTGCTAATGACCGAGGAAAATTCTCACTATAGATAAATCACGTATTTTTCAAGACTTGTGCATGCCCAGGTATCGGCTAACAACTGAAAGATTCATATATGTAAGCAGTGCCTTACATTTTACCATCGTCTGCCGACAAAATCGGGGAGGATGCAGAAGAAAAAAATCATAAAGGATACAGTTGAAATATTGTAGACCCCATGCCCCAGCAAGAATAGAGATGCCACAGCACGAAAAAAGTAGCCGAAGACCCGTGTTAAAATTTAAAATTATTAGAATGGATACAAGCTCCAGATTGTTGTTTAATAAAATACTGACACACTTTCTCAAATTAAACTTGCATAAAGCACTGTCCCAATTAAACACATTTTAAAATGGTAGGTCTACTATGCGCCATACGGTAGATTACACCTGACTATATAANCACTGTCCCAATTAAACACATTTTAAAATGGTAGGTCTACTATGCGCCATACGGTAGATTACACCTGACTATATAGCTTGTGTATACGTAAAGTTTGGGAGGTGATTCCTTATGAAATGAGGTGGGACATATATGAACGGTTTATGGCCTAGTGTGATTATAAACGGTGTGTTAAACCCCGAAAATGAAAAAAAAAATGGTTTTAATTAGAAACGTCGAAATCTACTAGGTATTAAAGAATACGAATGTTGACAGTGTATCGCTAAAATAAGATAAACATTTATAACAACATCCCCCATTAGGNAGGTATTAAAGAATACGAATGTTGACAGTGTATCGCTAAAATAAGATAAACATTTATAACAACATCCCCCATTAGGAACAAAATACGTAGGCGATTGCAATTATCTCATCACGTCAAATGTCGTAGCCCTGGGCATTTAGTGAATTTAATATTTTTACTCACCAAGCCCATGTACAAAAAATGCCTAGTTGTAACACCTGCAGCGGCTATTCTCTCAAAAACGGAGATGGTTAAAGCGTATTTCATTTTAGTTATCATTAGAAACGTCAATGTACATTAATATCGAGGCAGTTAAGCATTAAAAAAGTGCTGATTGTAAAAATATGTACCCATTATGAAACCCTATAGTTAATATAAATTATTCCATGTAAAATAATGCGTTAATCTTCATGTATATTTTTTTGGTTACAAATTGTTTTATTTATCCAATCTATTATTTCTGCAAATAAAAATATAACATTGTTTTTCCATAATCATATACCTCGTGAAACGTAAATAGATATAATAGCTATAGGTAGAATATATAAATAAATAAATAAATGTATATATATATATATACATCGCTTTATTGTGCAGTGTATCATTATACGTCTGTCAATTTACACAACATTAAAGGTTCTCTTCTGGGTGACAGCGTAACAACACTGCGAAATGAAATATTGAAAGACTCCGCCAAAGGGAAGTTTTTTTTTCTAGGTAAATAATAAATGCACGCTGAGAGCGACGCTGACAGGCGCATGTAATGCTCTATCGCCTCTGTGCTCAAGGTACGGAGTAGACGGACAGTGTTTTCGTTGTACAGAGAGCAGCTAAGCAGCTGTAAGAAGTGATGCTGTAGTTCATTACTGAGCAAGGGCGCCCTTTCTTGTCCCGTGTTCGTCGTGATACAGCAGTCCGAGAAAGCGAGTGGCCTGACGCAGCGATGACGTAGTACTGACGTCAGCGTGTACCTGCGGGTTCACTTCTCGTCTCCGTCTTCCTGCTTTACCTGGATGGTCTGCGAGACTGTTCACACTATATAAACTACTTCGCCAGATTATAAAGATATCTTTTGGTTGCATAACCAAATAATTTGAAAGCTTGTGGCCAGTCGCTGCGGACTTGAGCACTCAAGCACGAAGTAAATAAGAATACAGAATTAAATAAACGCTTATTCTGCGAACAGCAGCCGCACACGTCGCAATGATTGTGANCACACTATATAAACTACTTCGCCAGATTATAAATATATCTTTTGGTTGCATAACCAAATAATTTGAAAGCTTGTGGTCAGTCGCTGCGGACTTGAGCACTCAAGCACGAAGTAAATAAGAATACAGAATTAAATAACCGCTTATTCTGCGAACAGCAGCCGCACACGTCGCAATGATTGTAAGCTTGTGATCAAAACTTGATGTGGCGAGCGCACGGCAGGTAGGTGCAGGCAGGGTAAGCCGCTCCAGGAGCAGATAAGCCCCGCGTGCTCGTTATGCAAGGCGAGGCGAAGGATGCAGCGGTGCAGCTGAGAGCTCGTGTGACGGCGACACACTCGCCACAGGTCATGGGTCAACTCCCGTGCACACAGCAGCCGAGTGCTTTGTCGCCACTCAGTGTTGCCACATGACACTTAGCAAAATTCCTCACTTAGTAAAAAAAAATTAAAAATGTTTTCCGACAATTTCGGAACTTTAAAAAAATTTCGTATTGCGTTGTGGCTCGAGTGTTTTTCCTGTCTATGCTTTGTATGTTATACTCCGTTGTAAAAGAGATAAATCATAGCGCGAAAAAAATGCAGCAGTTACAGCAAAGTCTTAATTAAATGGGAAGTGATTGTTTAACAGGCCTGGTCAATTATTTTTTTATTATGGAAAGCTGTTTTTCATGTTTAGCCCTCGTCTTTACGGTTACATGAAATTGTAAGGTTTTAATAAGAATGAAAGTGAGGGCTGCAATGAGCTACGATGAATTCATGCTGCTCATAAAATGTGAAGAGTGTGAATGAATCCAGAGTGAAGGATTTCTCGTTGCTAACAGATAAAATACGACTACACACCTAAATGTCACCGATATCAACGACTTTGGTCAAAATTGACTTTGCGTATCCGATACTGAATTGTGCAACATACGACAGTTCCCAGTTGCAAATTGTATGCGTCAATAAATGGCGACAAGTGAATTCAATACCCAATTTTCTTAACAGTCACGCTCAGGAATAAGTTATGCACGTTTTCCCAAAAAATGCACCACAAATCCGTACCAAAAAGTGGCAATTTGTCAATTTCATCATTAACGTAAAAAATTTTCAAATGCTTCATATTTCAGTAAATTTAATCTGGAACATAAGTTACGGACGCATGTGAAATTTTCCCACAATTCGCCGATATTTACTGCCTTTTGTGTCGCCCTATTATCTACACTGACCAGCATTTACATCAGAATGAGTTTAAAAATACCGTGGTATTTAATTTTACGTTTCACAAGGGTGAACGAAATATGAGAATCTATCCAGGAACCTCAAAATTTCTGATCAGATTACATAATTTCTCAACGGATATTTATTAATCATAAAAAAATATTAAATACTTGCTATATTAAATGAGTAAATTGTTCAGCCGTCTTAAGATATTGTATTGCATGTTAGGAAATATTTTGGAGGGTAAAAGTTTTAATATCTAAACATTTATAAAACATATTATAACCCTTGACAATGTTTTTCTTAAAAGGCATAGTGTAGTTAACGGTGGTAGTAGCAGTTAAATGTTTATTTCCTTAAACCATTTTTGTTCCAGGATTCCGTGATAAATTTTCGCATTTAAATTTTATGGTTTATAATTTAACAGAATACATAAGAATAAATAAGTGACACAGTCCATTACATCGTGAATCCCAGCCGCACACGCCAGCAAAATGGCGTTACTGATAAGCAATATGTGGGAAAGACGATCGCTGATAAGCACCTGGTAACTTTCTTCATCAGCTCGAAAAAAAATGGTAACCTTTGACATTACGCAGTAACCAATCAGACACAAGGCCCGTTCCCAGAGCCTTGCGGAGCCACTCGGGTAATAGATAGCCCCACTTCAAAGGAACCGTAACTTCATTCCACTTCTGTACTCTTATTTATTCTGTGATATAATTTTTCTCCTGCCATTACCGCCGAGGATTATTTCCACGGAGTATTCACGCTTTCTAAAAGAAACGACAGGAATGAAATTGAGAGATCTGGGAGGCTTTTAACATCAAGATCTTGAGTGAGTGAAGATATTTAGGTAGCTCTTAACATCAAGGTCTTGAGAGCCGATGAAGATGAAGTGACGTGAGTATGGAGCAGCGCCGAATTGTAAGGACGGGGGGAACGGGAGATCCCGAGAAAAACTGCCGAACAGCGGCATCATCCGGCACGATTCCCACGTGCGAAATTCCGGGGGCTACCCGCAGGAAATCGAACCCGGTTCGCCTTGGTGGGAGGCGAGTAGTCTGACCATCACACCACCGCGGCCCCAGAAACGACAGGTGAATGGCAGCAGACTCGGGTTCAAGATAGCTTCTCATCTCTCGACACTGCCTCACGTGCATCTGTTTGTTACGATTATCCTCGCATCAGTTACCAAACACGCGTTGGACGAAACCTGCGGTGACCGCACGCCACTGAGTTTGCAAACAATTCGCTACGGGACCATGATCGACCTCTCTATCTATCTCTCTCTGTTTTCCCCACGGTGCAGTTAACACGCCTGTGTATTTGCTTAGTGATTGGCCGCGTGTTGATACAGCCGCTGTTTGCTGTTGGAAACCCTTGTGACAGATTTGCCGGCAGCCAGGTCCCATTGTCGTAAACGTGGTTTTCATTTCCAATTGCGGTGAACAGTTCGTGAGATAACGTCATCTACTGCTAGTATTCCATTTTGTAAGTACCATCGTTCACATACACATGTAGTATTCACACCTGCAAGGGTTTAAATCTTATTTAATTATCCTGTAAAATTATTATATTCGCCAATGTTTGTATATGCACACATGTCGTTTTAAGGCCGCTTTCAAAACATGCCATAACGAAGGAATACGTAGTCTGCACGTCATAATAATATGTGGCAGGTTTAACAATATTTTTGGTGGCTGAACGAAATTGTACACGTAAAAACGCACAGATTTCAATCGTTTAGATACACACGCAGCATTCACATAAACTAAGTCCTAAGCAGAGAAAATATTATACTGCCCAGTTATGAAACGCGCGTGTGTGTGTGTGTGTGTGTCGCTTTCAAAAATCTCTCTGTGTCGGAAAAGGATAAAGTGCGCACCACTTAAAAAACCTTGGTCGTATACGCCCAAAATGTATACAGCTGTTTTAACAAAGGTTTTTATAGGTGAACAAAATTTGGAAGAAAACAAACACTATTCGTTTATGTAAGAGACTATCTAATGAGAATGCAAAAAGTTACTGGTATAACTAATGAGCATACTTTCCTTAAAATAGGTGCAATTAATTTTTAAATTATTTCTAGAAAAACTGAGTTTGTAGAAAGGACTTGACTTCTCTTTGAATGCAATAACTTAAGTAATGAAACCAGAAACTTACGCAACAGTAGTGAGACAACTACAAATACACACATGCCTCACCCGGGATTTGAACCCAGAAAACCTCGGACTGTAAACTAGCGTGCAGTCCACTGCATTACGGAGGTCGGATTAGGAACATCAACTTCGGATTTAATCAGTCTAATGTTTCGAATGGTAGGGTTGAATAATCTGAAATATTAACAGGGTCTTTATTTTGAAAACAAGTGACTAGGCCACATAAAACATGTTGGCTTACATGGCCTACCGTAGCGCTACTTGTGTGAAGGATTTGATGGGAATAAGTTGTATGGTCCCTAATACATGACATAAAAAACTTTATTTTCTTTTTTGATGCTAATGTACACAATTTCCAGAAAAGAGGCTCTATATAGGATGCTTCTAATGTTTACTGTCTACATATGAATTATGATTGAATTTGGTTAAATTGTTTAAAACAAACAACAAACTTACCTAAATGGTTTGTGCAACTGCCATTTTAAAAATCGTTGTGTGACCCATTTAAATAATTAACATTTACATGGCCTTCTGTAGCGTTTATGGTGTGCATAATTTGGTACAAATTTATTTTAAATATTCCAGTGTAACATTTGTTGTGAATCGGTTGATTGGTTCTATAGATATGGCATAAATCTCCATAATTTTCATTTGGAAATCTTCATAATTGGCGGACAAAAAAATTAATGTAACAGCAATTTCGATGATTGTATTCTGCCAATAAACAAAGTGAAGTTAAAATATATTACATACAATCGTAGATATCGTCTACAAAACTTCATCGAAGTTGTATGACGAGGGGCAATGAACACGAACATTCTTCAGCCAAGATTGCTGGTGCTGGCTTGTCAGTGATGGGACCCTATCGAGAGCCTCGCGTAGCCAATCAGAGACCTGCCCCTTTGGTGATGTCGGGAGCGATGTCTATGTTATGAATTTGACGACTGTATCTTAAACAGGCCAGAAAATACGACCAACTATGCATATAAGTAAGTAAAGGACATAAATGACTCTGTGATATTCGTTGTCGGGAATGATGTATATGTTACGAATTTGGCGTCTGTATCTTAAACTGTTCGGAAATTACGATTAACTATGCTTATAAGTACGTATAGGGCATACATGACTCAGTGATAATTTTCTTTTTCGGGAATTATGCCTATGTTACGAATTTGATGCCTGTATCTTAAACGGTTCGGAAATTGTGGTCAAATATTATATAAGTACATATAAGGCATAAATGACCCTGAGTTAATTTTCGTTGTCGGGGGCGATGCCTATGTTACGAATTTGACGCCTGTATCTTAAACGGTTCGAAAATTATGGTCAATTATGCTTATCAGTAAGTATGGGGCATAAATGACCCTGTGTTAATTGTTGTTTTCGGGGATGATGGGTATGTTACGAATTTAGTGGCTATATCTTAAACGAATCAGACATTAGGGCCTACTATGCTTATACGATGTGAGAAGTTGCATAAGAGGGGGCAATGAACACGAACGTTCTTCAGCCAAGATGTATGGTGTTGGCTTGTCAGTGATGGGACCCTTTCGAGAGCCACTCGTAGCCAATCAGAGACGACACCATTTCAAGAGCCTTGCGTAGCCAATCATAGACGAGAGCCTCGTGTACCTGTTTGCACATTCTGGATGACATTGTACAATTTTGAGCCAGATTCATCTGGATTGTGCAAACCATCCAGATTGTGTATGATATATTTTTTGGAGAAAATCTTGGAATATTTTGATGGAAATTCGGGGAATTTTGAGGGACAACTTGCCGTTTTCTAGGGCAAAAAGGAAAATTTCGAGGGAAAAAATGACGTCATCCTAGATGGCCGCGGTTCGTCCCATCGTCACACACCTGACACCCCTGTCCCAGAACATAGTATTTATAACTACTGACGAACGATTATGAGAGTTGCTAAAAATTTTATTGAGTTATAATTTAAATTCTTAGATGCACGATAATACAAGATTTTAAATGTCTTAAAGTGTTTTACCTACGCACACTGAATTTCAACCACGTGATCTTCTGATCGTCATAACGGGGTAGAGAGCCTGGCAACAGCGCACGCTATCTGTATTGCAGTCTATTAATTATTGTACTGCGATCTGCACTTAATTTATAACGTCTTCCAATTGCTTCCAATCGACTGCACTGAGTGCGCCTCAAAAACTAGAAAAGTGCAATTATCAAGTGACTGACCGAAGCGAGTGTAGTTTGTTATTGCACTGGCAATTGGAAGNTTGTGTACCTGTTTGCACATTCTGGATGACATTGTACAATTTTGAGCCAGATTCATCTGGATTGTGCAAACCATCGAGATTGTGTATGATATATTTTTTGGAGAAAATCTTGGAAAATTTTGATGGAAATTCGGGGAATTTTGAGGGACAACTTGCTGTTTTCTAGGGCAAAAAGGAAAATTTCGAGGGAAAAAATGACGTCATCCTAGATGGCCGCGGTTCGTCCCATCGTCACACACCTGACACCCCTGTCCCAGAACATAGTATTTATAACTACTGACGAACGATTATGAGAGTTGCTAAAAATTTTATTGAGTGATAATTTAAATTCTTAGATGCACGATAATACAAGATTTTAAATTTCTTAAAGTGTTTTACCTACGCACACTGAATTTCAACCACGCGATCTTCTGATCGTCATAACGGGGTAGAGAGCCTGGCAACAGCGCACGCTATCTGTATTGCAGTCTATTAATTATTNTCGTCATAACGGGGTAGAGAGCCTGGCAACAGCGCACGCTATCTGTATTGCAGTCTATTAATTATTGTACTGCGAACTGCACTTAATTTATAACGTCTTCCAATTGCTTCCAATCGACTGCACTGAGTGCGCCCCAAAAACTAGAAAAGTGCAATTATCAAGTGACTGACCGAAGCGAGTGTAGTTTGTTATTGCACTGGCAATTGGAAGTCGCAGCGTTTTGAGTGGAAAACAGTGTTGTGAATATGAGTTATAAAACTAACTTCATCTTCCGAGTACTGATGAACCACGTCATCACTATATCTCACTATTTTAGGTTTCTCTTTACTAACATTTCTTCCGAAAGACGCACAACCATTTCTGCTTCTCCTGAAGTGTTATCTGACAATTCTAAACTTTCCAAAATCACAAGTAATTTTTTCTTGTTTATAACATCGGACACTTCCATATTGTACTGAAGCAGCCGCACTGACTCCAGAGCCAGTGCAGAAGATAGTGCACTCAGTGCGCACCCGTTCAGTGCAACACAGTAATTGGAATATGAAAATCGATTTCACTCGATGCGAGTTCCGGTAATTGGAAGACGCGGCACTCTGCCAGTGCGCNGCCAGTGCGCACTGAGTGCAGTCCAGTGCAGTCATTGGAGAACGCGGCACTCGGCCAGTGCGCACTGAGTGCAGTCCAGTGCAGTCATTGGACGGCACTCGGCCAGTGCGCACTGATAGCAGTCCAGTGCAGTCATTGGAGAACGCGGCACTCGGCCAGTGCGCACTGAGTGCAGTCCAGTGCAGTCATTGGA
>NQII01004859.1:0-118110 GCA_002778355.1 Clitarchus hookeri
CATTTTAGTTCTCTTAGGCCCGCCTGACACGCATCAGGGGACTGCTATCATAAACATATCAGTTATCAGTAAGGCCGTGTGGACTTTCAAAGGTCAAACACCGGCTCATGTTGGGCGTGGTGTTCAGAACCTGTAGCATAACCAAGATAGTCGTGCAATACAAGTATAGGCTGTTTTGAAATCAACCTTTGCAAAATGCCACTGCCCCTACCTGCGTATATTTTAACGGACACATTGACCGGCGTGCGTCCAGTAAAGTTGGCAACGACGGAGAGAAAGTAGTTCCGTGTGTTAACCTTAAATTAAAAGTGTAAAGTAAACATTTGTGAATGCTGAATTATTTGATTTTCCTTCTTGTTGTTTTTAATGCATATTGGTGTAAGAATAAAAACATTTATAAAATATTTATTTTTCTAAAAATGTACGATTGCTCTTGACCGACGTACGAATTAAGTGATCAATAGGGACACCTGATTTTCGCGAAAAGAGTTTCACGCAGGCTAGATTTCAATACTGTAGATGTTGAACTGCTGTTTTCTGTCGTTATTTGTAGCTTCTCTTCGTGACGAGTTAGTCTGGTTGCGACGTTAGCGCCCGTTGCGCAAGATATTTTCTTTGCTTTCAACNATTACCTTCTCCTCCATCTAGTGCGTCTTAATTTTTTATGCTATTCAGATAGTTTATTTAAGCCGTTGCATGGCTCGAGCGTTTCACCTGCAAGAATTCTCCATATGGTTTAACCACCGCACTTGCGTAGGACGTTGAAACCGTGATGGGGCTCATTTTAATTTAGTATTCTTGCCTGAGTCGTCGAGCATTAGGGCGTAATTAACGGAGAGTCGTGGACAAATTTTGTGTGTTAGTGGCTGTTTTTAAATTTTTTTAGTGTTTGTGTGGCATAGTTGTGTTTTTCTTGGGTAGGCAGTAATGCTAGAGTTTTTTCAAAATTATGGTTTCGGTTGCCCTTCTAAATTCTGTCTTGGTTTAAACTAAAACTTTGTGTCGGTATGTCTCCTTGTTTTAACGTGTCTTGTATTTTTTGTTCGCTGCCCAAGAGTTAATCTTTTTAAGTAATTTTGGTGTCCACGACTCTCGCGTTGGACTGTCTTGTATACGTTTTTAAATGTGTTTAATCTGCAACTTTTTTATTCGGTTGAAGCTTTGACTGATAGTTTGACTGCCTTCTCAGAAATCTTAATACTTTTAATAGTAATTCTAATATGTTAATTTTCTATGAAACTGAGGGTTTACTGGGCTTACACAGCTGCTCTCCTTTGTAGTTGCTGAAGTATTCATACAGTTTTCTAATAATTGTTTTAATCATCTTGGTATTTAATAATGTTTTCATTTAAAGTTCATGCAAGTTGTATTATTAAAGTTTTGTGATCAATTTATAAATTTTATGTAAATCAAGAAGGAATTTTCATTGTAATGCTTTTGCATATTTTAATGTCATGTATAATCGCTTAAGGGTGCCTTACAGAATTTTGGTGTATAATTATTTGAAAATATATAATTTTTAAATTCATTCTTGCCAATATTATTTGTGCTACGGCACATGGTATTTACCAGAATAAGGTTACTGCAGAAGTGAACAGCTGTGATTCGCGGGCAGGCATATGAGACGCGTAACAACTAAACCTATCCAATTGCGAAATTGGATGCGAACTCAAGCGTTTTGAAATATATCGTGACAAGAACTCTTTTGGCGAAAATCGAGTGGCCCGAGTGATCAGACCCATAGTAACGTTAATTGTACATATGGTGGAAGTATACACAATGTGCTTACAACTAGATTTTAAGCAGGGCTATCAAAAGTTCTCATTTTACCGTGAACAATATATACACTATTTTTGACTAGGTTGCAACGCAAATATTATATAATCGCAAAATGTCGTATTTCGTAAAAGCGCGAATTTGGGTTAAAACCAAATGTAAACCAACGTCACGTCATTTTTGAAACACGTTTTCACAGCAATTCTCAAGCCAATGTTGGAGACATGCCGACATGCGCAGAATACGAAAATCAGCCCACCTCATCTTCATTTAGTGTATGGTTCTCCCCCGCCCGCTGTTGTTCCAGCTAAGCAGTAGCGGCAAATCTTGGGTGCGGAATGCGACTAACTTGCCGCTGTCGTTTGCATATTATTAAAACAGAATTCTTCAAACATTTTTTTCGTGGTATTACGTAGAACTTCCCGGCAACTTCTCGCCAAAAATGTTATTAACAATAAAAAATATATATAAAAATATAAACATTATTTAAATATATACATGTAGGAGGTCCGGGTTCGATGACAGGCAGATTGACTAAGCTCCCGACATGACCGGCCCTCGCCAGGTTGACAAGTGTCCATCTTGTCAGCCATGTTGGATGTAGGTGACCTTAACCCCAGTGACCTTGAAGCCAAAAAATTCTAAAAATTCCCAAAGATATATAAAAATTCCAAAAAATTATAAAGAATTATTATTAAATACGCACATTTCCAGAGGCCTCACCATGACCAACCCTTGTCAATTTAATTATTTGTTATTTAATCTATCAATTACAGGCATACGCTCGATCACTTCCACGTCATGCCGTATCTACTGTCAATTTATATTAGTTTCATCCACTAGAGCGCGCTGATAAGTTCAGATATTCCAGTACGTCAGGTCGCGGGGCGTCCCCGATAAACGTAATGTGTAGCCGTCACCGACGGAAAAAAAAAAAACATTTTTCTAGGAGATGGGACCTCGCATACGTACCACGTGTCGTTTCAGCGACGGCGACGACACGTGTGGGTTGGTACCACGTGCAGTATTCACGAGTTGGCAGTCTTAAGATGTACTTTGCCCTTCCTGTAACACTAGCTGTCGGAGGCACGCGGTCGCCCGGAACCTGGGAAGGAGCGAACAGCTCGCTCGACCGCAGTGGCTTCACGCTAGCTACGTTAAATTTATTATTCCGACAGAGATCTATTGCTTATTCATTTATCATGTACAACTTTATTACATTGCAAAAAAGAATTAACAAATGAGTATTTATTTTATCATACAAACTTTAATACGCTGAAAAAAAAAACACCCTTTTATCTCTAACCCATTCGAGAATACACAAGGGCACACTTACATGAGGATCCAGGTTCGACACTTGGGAAAAATATACACGTTACCATACTGATTGAAGAAAAATAAACAGACAGAACATACTAAAGGATGAAAAATAAAACACTCGTCACACATATTCCTAACACCTTTATTTCTTATAAAACATAATTACTTTAAAACAAAATTTAAGCTGGCGCACAGGGAAAATATGATGTATAGAAGTGTCTGCACCTTCCATTCATAATCTGCTACACGCTAGCTAACAAAACTTGGAATATTTCACACTTGAAACATAAACTGTAGCTTAAATATTTATCATGTCGATCATGCCTATATACAGACACATCACATGTAAAATAACATATAGTAAAAAAAATTTTTAATGTTTAACACCTTACACCAAAGTCGATTTGGTATTAATATACAAGGAAAAGAAAACCTTACACACAAGTTGCCACAGGAAAAAACATTTTCTTTAATTCGCAAACAATGTACATTGTGGTTAGCCCGGAAGGACCGTACCAGACGAGTTGAAGAAACTTCTGACTTACTTGTTAGCTGCTAACTTATCATCGCTGCCCTGCCCGGGAATAGATTTTTTAATGTGAAAATAAATTTCGTTCTCGTGTTATCTTCGCTCAGCTTGAACTCATAGACTCACTTAAAGCAGACAACTGATTACTAGTAGACCGATCCCTCACCAAACTGACCCCTAAATATGACCCATAAATGACTCCTGATTGTGGTGCATGCGGTGCTAACTGCGATGCGTGCGGTGCAAGTGGGTCGCAAATTAAAATAAATTCCCCCTATATTAAAATATAATTATGTAGTCCTACCTTAAAAGCTGAAAGGTGGACATTTTAATTAATAATCTTGCTTTAAAAAGTATATATCCAGGCCCCTCGGTATATTTAATTACTTCCTGGGTAAACTGTTTTTGCACTTTGCTCTAAAAATGTCTAGAACTACAGCAGGCTCCCACTACGCTTCACCATGGGTCAATGCACAACTTGGACTTTGTACTAAACAATGCAGCACCATAGCACGTCCACCATGCTTCCCAATTGGTTGTTGCGTGACTTGAACATTGTACAGATTGTCCGCGGAGGGATACAAGGAAAATAGTTCCATATATCTGATAAAGGCTAGAAACGCTTCTAATTCGTTTCATTCTGCCTTGTAAATTTGCTGTGTATGATTCCGAGTGCTTCTCCTCTACTGTCATCTTGAGTATATCAACAACTTCATTCGGGTCTTCGGGAAATAGGTAGCCAGTATTCTCGGCATCTTCAGCCTTCATGTTGCTTGATGCAGCAAATATGTTGGAGGGGTGTCAGTGCATCGAGCAAATCTCCATCTTCAGCACTATCTATCGCTGTCTTCATGTACATTTTCATCAATGCTCTTTTCATGGCCATCTTCACCTCCTGTTTTGTATTCCATATTATATTTGATTTTCTTTGTAGCAGGAGTTGTATACTCATCAGTATTTAGATCCAACGACAGTTTGTTTTGAAGTTCGTCGACTTCACGTGAAAGTCTTGCAAGTGTACATTTCACACAAACCGACTCCACTGCACTCATTCCGTCTATAGTATTAACCGTCTCATCATAATCGCCTGTCGAATCGGTAGCCATCGATGTAGCAAGAGGTATTGCCGACAACACTTGCCGACTCCCAGTAGACCAATTCTTGCAGATCTCGGTAAGTTCTTTCAATGTATCACCTTGTACAAACTACATGGGACCAATATCGTAATGCTTCATCGCGCGAAAAGGACTCGTCGAACCGACCGTGCTCTCATGCCGCCGAGCATTTTGACCATAGGTGAAAACTTGATCGCAGAATCGACACTGGTGACAACCAGTTAGTGATGATGCAGATCGCGGCTCCATGATCGTTGAGGTCAAAGGCAGACCTTCGCGTATTCGCAATTCATCTTCGTGGTATGACGAGAGAGCGCTTCCAAATCGATATTCGCCTCACGGTGTCAGAACGTCAACTGTCATTTTTTCTGTATAATGCGGTTCTTTTTTCCAGTAAAGTGCTTCTTAACTATGTCCACAAAAGGCCTTCCACCATAAAATTTAGATGTAGAAAAATATAGGAGCACTCTGAGAAAACGCACAAACTCGTCGCCCAAGAAGAAATATCTAAACTTACCAGTGCACTCTAGTGGGCGATACTAAAATTAATGAACAATATATATGGCATGGCGTGGAAGCGGTCGAGTGAATAGGAGTAATTGACGGAATTAAATAACCAATAATAGAATTGACGAGTGTTGATCGTGGTGAGGCCTCTGGAAATGTACGTTTTTAAAAATAATTTTTAACAATATGTTATGCATCTTAAAAATACATTTAAAATAAATTTTTTGAAATTTTTGAACACTTTTTTAAGTTTTTATATTTATTTGGGATTTCCAAAAAAAAATTTTGCTTCAAGGTTACAGGGGTCAAGGTCAAAAGTCAAGGTCACCGATATCTTATATGGCTGGCGAGATGGACACTGGCGAGGGCTGGTCATGTCGGGAGCTTAGTTGATCCACCTGTCATCGAATCCCGGACCTCCTACATGTATATACATTTAAATATTTTTAAAAATTATTTTTTATAATTTTTTGCGATTTCATATATTTTTTGCAATTTTTGGGTTTTTTTTAGTTTCATGATAATTCAAGGTCACAACTATGAGGTCAAGGTCATGGGTCAAGGCCAAATGTCACCTGAGTTCAGCATGACGGTTGGGTGACGTCATAACATGGTCGGCGCCTGCGCCATGTGCCAGTTTTGTCCTATTTAAAATACGCTGTCTCCGGACGCAGATAATCATTCTACTATTGTGCAGTCTAAAATAATAGTTTGCCCTTGTATGAGGGGGAAATTTTTTTTTCCCACCTAACTGTCGTAGCACTGACATTAAACCTCCTTGTTATTTTGATTTTATATGGTGCAGATATTTAAGGCACGCAGCAAAGTGAAACTTTTTTTTCACCTTGTGTTACGGGAGCACTAAAGATATATAATTAATTAGCACGCGTTTTAAATACCCTAACTCCTCTGAGCGTTAAGGTTTATGTTGGCGTGGACTTTCTTTGTCGTGCCGCGTGTAGAGTAGTGTAACTAAATATATCAGTTTCATTTTTGTAGGTGGTAAGTCTGCAACGAAGTTTCATTGTCTGCACTGCTAGTTGTGCATGTATGTCATCAGACACCGCAGTCTGAAAATGGGCTCCACTGCATGTTTGCAATATGTTATACGTCTTAAAAATTGTATCCCCGACTCTTATGGGAACTCGCTGGGAACACATCTAGTACTTGTGTTTTGAAGTCCCGTGCATTTGGAGCAAGTTGCAACGTAGCTCGGTGCCAGCTATATAAAGCAATTTTAGGAGCAATAGTTAAGGTAAATTAACTCTTAAAGTACAAAACTTTGGTGAATGAGTGCGCCTCAGGATTTTAGAACTTCAGCTGAAAAAAAAAAACTTTAATAATTAATTAATTTTTTATTCTTTCTAGCGTTACAAGACCAGAAGTCGTAAATCGTACTAACAAAAACTAAAACTCTCTGTTTGTTTGCACTGATATTGAACAGTCCAGGCCGTTCCTACCCTTATCCGTTATTTCGTGCAAGTAATTGTCGTTTCGGAAGTTTGAAANGATATTGAACAGTCCAGGCCGTTCCTACCCTTATCCGTTATTTCGTGCAAGTAATTGTCGTTTCGGAAGTTTGAAACACGCGTACAAAGATTGACCAGTTACACTTGCCTTTCAGTTTTATGGGCGTTTAGCCCGGTGTTTACTCGGTATTATAATTCGGCAGTGACTCATCTTGAGGATGAAGGTACGGCACAGTTCTCAGTCGTGAATGCGGGGATGACGTTTTTTCATCGAGTAATTTGTTTCGTTTCCGTATGAAAACTGTCTTTATTTCAACTGCGGAATGCTTTAGCCTATATACACATATGTTAACAGTTTACATTGGTTTAACATTGGTGCGTTTTTAATTAATTTATATTTGTGTCTTTTTATATAATTTTTGTTTAATCTTTGCGAGATACAGCAGATCTACTAAATGGAGAAGATAAAAAACTAAGCTCATTCGTGTACTCAGATTGCAGCAGCAGTCATTCAAAGGCAACACTTTTTCAACGTCTTAAATCTCCCCGAACCCTTTGAGAATCTAAAATGAAATATAAGGTCTATAGGCAAATACTTCTAAGGACGCCGGAAAACAACAGAGAAATCATGTTTTGAATTGCATTCGCCAGTCTTGCCAACGAAACTTCCAAGTCGTTACTCGCCCCAACGAACAAGGTGGCGCAGTGGTACACTTTCGGATTCACATTCGGCAGTACCTGGATTTGAATCCCTGTCCGGCTACCCTGATTTCGATTTTCGATTGTTTTCCTAAATCACTCCAGGTGAATGCTAGAATGATTCCTTAGTACAGGCAATGGTAATGGCCTCGTTGTCGACTGCTACATCTGTTGCCGCTACAACAGCAACAAGAAAAAACAAAAATTAACTGTTCATACTTTTGAAATCAACCTTTGAAAAGAAAATTACCGCCAATGCAGAATCTCAGTTAAGTTAGCAGCGTATTAAGTAAAAATTTATAGTAACTGAAGTTGGTGTTTTTTTTTTTGCTTTGTACACATCAGAGCACTAATTGACATATTAGTGACAACACGTTTAGCCACCTACCAATTTCGCATTTTCACTTAACTGACGGGGCCACGGTGTCGCAGCGGATAGAGTGATCTCCACCTCCCTCCACCTTCAAAGCGAACCGGGTTCGATTTCCGCTGCGGTCGCTTCCGGATTTTCGCGCGGGTGAATCGTGCCGGACAATGCCACTGGCCGGAGGGTTTTCTTCCGCCCTTTCATTCCGACGCTGCTCCATACACACCTCGTTTTGCCCTAATCGGCTCTTCAAGACCCCGATGTTAAGAGCCGCCCAAACCTCTCGAATACAACCAATCCACTTGACTGACGCACGAACAAAGTCATTAGACCACTGTTAATGTTCATTTAACATATGGTGGACTTTCACAAGTGCGTAAATAACTCTGAACAGCTTATGCTACTGCTGCTACTAGTCCTCCTCCTTCGTCTGCCATCACGTCTGATGTTAGTAGGCCTACATATAATATTATGCAATACAACCACGTTTTAATTACAAATCTTGAAGTCCACATCCGGCAACGTACGCGGAGCCGGGACTGTCAACGTCGGCTGCGCCAGCTGGTCACACGACCGTGACGCCACGGCGATCAAGGTCAGCGAGGAGACAGTGAAAGTTGTCCGGACGACCACTTTGACTCGGCGTGGAACACGCCGCTAATAAAGCGACGTAGCTAACGATGGGTAGTTCCCAGGTTAGCGGGCCCCGCGCAACTGCGAGACTGCACCGCTGCAATTACATTGTGACGTTCTGTACTTTTGCGTACGTGTTCCTTCCCAATTACGCCGATTTATGTCGGTGAGAGAGAGCGGGCAGAGGTGAGGAGAGGCTCACTATTACTTCCTCCCCATCACCCAAACAAAAATTGTGTGTGGGTGTGTGTGTCTATATATAGATATACATATATTATATATATATGTATATGTATATATATATGTATATGTATATATATATGTATATGTATATATATACAGTGCCTCACATTAATATTCGTCCACCAATGATTATCGCAGTTTCATGGCCTTATGTTACATTAGAAATGCAGATAAACATACAACGTATTGCAAAAATGCAATAGTAGCCAACAACTGAAATGAGCAGTGCAAGTTAATGAAAAACAATATTTTGTCCTCGCGTGCTGCATTATNATGTATATGTATATATATGTGTGTATATATATACAGTGCCTCACATTAATATTCGTCCACCAATGATTATCGCAGTTTCATGGCCTTATGTTACATTAGAAATGCAGATAAACATACAACGTATTGCAAAAATGCAATAGTAGCCAACAACTGAAATGAGCAGTGCAAGTTAATGAAAAACAATATTTTGTCCTCGCGTGCTGCATTATTACTTCACTTAAATATTCAGCCAGTTGTGGTGGACGCGTGGCACAGACACGATTCACATTGCGTTCGTACCTCGTGTCATTCCCTGCAACGCTCTCTGCGCTGAGAGGTTCTATTGGGTAGCTCTGTTGGCTGCGTCAGTCAGGCAAATGGGACGTAAGGGCAAGAATACAACGTTTAAACAGCGGCAACTGGTAGTTTTTCATCATGCAAAGAATAAATAAATCTCACAGAGAAATAGGAGAAATTGCGGCGCACTTGAATCTGCCGAGGTCCACTGTCGGAGACATCATAAGAAGGTTTGAGAAGGAAGATTCGGTACCTCAAAAAAGACAGCCAAAGAAACTAGGCAAGAGAGAAGAACGTCTAGTATTCTCTATTACACCAAATGTCCTATCGCAAGGCAAAAAACTGTGACCAGGATCCGGGTAACGGTGGATGATGACCTCCAACTTTCCTTGCTTGACTAGTGAAAACAAGAACATTCGGAGTGTTATGAANTACAGCCAAAGAAACTAGGCAAGAGAGAAGAACGTCTAGTATTCTCTATTACACCAAATGTCCTATCGCAAGGCAAAAAACTGTGACCAGGTTCCGGGTAACGGTGGATGATGACCTCCAACTTTCCTTGCTTGACTAGTGAAAACAAGAACATTCGGAGTGTTATGAATTGCGTAACTGACCTGGTTATCGAGAACATCGATAACAAGTTTATTAATGAATAAAAGTTCCGAAGTTAAGATCTGCGAGTTAATAATGGTTTGCTTCATCAGTCTAAATGCATGAGCGCCTCACAGTGAATAGAACAGCTGTTTCCCGGAAAAAAATGTTTAAGTGAACGTTATTATTGATTCGGTGTATATGTGTGTGTATATATATACACACATATATATATATCAGTGCAGGGCGACTTCTAATTTAGACCAATGATATATCAGCAGAACACTTTTGGCAAGAAGTATTGTAGCGATCATATCCGACATCAGAACGTTAGTGTTTAACCATTTCTTGCAACTAGCATAGTTATTGACTAGGTGAGCGACAAGTCAGTGGACATCCAAGTACGCTCATTGATATAAATAACAATCGTGGAGTGAAATGTTAGAGGAATATGAATACTTAAAACCACGACGTGACAGGTAGCAGAAAAATAAAACAACTTTAAAAAGAAGAAAAAATATTTTCTAAGAAAAAAAAAAGAATAGTTGTAACGTCGCCAAACAAAAAGCACTACAATAAGGGAATTACAAAAAGTTCCTCTTTTTTTTTTGCGCAAGTTACTGTCAGGATATTCTAACAGTTTACATGCTTAAAAATAATTGAGAAGAAGCACAAGGCAAATATAACTTCGAGACGGGAATTACATCAGCTTTATTATTTTGCGCCAATTACTGCCACAAATAACGATCTCTGTCTGGATAAGGCTCACAGTCTTAATGATGGCTGTTGTATAGAGGACATCTCATTAGCTGTTGTCAATACGGCGAGGTATGCTGTGACGTCTATTCGCATCAAGTGGCACGGAACGGTCTTAACATTTTCTTAACAAGGAGAAGTTTTGTTCAAATTTGGTTGGCACACTAGTACATCACTTGTCATAAATGATTCGCTCAATAATAACTCGATAAAATTCATAATATAATTGCGTACAACGCAGATTTAATTTTGAAGACTTTTGAGAGGTTTCAGCTGTACTACAAGGCTTTGAAAAAAATTTCATTCTGATTGAAAATCCAGATGTGGTTTTCCCGCATGAGGCAGACTAAGGCTAAGTAGAGCCCGGATACCCTATCCGAGGGCTGGTCCGAAGAAAGGATGTGGTGAGACGAGATGCGGGTGGAGACAAGGTGGAGCGGATTGGAGAGTGGCTCTTAAGGCTGTTACCTGGTTTGAAAGCAGTGCGAATTTGGTATAGGGAAGGAAGTACATGTTAATGAAATTTGGTTTTTTGCCTTTCCTGTTAAAGAGAGATATATATCACCAGAGACCTTTTTCAGCATAAAAATACGCACTTCTTTGCTATCGAAGCTTTTTGTTTACTGGAAAAATCATAAAACTTACTAATTAAATTAAAAATGACTCAAAAACAAATTGTTTTATTTGCCTCGATAGAGAGCATGAGAGTATCATTTCTCACACTTGGGATTTGTTTCAGTATTATATCTTCAAAATTGGCTTCAAGTAATCGAATTTCATTAAAAGGTAGCCATTTGCCTATACCAAATTCTTACTGTTTTCAAACCAGGCAACTGCCTTAACATCGTTGTCTTGATAGCCGATGAGGGCGAAATGAGGCATGGAGTACCGCCGGAATGGAAAAAAAGGGGGGGGGGTGAAACATGGGATCCCCGAGAAAATTCGTCGACCAACTGCATCGCCCGGCACGATTCCCACATGCTAAAATCCGAGAATGACCACACCGGGTAACGAACCCGGTTCGCCTAGGTGCGATGCGAGTAGTCTGACCACTACACCACCACGGCCCCGAGACGAATTGGAATGAGGACAATGGAGGAAACGGAAGAGCCCAGTGAAAACCCCTACACCACGACAGTGTCCGCTACACATTCCACGTTACGACCCGTAGTCGAAAAACTCCCGCTCGCCGTGGTCTGGGATCGAACCGGTGATCCAGAACTGGGAGACCTCTGACCAGCCAACTGGGCTAAACGCGGGTCCTCTCATTCCGATTAACCATTTTAATATTTTTTACTTATAAACTATGCTTCTTGAGCCACCGGGAACCTCAGTTCAACTACTTGGAAATAGTGTCGAAAAAAGTAAGTTTTTAAATTTCCACATTTTCCGCAACTCTAACAATATCATTATTGAAAACGCTTTCTGGATAGCAAATACACAGTCAAATATCAGAATCACAGTCTCGTGTGTGAAGGTAATGTTTTAAATGCATTTCCTTGTACTAATTACGCATCACGTTGAACAGTGTTACAACCATTTGCAACAGTTAATATATTCCCAAACTCTGCGATGAGGTCCCGAGTGGTGAAAAATTCAGCTGATTAGAGAGAGAGAGAGAGATAGAGAGAGAGATAGAGAGAGATAGAGAGAGAGAGAGCGAGAAAGAGAGGTAAAAATGGCACGGTAAGAGGAAGTGATAAACACGGGCTAGCGTGTATCCTGCAGGCTAGCGCATGAAACACGACCTTATCCTGACTGCGGCGTGCTGGGCTTTCCGCCCTGCGGTGGATGTCTTCGTTCGGTTTATCCCCTCGCGTAAAACCCTGCGCCCGGGTTTAGCTGTTGTCTCTCGTGGAACGGAGCTTTTATCCCCGGCATACATAACGCACGCGGAGCTTGGCCTACCCACAGATATACCGGCACGCATTATCAACGAAGATATACGGACAAGGCGGGGGTGGCTTAGCGTTCCCCGGGGGAAAGCTATGAACGGGGCTTAACTGAGGCCGAGTGGACTGCAAATATTAAAACAGGCCTAAAAAATGTGATCCCTTGGTCGTCTCAGCGGTTATGCATCAAGTCTTCCACCGTTTGGCAGCTGTCTCGAATTTCGTCGAGCTAATTATTGCCCACAGACGAGCGCCAACATGGTGGCAGTTATATGAATAAAACAGAAATTTTAAAAAATGTATTTACATTATTTTAATATTAGCTGCATGATTGACAATATATTTAAGCATGGCTGCTGTTTGAATGAAATTACGAAGTAAGAAGTGAAAATACTCTCTGATAATTGCATAAAAATAGGTATATTATTGAAATTTCTGAAATTGTTATATTAATTATATAGTTCGTAACGAATTTCAAGCTGTGGTGACCTGTGACCTTTTAATCAATTTGAATTACATAGTAGTGAGCTTCCACGTTCAGCGAAGATACCCCAGAAACCAAGATCGCCACCTCTGAACAGTAAAGCTGGCCATCAAAGCAGAGATTTAAACGTGTGTTGACAGTTTTCAGGTCATTAATGTTGAAACGGGAAAATGTCTGAAGCACTCTGGCCGCAGTGAGGTAAGCAGGAGCCGCCGACAGTCGCTGGTTGCCACAGGAGGGGAAGTGTGGTACATTTATTATTAAACATATTTCCGCCGCAGCAGCAGGCCCGAGCAGGGATGGGAGAGATGGCTGAAGTGGCGGGAGCCCTATAACCTCCCCGCGTAGCCTGCCTTTTCCGCAAACTCTCTTCCGGCGCCTCGGGAGTCAACGCTCTCTGGAACTCCGCCGCTTCTACGGTGTTGGAGAATAACACTGAACAAATTGATAACGCTGTGACAGAAGGTTAACATCAAACATATCACATTTGGAAAGGTCTTGGCACAGAAATGTGTGATAGGCTGAAAAAATCGCGGGAAATCGCACATATATTCATTAATAACGATTTTTCAGCTTAAAATAAATATTTTCGTTATTAAATATTTTTAAAAAATCACTGTCCCAGACTTAATATATATTCAGTATAATCACCTACTGGAATACTTACAATAATATTAGCAGCAAATCGGGAAAAGATATTTCACGCTACAGCGCATTATTAAAAGGGCAATGTTTAGATTGTTGGCCTTACAATGTTGTTTAATTGGCGAAAATATAATGAATGGGCTGAAAGATAAAACAAGTCAAGGATTTGAAAAGTGTTCAAAATTGTGTAGCAAGTCTACAACGTCTACGTAGATTGATAAACTTGTCGATGTTCGAAGATACCTTTTATGAACAAGTCTACGATGTTTCTCTTGCCGTGAGACAATGTGTGCGATTTCAGCAGGATAATTCTTACCAAGTCGGTCCACCTGTCTCCAACCGTAGCATTCAGGTTTGCATGACACGGGCATTAACTCGTGTCACGGTAAGGGGTACAGCCCATGGAGAGTTTTCTCTATAAATATTAAGCATATTCGTCCACATAGATTTTTGTGACGAATTAATTTTCATCTTGCCATTCTTCTATGTTGCCACCATCCAAACAATGCATTAATGCCCTCGTATTCACAGTTGAAATACGCGTGTCGGCCTCGTTATTCTCTCACGCATCTAATAATTTGTCAGTGTTTTATTCGAGCACGCTGATTATAGGCGGGTTTAAAGTTCTTATCGACCACCTCACGCGAGGAACATATCTTCGCAAATATGAACGGTTTGTTGTTGATTTACGTATGCGATAAATGTTTGCCACCTGATGTCACTATGCATAGGCTAAGCAGAGAGTCCACATCCCTTCCTCTCTTAATTCTGATCCAAGAAGAGTTCTCTTAGAAGTACCTACCATTTTAAGATAAATTTTACCCCTTTGTTATTTATCAGACGATGGCCAAATACCTTCTGATCTTCCGGAAAGTATTTTTTTTGACGGCTGAACGTAGCCGAAATATAAATTTATTAATGTTGGTGGCACTCGGAGATGACATTCTCTAAGGGGATACCGCGTGCCTTTCTGTGACGCTAGATGCAGGAAATATCCTCGCTAGCATCGGTGATGTACTTTACTTTGGTTTTTAAATCTACGAGGTTATGTAATGTTGTTTCATTGTTTCGTAATTACTTCAGCCCCAACTGAGTTGCTTATCGAGAGGCTATACTGACAGCAAACAAACAAGAAGTTACTGATTAACTAATAAGCCTACTTTCTTCATGGGTGCAATTCATTTTTAAATATGTTCTTAAAAGCTGAGTTGGTAGGTAGGACTTTACTTCTATTTTAAAGAAATATCGTTATAAATGAAACCAGAAACGTATACAACATTAGTGGGACAATTACATATATGTTGCCTTACCAGAGAATTGAACTCAGAAAACCTCGTACAACAAGCTAGCATGTAATGCACTGCATTATAGAGGTCGTATTTGGAGCATCAACTTCGGATTTGGTTAGTCTAATGATTCGAATTACAGGGTTTACTAACATGAAATATTTAGAGGGCCGTCATATTGAAAATAAGTGACCGAGTCACTTAAAACATGTAGGTTTACATAGTCTACCGTCGCGGTAGTAGTGTGAACATTTTTGTGGAAATCGGTTTTTCGGTCAATGAGACATGCCATAAAAACCTTCTTTTCTTATTTGATTCTATCGTAAAAAATTTCCAAAAAAAGGAGGCCTTATATACGATGCTTCTAATGTATAATGTCTGCATACAAAATTTGGTTGAATTTGGTTAAATTGTTTAATATAAGTTGCAAACTTAACTAAATTATTTATGACGCCGGTATTTGAACATCGTTGTCTGACCCATTTAAAACATGCAAGTTAACATGGACTTCTGTAGTATTTATGGTGTGCACAATTTGTACAAATTAGTTTAAATGTTCCAGTGTATCATTTGGTGGGAATCGTTTGATTGGTCCTCGAGAATTGCATTAAACCTCCATAAATTTCATATAGCGATCTTCAGAAACGGAGGACAAAAAAGTAATGTAGTAGCACATTGGATGATTATATACTGCCAATATACAAAGTTAAGTTAAAATAGATTACACAACTTCTTAAATATAGCACATAAAACAAAAATTATTTTATAGCCGCTATTCTGAAAATAAGCGAGTCATACTTAAAAAAAATACATATATTAATATGGCCTATGACAGAAAACCACCTTCGCCAAATTTTGTAAGAATGAGTTGATTTTTTTCCCGAGACATGAGATACAAATCTTATTTTTTATTTGTGGGGCTATCATACAAAATTGTAGAGAAATGAGGCTCTGCATAGACATGTTTTACGGTTGTAATACGCTTTGCCAGTATATAAAGTTAAGTTGGAATTTGTTTCATTAATAAAATATACTGTAATAAAATATTTATATAGCCACCATTTTGAAAATAAGTGCCTGACGTACTTCAAACATACTAGTTTACACCACCTGCTGCAGTACTATTTGTTTGCCAAATTTGGTATGAATCTGTCAATTGTTTCCCGAGATATGACAAAAAAACGTTATTTACCCGCATGGCGCTATCTTACAAATCAAATAACAAAAGATTCTCTATGTGCATACAGTGGATAGTTGTAATATCTACTGCCAGTACACAAATTTTAGTTGAAATTGATTAATGGTTTCGACGATATAGCATTCTAAGTTAAAAATGGCTACATGTCCGCCATTTTTAAAATTAGTGTCTGGCATGTTTAAAACATACCACTTTATATCATATACTTCAGTACTACTTTTTTAATTTGATAGGAATTTGTAAATCGTATCCCGAGATATGACATAAAAACTTTATTTATTCACATGGCGCTATCTTACAAAATTGCGGAGAATATATGATCCACTTACATGCCAAATTGGGTGAGAATTGGTTGTATAGTTTTAGATATACAATGTAAAATCTTGATTTATTCAATTTGTGCTATCTTACAAAATCGCAGATCAACAACAATATTCATCTCAAAATTTAATGCTTACACAGTGGTCTGCCAGCATACAAAAATTTTGGTTTAAATCGGTTGAATGGTTCCCATTATATGACATATTACCCAACATTTTAAAATGACCACCGTTTTGAAAGTGCCCGACGTGGCCAAAAACTATAAAAGTTAGGTGTCCTTACTAAGTATTATATGTGTACAAAGTTTAATGAAATTCGGTTTAAGTGTTCAGATACAGAAAAAAAGGGAGGGGGGAGGACACACGCACACACACAGACCTACATATCCATACACACACAGGAAAGTGATCTCATAGGCCTGTCTTTCCTTCGGAAAATTGGCTAAAAACAGTTTGACGAACTACATCTAATTTAACTTATGACAAACAAGGGGATTATAAGAAAGTTGAGTCACTATACAGATATTATTTGGTATCCAGGCTGAAAAGAACAGTGTGTTCAAGTTTCTGGTTTAGAACGAGAAGTGTCAATTTACTTGTAATTTTCATGTAATTGATGTACCGATATGTTGTACGAGATATAGTTTTGGCAGTGCCAGATAATTCTCACCGTAATGGAGTGTGTGCGGTTGGTGTGGCAGGGAAACAGACTCGAGGGCAAGTAAATTTCTCGAGGTTAGATTTCAGCAGTAACAGTTGCACCACTCGCCGGTCCCATCTAGAAAACCTGGAAGTTTCAGAAAGGGGTGGAGTAGGCGCCCCTACCTGCCTGACACGGAGGGGGGAGATAAGATGTAAAGGTGTTCCTTAATGTGTTCTGGCAGAGTTGGCCAACTCTCGGAATGAACTTAATATATGATTAAAGTTTAAATTTAAAAGCCTAATTTACACATTATAAATGGTAGCTTTGTTTTCCAACTCGAAACTATTTGATTTCGTTAGTTATTTTACCCAAAAACAGATAATAATCATTGTTTCAGTCTAGAAATTTAAGTTTGTTATTGTTTTGTTTTCAGAAATGAGAACTGTGTATATTTCAATATCTTCAATAACTTATTTCACGTAAAAGAACCAAATTAACTGTTCTTGCCAGCTATATCAGTAGTTAGAAATGACCGGTTCTGCATCACCTGGATGCTGGATGGAGAGCTGCGGCGGCCATCTTGGATGGCATCATGAGGCAACCTCCTGATCTGTCATTCCTTGTCAACGTCGGCCATGTTATATTCCTCCTCCCGCTCTGTCATTCCTGGCATATCAGGCCTTGTGGTAGGACATGCTCGGTGCGATCTGATAAATCAGATCGGGGCTATGCTCGGTGCGGCCTGAAGAACAGGTCGGAGTTACGGGTTTGATCAATGTTGGTGAGCGCTGGTCGTGTCTGCGTTGAGAGGGCGTGATCCCTCTTCCCCGCCTACTGGGAGGCCGGGGAGCGGCAGGGCCGAATGGCTAAGAGCGCCCCGTTAACAAATAAAAGTACAGCTAAAACTGTGTGAAACTTTATGTCATTCCTGGCCAATGATGGCTACCTTGGATGTCCCCACTTTATGCTCTTGCATTCCATGTGGGGTTTTTTCTCAGAGTCTTCCGGATCTCCTTTATTTTCTCACACCGTCTCATTCCTTCCTACCTGATGTCCCCACTTCACGTTTTTGCATTCCGAGTGTGGGGTTTTCTCAGAGTCGAGCTTCTGATCTCCTTTATTTTCTCACACTCTCTCTTCATATCATAGGCATCATCCCCGAAAAAGAAATGGGCCGCAGGGTCAAGTATGCTCTAAGCTTCCTTATAAACATAGTTGACTGTAATTTCCGAATCGTTAAGTATGCAGCCAACAAATTCATAGCATGCATCGCTTGATGACGAAAACGACCGCAGGGTCAAGCAAGGCCAAAACGTACTTATAAGTATAGTTGCCCATAATTTACCACCCATTGAAGCTATAGGCATCAAATTCATATCATAAACATCTCCTCTCATGAACAGGGTGGTAGGGTCAAGTAAACTTTAAGGTGTCTTATAAGCATAGTCGAATGAAATTTCCTGTCCACCGAAGCTATAGTCATCAAATTCATAACATAGACATCGCTGCCGACAACTAACAGGATGATAGTGTCAAGTACACCCTAAGCCCTCGTATAAGCATAGTTGGCTACCATTTCCCACCCACTAGGGCTAACCAAATTCATAATGTAGACATCACTTACGACGATGAAAAGGACAGCATGGTCAAGTACACCTTAGGCCTTCATATAAGCATTATTGGCTACCATTTTCCACCCACAGAAGCTAGAGACACCAAATACATATCATAGGCATCACCTCCGATAAGAAACATGATGGTAGGGACATGTACATCTCAAGTCTTCTTATAAGCATAGTTGCACGATGTTTCCCACCCTCCGAAGCTGCGACCACCAAATTCGTATCACAGTCATTACTTCCCACTGCAATAGAAGAGATAAGGACAAATTGGCATTAGGCCCTGTTGCTAGCATAGTTTGTCAGTATTTCCAAACCTTAAAATTTCCAGAACATGTAACAATGGTCCACACATATAAAGAAAAAATAAAGGTAGTGCTTCATAAAGTTACCGTTGCATGTAGGAGTGTAGGTCTGAAATAGCAGACACATACACATCGACCTGCACGCACTCGACAATCGCAAACCATCGCCCTTGTCGTGTGCTACCCCAGCTGTCTACCAACTCGGATTCCCCTCAGCGACAGCTAATCTCCCTTCAATCACCATCGTCCAGGTTGTACATATATATATAAATGTGATAATATATACATAAATAACCGCTAGCATGGGTACCATACGACAAACAACTATAAGCCAAAAAAATTAAGATATATATAAATGCATTGCGTGTATGATGTACGTAGTTGTGGGTAATGGGAAAATACATATATAGCAATACTAGCGACCCGGGCCGGCTTCGCCCGGGTAGAATTTAGTTTTTACAGCGATACACTAATAAATTAATTGGGGAAAGACAATTATAATATGATATGATAGTAAATAAGTAACCTACTATCATATATAACATACATACACACACGCGACTTGTAAAGACTGTGTTCCTTTGCTTGTCACAAAATAACATACATTTTAAACCATTAGTCGTGCAAGAGAGATGACACTGCTACGTGCTGATGCAAACATATATGAAAAAAAAAAAAAAAAGCAAATAGTAATCAGCATTTAACAACCTGTGTATATTGCGCGAGCATAGAGTACTGTACGTCNGCTATCATATATAACATACATACACACACGCGACTTGTAAAGACTGTGTTCCTTTGCTTGTCACAAAATAACATACATTTTAAACCATTAGTCGTGCAAGAGAGACGACACTGCTACGTGCTGATGCAAACATATATGAAAAAAAAAAAAAAAGCAAATAGTAATCAGCATTTAACAACCTGTGTATATTGCGCGAGCATAGAGTACTGTACGTCACATTAGTAGAAAAAATACTTTAAAGCGCAGAAAAAATCACAAGATGTTGGTGGCTTCGTTTTTGACGAAGCAGAAGAAAGGGTCATGCCTCCACCTTCGTCACCAAGGTCTTATAATTTTTTCTGCAATTTTAAAATTTTGTAAAAAAAAATTTTTTTTGTTTTAAGCTGTATATTTTATGCAATTTTAAAATTTCCAAAAAAAAAATTGTGATTCTTTTTTGTTTTAAGCTGTATATTTCATGCGATTTTTTAATTTCTAAAAAAAATTTAATTCTTTTTTGATTTAAGCGATAGATTTGGTTGGAAATGGTGGCCAAAGGTCAAGTTCAATGTCGCATGATGTCATCCAAGGTCATGTTAAGGCCGATGTCGCATGTCATCCAAGGTTAATGTCAAAGTCATGATTGCTTGTGTTCATGGTTCCAGCTTGTGTTCATGGTTCCAGCTGTTGGGAGAGAGGCAAATGGATTTTCTCAGAGTGTTCACATGTTTTTTCTTCATCCATAAAAATAGCGGCAGGGTGCGCTCTCGCACTTGATAATCTTCTCCTGTCAGTAAGAGCCAGTGTAACCATCCTGGCAGTAGTGGCTGTTGCCGATGTCCTCACAAGTACCATTGTTTCACAACTCTCCCTTGCTCATTGCGAGCGGAGGCAAATGGGTTTTCTCAGAGTGTTCTCATGTTTTTTTCGCTCTGAAAAATATGTATTTGTATATAGTATTTAAAACTAAATAACTTTTTTACCTTGCCTTGTATAATTAAATTCCTCTCATAAAGGGAAGTGCATGAGTGACTCGGCTGGTCTGCCACCCTGGAGCCTGACTCGGCTCTCGACTAGTGTATGCACCATCCCTTCGACACGATGAGACCTGCACGGTGCCTACACCATCGGTCTTCCAACTGGCTACCTTTCATATTCTCTTGATGCTAGTTGATCACACAATGTTGAACAAGGTGGGTGCATTCCACCGCTAGTGATGCGGGTTGTGAGTGTTGGCTGTAATCTGGATTTGACGGTTTCATTCCGATTGGTTCGTAAAGGAAATCGTTTGCTATTCTGCTGTACTAACCAAGGCTACTACGTCAGTTTTCAGACGCATGGTCTTGTCTACCAACGACTGATGCGATGTACAGTGCTCGTCGCTCGTGCAATATGTGTTGGTTGGTAGGTGTTGTAACTATTTTCCTTTTTTATATCTGCAGGCATCAGTGCTTCACGACGGTAATAAATTATTTTTGGTCTAACATAATGTACAGCGTTCGTTTCTCGTGCAATGTGAAATGGTTGGTAGGTGTTTATAACTATTTTCCTTTGCATTTTTTATATCTAATAATGAATATGAAGCAGTGTCGTCGTGTCTTGGATGACCACCAATTTAAATGTGTGATGTTTAGTGGTAAGCAAAGGAACACAGCCTTTACAAGTCATGTAATGCATCTTCAAATTATCACTGCTGCTAAATAGTGTACTGCGACTGTCATATGGTAGAATTTTTTTGAAGTTGGTCCTTGTGAACTAAGCTCTTTTTCCCATTGACGGGCATTCCAGATTTTTACTCAAGTTCTCATTGCAATAGCAACACAGATATTGCTATTACAGACAAGGAACTATCAGGTATTATTTTTTTTAGTAGAGGTTCGATACGACATCGAGCTCGCAGCGCACTTGCGTCTATGTTGAGACTTTATTTATTATTATGTGACTTAAATTTATAAGGTATGGGATGGTTTTATATGTTGCACGAGGTTCCCCCCAACCCACGTGCTAGGCTGATGCTGTATTGCGACCTTTAGTGCTCAGTATACCCATGCCACTGCTCTCCCCTTGTGCTATCGGAACCGTCGAGCTGCAGCCGTCAATGACTGTTAGATCGATACCTTGTGCGTCTGGCGTTTTTTGAACTACTACTTGCACCGAGTACTGCATGCATGGGTGGGTGTTCTGCATGCTACATATCGGAATTCGGTAATGTGTGTCGACACCAGTGCTCCTAGCGACCGCCATCGGTAACAAAAATGATGTTGGCATTTTCTGACAGGTGACACGAAGATAGCTGAAGACCACCGGGACCCTAGTAGACGATGGTCGTGCATTCTAGCGGTCGACTGGAGAAACGAATATGGTGAGAGCATCTGTGTGTATTGCTCAAACAGCCGCTGGAAGGGACCTGAGTTCTGGACTTGTCACTATACAAAACTATTAATTTTCTTTCACACTTACACAAAATGTGGTAATTTTATCCCTAGTAATGGAGGTGAACCTAATATTAGCATGGGTTGAGATAAATAAATAACATATAAATAATTTATTCACTTTACCTTTATTTTACAGACTTGACATAAGAATAGATAATAATATTCGATACACGCTCAACTTATTCTTCATTCCAGTAAAACATTTATTGTGACTGTTTTTTCAGAACAATTCCTGCTGTGAGCATTCAATACACACTTATTCGCATATACAGCATGGCAGTTAAAACATGGGTAGGTATTGTAGACGATGGCAAATGAGCATTTGCAATCTTCATTACACTTGGCACTGGTGTGGTTAACTAATATATTCTCGTAATACATGCACATGTTTCCCGATGAACGACAAATATTGCCTTTGCACTTCTTATGTTTATACAGGACATTACTGTGGGTAAACACACCATCGCAGTTATCAAAGTTGAATGCCTTGTAGGCTGGGCTGAACATGCAATTTTAACTTTAATGTCGGCATGCATTTCAACTTGTACTAAAAATATTTCCACAATAGTAACATTGATACTGTAATGATTGTAGAGGCTCTTCAGGGCTCCTTGCTGTTGACGATGCCGATGGTGTTACATATGGTTACACTTCAACCATTGCTTTTGTCTTCATATTGTAGCAGAGTACACGATCGTATTACATGAATTTAGTCGTAACATTCTGCTTTCCATTACCACGCTCGTCAACGAAATGACATCAGTTTTTTACATTATGCTCGCTTATATACTGTTCACACTGCATGCTAGTTTGCGTTGCCTGTCTCGGGCTGCCTCAGTAGATGTCTGTTGGTGGCTGTGTGGTGCAGATAACTGCATGGTTGCTGGACTGAAATATGTTACCTTAACAGGCCGATCGTTATCTAGCCTGCGAAGTTGACAATTTGGTCTATCAACTTCTTTACACTCGTTCATTTTTCACTGTTGGAGGTGCTTTGTTTTCATTTCCTGCTGCTGCTGCTGCTGGCTCCCGATGTGTGTTGCACCAGCTCCTGGGACGTGGTGTGTCTGTAACGATAGCACTACCTTGCAAAAATCCTAGACATGGGAGACAGCCAAGAATCTCTCGTCATGTTGCAGATAGACAAGTAGGTGTTTGTAGACAGATTTTATTTCGTGTCGTGCATATGCGAGAAGGAATTTTTTGGCAGGTATACAAGCTCGGTATCTTTGTCGAGTGCTGCAAGTGATTTAATCTTTCCATGTGCCATGATAGTTGAAAACATTTTCTGACCACTAGAACAGCATCCCATCATTTTCACTATGTCCTCTCGACGAGAAAAATAAGTTCTGAGGGATGTGTTGTTGTACAAACTCCTTTTCATAGACCTTAAAGTGAGTAGTGTGGACAGAAGCGATATCCTCTACTAACAGCAGTTTATTCGAAGCTATATTTTAAAGAGGCAAGGTAATATTTACAGCTTGATGTATTCAAACGAAATAAATTGTTACCTTTTACTGTCTAACTGAATTCATCTCTGGGCATGCGTGTGTAATATGTAATTGCGATGGTAAGTGCTTATAAAATAAAATGTAAAGGAAAGTACTTATCAGTTTGCATCAGTGTGTAGCAGTGTTGTCCTTATCGTTCCCGCACTTCACAATATAAATTTTTATCGCCAAACATAATGTACAGCGCTCGATGCTCCCGCGATATGCATTTTTGGTAAATACGTAGAACTATTTGCTTTTATAGTAATTTTTTAAAATCAGTTTGCCTCAGTACTTAGCAGTGTCGTCTCTTGTGCGACTAATGGTTTTAATGTATGTGGTTTCTTATGTGCGTACAGTTCTGGTACTATAAATGGTATGTATTCAAATAAGTACATATGTATATAAAGTATTTAAAATGGGCATATATTGCGTACACGTTGGTTTCCTTGCATATTATGAGGACTATGTACTAAAATACACTGAAGAGCCAAAACAACTGGTACACCCACATATTATCGCGTAGGTCCCCCGCGAGCACGCAGAAGTGCCGCAAGACCACGTGGCATGGACTCGACTAATGCCTGATGGCATGCAGGAGGTATTTCTCACCATGAATTCTGCAGGGCAGTCCACAAATCCATAGGAGTGCGAGGTGGTGGAGATCTCTCCTGAACAGCACGTTGCAAGGCATCCCAGATATGCTCAATAATGTTCATGTCCGGTGATTTAGGTGGCCAATGGAAGTGCCTAAAGTCAGAAGAGTGTTCCTGGAGCCACTTGGTAGCAACTCTCGACGTGTGGTGTGTGCCATTGTCCTGCTGGAATTGTCCACGTCTGTCGAGTGCACAATGGACATGGATGGGTGGTGCAGATGATCGGACAGGATGCTTACGTATCTGTCACCTGTCAGAGTCGTATCTAGACGTATCGGGGGTCCTATTTCATGCTAACTGCACACGTCCCATTACATGACAAAGCCTCCACCAGCTTGAACATTCCCCTGTTGACATGTAGGGTCCATGGATTCACGAGGATGTCTCCATACCAGTACACGTCCATCCGCCCGATACAATTGGAAACGAGACTCGTCAGACCACGCAACGTGTTCCCAGTCATCAACAGTCCAATGGAGGTGTTGGCGGTTCCAGGCGAGGCGTAAAGCTTTGTGCCGCGCAGTCAACAACGGTACAGGAGTGGGCCTTCGGCTCCGAAAGCCCATATCAATGATGATCCGTTGAATAGTTCGCACGGTGGCACTTGTTGATTGATCTTCCAGCATTGAAATCTGCGCCAATTTGAGAAAGGGTTGTGCGTCTTTCACGTTTAATGATTCTCGTCAGTCGTCGTTTGTCCCGTTCGTTCACGATCTTTTACCGGCTGCAGCGATGTCGAAGATTTGATGTTTTACAGGATTACCGGTATTCACGGCACACTCGTGAAATGGTCGTACGCGAAAATCCAAATTGTATCACTAGCTTGGAGATGCTATATCCCATCTCTCGTGCGCCGACTATAACATCACGTTCAAACTCACTTAAATCTTGATAACCTGCCATTGTAGCAGCAGTAATCGATCTTGCAACTTTGCCAGACGCTTGTTGCCTTATATAGGTGCTGCCATAAAAGTAAAAAAATATATATAACGCCGATTGTTTTTGCTTTTATCATATTAAGTGCAATCAAAGAAAAAAAAACTAACCGTGAAATGGTAAAAAAATATTTAATTTTTACAGCCTTTCTTTGCAGTTTCTTTTAGAGGTAGGAGAAAAGTAGACATATATGTCTGCAATTAAATATGTGATCTTTTCATCGCGTATAAGGAAGTGTCCCTGTAACAGATCTAATTTGCACATCCCACTATAATGACGGAAACGCTGCAACTCAGTCAGCTGCTTTTGCGACGGGGCACTAGGCGCACGAGGTAGTGTCGCCCGTAGGATCGCTCCCTTGCTTCTGGGCCTTGAACGCGGAGAACAGGTTCAGGTACATACGAACCTTTGATGTTTGCAGATAAATGCAATAAGGTTTACCAGTCATGCATTATTGGATTTTATATTTTGTATTTGGGGAATCCCGAAATGTAGGTTTTTTTAATAAACCCAACATATAATACTAAAATTAAAGTATATTATGTAACAGCTCGTCAGACAATGTCTAATGTGTGTGTTTAATTAGTTTCAAATGTATTCAGTATTCAGTTATAAATCGATGTGAGTTTACACTGAGAAACGTAAGTTTCTATTTTAGACATAAAATATCTCAACTACAAAAACCTGTTTACTAGTTATAATTCTGATTTCGATACCGCTTGAACTACTTGACTAAAACCACAAATTAATAATTCCCTTGAGAAAACGCCGCATGGAAATCTACGGAGTACAAGAATATATTGACTTGTTGTGTGGAAGTTGGTAAAAACGTCTTGTAAAACACATTACGCCGAGCATACGGAAAATTTAGTTTTTATTTTTATAGCGTAAAAATGCGCGTTTAAACACGTCTAATTTCAAGTAGTTCTTAAAGCTTGCTAGAACCAAAACATTATCTGCGTCTGTATTTCTTTCAACTTAATGCCACGAAAAATTCGTATTACGAATGTAATATGATGCTAGCGAGCCATTGTCTCGCTGCACGGCTGACTCCCGTCTTTGTGGAGCGGGGTGGGGCAAGTCAGAAGTACAAGTATGGTAACATCTCTGGTAACTACATAAACGGTTTCGTTTGTTTTGCAAACATGTTAGTTACTTGTATAGTTGGAAACTAAAATCAACTTGCAACTTGTTTCAAGTTATGGTAGCGGAATTATACTGCAAAATATTGAGCGAAACTTTCCTGGACGGGGAGGAGGGGAAGGTGAATCCCTCTCTATGCCCCACTCCTACAAAAATGCCTCCCGGGGGAACAAACTGCTAGGGTAACTGTCCAACTATATGGGGGTATCTGCTGGATTAAGGCGGATTACAATACAGACACTGAGTTCCGTGTTTTCTTAACCCACCACCTCACAGATGCACACGTGTCTTAACATTTGCGGAAGGGATCAGAAGCTCACACGATGACCTGCAGCAGGGAAATACGCCAGTAAAGAAAACAACAAAAGAGTGTGTTAAAGAACACCAAGAAGGAAACTATTTTATAGCGCCCCAGCGGAAACGGCAACCGTCTGCCTGGAGCCGTTTCCCGTGTCCGAGGCACGAAAGCTAGAGAGCGATAGAGACGACACTACCATGAGAATCGAATACCCATAGCCACTATCCGCAGAGCACTAAACCGGCGTGCAGGTCGTCTTGAAGGTTCTTTTATACCTCGTCTGAAGGGTTTATTTCTAAATAAATAAGTGCATTGGGAACATACGAGCTTTTTTTTTAACGCATTAAAAGACGTCATAACTCGGTTCACGTGAGGTTGGTGAACGCCATATGTAAGTTACACCTTCACACTTTGGGTGAAATACGACGGATGAAAGATTAATAAACACAAATTTTGTTTTTATAACTGTTAAATACTGTCCTCCCTTTACGCCAGTGTGCTTATCGGGTCATGGATATATATATATATATATATATATATATATATATATATATATATATATATATATATATATACATATATGAAGATGGAAGCAATACAAGTCAGATTTATTACAAATTTGTAACGAGAGGCCCATATGGCCATGCCGACCCCGAACTTGAACCCAGGACCCTTGGTACCGTAAGCTAGCCGTTCAACCAACGAAACCACGGACGTCGGAAGGAAGAAGGTGGTTACTACAAACAATTTTTAATAAGTGACTTTTTTTTTAACACCGAAACAAGTGTGGAATGGAACAACACAATTTTTTTCAGGTTATTTCTACATTTGCATCACATTCTGTTAATATCAGCTAATCATTCTCTTGGGCGTTCACACGCTTTGTCATCCAAGCAACGTATGAGTTTTGTTTTGAACTTCCAGAGAAGATAGACGGTAAACGTGTCCCGGTTTCCATGGCGTTGATGGATGCACGCTGGAGCACGGTGCGAGGCATTATGGGATAGAGTCCCTGATTAATGTATCATGTTAAGCAAAAGTTTGGGTTAGTTTAGCAAATTTCTACCGGCATGCTGTGCAGCATTAGGAGAAATATTATCACACGCCAGTAGAACAGGTTAGAGAAGGTAGCGAGGCATTAAACAAATCAACATTGCAAAACTTTTTTTTTTGGCCATTTATTTTAGTTGCTTGCGGTATATAAAAATGCGTTACAACAATATATTGTCTTGTAAAAAGATATGTCGAATAAAAATGTCACGCCAATCAATTTCTTTCCTGCAAGCTCAAGGCAGAAGCGACTACAAAGTAAACAAGTTCAAACCTACAGCACAAGCTTAGACTAAATGGCTGCCGTCTTCAGCAGCACAGGAACGAACTCCGTACAAAGCAAGCTATTGTAATGTATGTTATCAACGTGGCGGGCGACGCGGGAAGGAAGCGGGCTAAGCGAGAGCGATCAAATCAGTTTGTTTCATTAGCGAGCGGCGAGCGCGCGGCAAGCATTATGGATTTGGTGCGAAGTACATATTCAGATGTCCACAAGACACTTTTATTGTATACATTACAAATTATCGTCTTTCAACGTATATGTAACCAACGTGTTTAATTTACCTTCTGTTAGAGGTACTCCTTTCAACAATTTTAAGCTGCGAGCAGTCGATTTACTTTGACGTTGTTTCAACCAAAGTTTAATTTATTAAAAAAATCGTGGTGTAATTACAAGACGATTTATCATCTCTATTAATTATGTCTTTTTCTATTCTGATAAGACTTCTAATTTTATTCTTATGAAGGATTCTTCAAGAACTTTAGTTTGAGTAACTGATGATTCAATTTTTAATGACGACTGTAAACAGTAATATTATCAGTTATTCGTAAGGTACGTCAAATTCGCAATTGCAATAAATGCGAAATGGATGCGAAATTTTAAGAAAATTGATGATCGGGGAAAAAAAATCTGAAATAACAGCCTTTTTGAGAATCTTACCTCTGTTTACATTTGATTGCAGCTTTATCACTACCGATATTCTTTTGCAAATAAAATTTAAGAAATTAGGTAAATAAACTGCCTGTTTTAGCTGAAAAATACAGATTCGTGTATGTATTTTGCTTGTGAATTCGTGTATAAACGTATGTAAATAAATAGCGACCATTCTCGCTAGCATCGTGTTAACACGAAACAATTTGGTTGGAAACTGCTTGCGACATCGTCTTATCTGCCGTAATCACGAAAATATACAGTTTTGAAACATTTATTTCACGAACAAAATTTGCTTACTAACAACCTGCATTTACAGACTTGTAAACAAAGGAAAATCGTTCACATACAAACAACTGTGCACTTTTTACGTCGCGTTAGTTGAAAACAAAGATGGCGACTGCGGAACACGTAAAAAATATTGACACAACTAAGGTTTATTCTATAACAAGTAGAATAAATCTTAACACAACCTTACTTCGATAATTTCACGGTAATATACACCATCTAAAGCAATGGACCTACTTGCCTGCGCATTTTGTGCAACACAGCGATAACGAGACACGGCCTCGGAGTTGAACAGCTAAGGTGTAGTTCCAAAAATCAACAACAGATTGCAACACATCAAAGTTTTCTTAGTTGATGTTTGTTTACGTTTAGTCGTGTAACAAAACGAACTCGCGTAATTTTCGGTGGGCTAGAAAACCAAGATCAGTTTTTTAAATGAGTTTTTGGACAATTAAAGAATTATTGATTGTGTTTCGACTGCTTTCAGTTCACAGCTTTTTGTGTAAAAATTTTATGGAGTCCAAAATGACAAATTCGTTATTTTGTAATTTGTCATTTCGTAAGTTTCAATTCGGACGTTGTCGACAGTTACTTGTTTAACACTCCCGGCAACGCATGTTTACATTAACAGTAAAAATATTTTTTATATAATTTTAATGCTTGAAATGGACATAATATTTCTACAATCATTACTGGAATACTGCGAATATGTTAATAAATAAGACAATATAAAATCATTCAATAACGACTTAAAAAAAGTGTTGTTGCGAAATATAAACAATGTATAACACTTGCTTGCTTTTTAAAACATGTCTAGGATATTTTAAGATCACTTATTTGTTTTAAAAACGTTTTAATTATACATTCGCGTATATATTTTGAAGATCAAAACAAACCTGCCGCTGATTTTGTCATTTCGTATTTTGGCTAACATCCGCTAGATACAAAATACGAAACACCAAATTACAAAATAAGTCACCATTTTTGTATACAAAATCGGGACACGTGATCTTTGTGTGGTTGCGGTAATTCTGTTTCGTTATGGGTAGAACCAAAAAAACTATTGCAGATCGTGCAAGGGACTACAAAGCCGAAAAATTGTACGTAAGTGTCGGGAATTTTAATTGGTGGCATTTGTAATATGAGGTTGGAATGGCAAAATAAAGACAACTGCACAAGTACTATCAATCTAGTGCGCACAAAAGTAAGAAGTAGTCAGCGGAAAGTGACCCCCAGTCCAGTAAGCGGCAATCCAGTTTTCCTGAAATAAATGCAAGTGTGGAAAAGGCCAAGCAGGAAAAATCTGAACTTGTCATGGACACTGTAAAGACATTCCTCCAGGCCAACATACCGTTACACAAATTAGACAATCCTGCAGTGCGTGAACATTTGTCAAAGTAAGTTAGCTTAGTTCTTAGGCGTAAATAACGATTTTGATATTCCTACTATCTGCTAAAATGTTACTTCTTTATTTAGATTTTTTGATTGGTAATTTCCAATTTTCATGTATGTTAAGGGATTATGTGACTTGCCAGGGAGTGACAAGTTGCAACGAGTTTATGTGGAAAAGTGTGGCGATGATGAGAAAGCAAGAGCTAGGAAAGAATTTGAAAGGACAATATATAGTAATTGTTGCTGATGAAACAACCGACAGTAAAGGACGATGTGTTTTTGCAATATTATTTAGAACTCTGAGCAGCACATCAAAACAGAAGATTGCTCTTGCAAGTTGCTCATTCGTTGACAAAGTCACAGGGACAACATGCAGTCAATCCATTGTAGACATTGTTCGGAAGTAAGACATTTTGCATGAACACATTGTTGGTGTGGTGTCGGATTCTGCTCGATACAGGAATACATGCCTCTCTGCGCTGAAAGTGCTCTTCGGAGACCACTTGATTCACTTCCAATGTTAGGCCCATAAAATAAATCTAATTGGAGACATTTTTATTATGGAATTGCCAGAGCTTAATACGTTTATTGTAAATTTAAAAATGGCCTTTTTTCATGGCAGGAAGATAAAAAGTTCATACGTGAACTTTCTGGTGTCAGAATTCCCTGAATTGCCATCTGTGCTGTTTCCAAAACCGGTCATTACACGATGGAATTCTTGGTTTAAAAGTTTAATCTACCTTGACAAGTATCTAGTCTAAAGCCTCTAACACAATTTCTTTCTCAGTACGAAGAGAAAAATGCAAGTGCTCTGTTGGTATGTGAAACTTTGCAAACCCCAGAACTCAACATGCAGATAAACACACAAATCACGTTTATTTCAGAGATGTCAAACATTGATGAAACTAATTGATATTTTGGAAGGCTCTGAGTACCCGTGTGGACACATCATCTGGGACCACCTTGAAAGGATCAGCCGATCATTGGAAAGCCAAGCAAAGGGATTCTTCCCAGAAAAATCCACATTACTATTGTTGCAGTGCAACAACACAGTGATGCAAGCTAAGATGACAGAGAAATTGAAAAATGCCTGTACAAAAGCCCACATGAAACTTTTACTGCACATGGGTTCATGTGAAGCCAACAATGTTTACAGGGCATCAGGCACACTCTTCAATCCAGTTGCAGCTGGACAATTGGTGCAGGTAGGCTAACAAAATTTGCACACAGATATTTTTGTTTTAACTCAACTTTTGTATGAGTTACTTACTACTGTCCTTAGAGTAATACAAATTAAATTGTTACAGGTTAATGAAGCATCTGTTTTTGCAAACAAATCAATACTGCCTGCATGTAAAGCTGTGGAGAAGACAAAATTTGTAGATGGCTATCTATATTTCCACAAGCAGTTATCGTATCAGCTTAAAGAAGGAATCCTGGTCGATGTGCTTCAGATTGTTCTTGCAATAACTTTGAAGAATTTTGCAGTGCAGCATTGAAGTCTCTTTGGTTACCAGTCAACAACGTAGTTGCTGAAAGATTTTTCAGCAGCTACAATCTGGTGTGTACAGACAGGAGTACGAAATTGNTGGCTATCTATATTTCCACAAGCAGTTATCGTATCAGCTTAAAGAAGGAATCCTGGTCGATGTGCTTCAGATTGTTCTTGCAATAACTCCGAAGCCTGGAAGCACTCAGATGTTATGCCACTAAACGGTCACCCATCCAAATGTGTGCCACTGGAAACGTTGCTTAACTTTGGTGATCGATTAAACTTTGAAGAATTTTGCAGTGCAGCATTGAAGTCTCTTTGGCTACCAGTCAACAACGTAGTTGCTGAAAGATTTTTCAGCAGCTACAATCTGGTGTGTACAGACAGGAGTACGAAATTNTACCAGTCAACAACGTAGTTGCTGAAAGATTTTTCAGCAGCTACAATCTGGTGTGTACAGACAGGAGTACGAAATTGACAGAGGATACATGTGCTATGTTGAAGTTCAACCAATGAAATAATTTACATTGTCAATGTAGCAATAAAAATAATTTTTAGTGAAAATGCACTAGTGAAATTGTTTTTAAATGCTATTTTTCTAGTTTTTTTANTGTAGCAATAAAAATAATTTTTAGTGAAAATGCACTAGTGAAATTGTTTTTAAATGCTATTTTTCTAGTTTTTTTTATATATGCTACAAAACGCTACGGACCACAGAATAAATGATATAAAAAGGCTAAAAACCACAATAAATGCNTTTTTTTATATATGCTACAAAACGCTACGGACCACAGAATAAATGATATAAAAAGGCTAAAAACCACAATAAATGCTATAAAATGTGTTCATAAATGCTCTTTTAACGTACCTCTAGTTATTCGCTTTTCAAATAACCATTTGTTGAAGAAATTCTGTTTGTTAATGTTTTTAAAAAAAGTAAAATTAAAAAAGGAAATAAAAGATTTAGTAACGAACAATCACAAATCACGTCTAGTTATTGATGTTAAATATTTTCCCTCTGGGCCTATATGTTATTAATAATGCACGAAAGTGTGTGTATTATTTGATTCTCTATTTTGTGCCATGTACGATCACCCAGCATGATTTATTTATTTGAGTTATATCGCTTCCTCTCTATTTGTTTCAGGGTATTTTAGTAAGTAAATTTCGTTATTTTTGTGCAACATTTTCTGTGGCGTTTGTTTGTATGATGTTTGTACAAGAGACTCGATGAATTTCTTTGTTAAAGATGGTTTTTTATTTTGTTTGTGATCTTTTTATCGTATATGTGGCGCAATATTTTCTGCTGTTGTATTATTGTGAATATAAAAGCCGGAGCTTTGACAAATATAAAGCGAATATTATCACAGCTTTACAAAGTACATGTAGGTATCTTGTATCTTTATTTCGTTTTACTCAATCATTCTCGTATTTTAGAAATTGAAATTACTTACCTCAGAGTTGTAAGTAACCTCTCCTCAACGGATATCGGCACCTGTAATTTCGTAGCAATTTGTGGAAGTCGATTGCGTATTGCATTTGCAATGTGGTCACATGTTTGTGGTGTCATATTTGCGTACTGACTGAACAAATCAGGATGGTCACAAATCTGCTCATAAAGGTGATGGAATGCACCTAATGAATGCGATCTCTGTAAATTTCATGCGTGCAATGCCTTTTCCTCCTAACATTTTTCACTTTGCCGTTTGAGTTCCGCAACATATTAATTACAAAGAACACTTTATGCAAGTGGTAATCGACTCCTCATGTAGACAACCGATTACCTTGCGCTGTCGCGGGGCTGCCGTGGTGTAATGGTTAGACTACTCGCCTCCTACCTAGTGGAACAGGGATCGAGATTCGATTCTCGGCGGGGTCGCTTCCGGATTTTTGCTCGTGGGAATCGTGCCGGACGATGCCGCTGGCTGGCGGGTTTTCNGAATCGTGCCGGACGATGCCGCTGGCTGGCGGGTTTTCTCGGGGATCTCCCGTTTCCCCCGCCCTTGCATTCCGGCGCTGCTCCATACTCATCTCGCTTCACCCTCATCGGCTCTCAGGACCTCGATGCTAAGAGTCACCCAAATGTCTCAACCCCACTCTTGTGCTCTCGCGTCTATCGCCTGCACGTAAGACACGACACTCGCTCGCTTGTCCGCTCACAGCCCGCTTTCCGCCCGCGCCGCCCGCTAAACGCGTGCACCTAGGACACCGCGTATCGGAGAAAATGCTGTGGAGGCCCTGCTGCCGCCTCGAGGCGGGCGGAGGAACTAAATCGTCTTGCTTAGGCAGGTCGTGAATTCCGGGCTTTCCCTGCGTCGACCAGCAGACTAAAGACGAACTTCGGCATTCATGGGAACCTTCTGCTAAATAATGTTGTACAGGGGCAAAGTTCTTCCTCTCGTAGCCAAGAATCCCCGGCACGTGCTGCTCTTAACAGCTTTGCAAATTCTTCAAGTGCCAGGTGCGCGCTTCAGAATGAAACTGCTCGCGGCGCTTGAGAACAGACATGCCTGGCGGTGCACGAGTGCAATTCACAAAAAAGGGGCGGGTTAGACTACTCGCACCCTACATTGGTGAACCGAGTTAGATTCCCGGCAGGGTCGCTCCCGGATTTTCGCATGTGGTAATCGTGCCGGACGATGTTGCTGGTCAGAGGATTTTCTAGGGGATCTCCCGTTTCTCCAACTTTTTCATTGCGGCGCCGCTCAATACTCACTTCGCTTCACCCTCATCGGCTCTCAAGACCTCGATGTTAAGAGCCGCCCAAATCTCTCCACTCCACTCCACTCCACCCCATCCCACTCCAATTCACGAGTGCGCAGTTCACATATTGTTGGTACAGATATAAGGAAACTGAAATTTCTGACAGCGGCAGTATGTTTGTATCATTCTTCCACAACTTACCTGTCAAATAGTCACTAAGCTTAAGTTTGACGTCGGCAGTTGTGCTTGGGAATACTCGAGACAACGGGACCACCACTATTATAATTTGCTCCGAACCACTTAAAAATCAATTGGGCGTGTTAAAAATGTTTGATCATGTCGTGAGCGGGCGTGAAACAGTCACCTGTCCGACTGTCTCTCCCAAATGTACGTGTTAGCGTTTACGGACATCGAGGACGAACTCGCAAGTTCAGGCGTACTGTTTGTGTTTAAATAGTATTTGTGGACTTTATTACAATTTTGTGTACATAGTTCTGATATAGTGATCTTCGCCCTTATATAGGTTGTTCACGGTTTATTGAGCACTTTTCAAATTAACCTTTGAAAAATGTTGCTACCCCTATCTGCATGTATTTTAACGGGCACAGTGACTGGCATGCGGCTAGTAAAGTTGGTAACGAACGAGAGGAAGTAGTTCAATGTCTCGACGTTTAATTATAACATCTAGGTAAATGTTTGTTAACACTGAAATTATTTCTTTTTGGTTTTCCGTTTTATTAGCGCATATATGTGTAAAAATTAGTAAATTAAATTTTTTAAAAAATAATTTCACAGTTTTCCTTAACATAGGCATGAATATAGTGATCAGGCCTACGGCAATGTTGATTGTACATATGGTGGAAGATTACACAATGTCCATGCAAGTAGATCTTCAGCAGGGTTTTCGAACGTGCTCTGTTTACCGTGAACAGCCTATGATAATTGTTTGCTTCGACATTTGGCGATGCTTGATTCGAGCCAAGTGTCACGAGCACCTGTGAACAGACGACGGCCGCCGATTCAATATAAATAAGCGTCACGTGACGTATTTGAATCTAGAAACTGAAAATAATAGTGTATCGAGTCTTCACTTTATCAACTCGACCTTACCATCCAGAAGGTAGGATTTATGGCTGAATCACAGCAACTCAACACTAGTGGTTCACAAGAGCAGAGCATATATGTGTTTACACGTCATGGCAATGCCATTTTTTTTTTAAACAGCGCATGTTCGCTAAGGATAACAGCTGACAGTACAAGACGTTCGTAATGATTCGGTCGTTCTTAGGACGGTGTTCTGATTGCCTATTTGGGTAGTTACAAGTCATAGCCCTGTGTATTGTTATCCGAAATACTAGATGTCCATGTCGTGAAACACTTCCCTTTGCAGCCAATGTTGTTTTGGTGCCAAATAGTTGTCCGTAGATTCATTTAAACCAGAATATGTTTGTCCTCTACCTGAAAACCGGCTTTAATTCAGGTCCTCACGACTATTCGCTATCATGAAACGCTTAACGGGCAAGGGAAATTTGTGGCATAAAAAAATAAGACGCGTTTCTTTCTCGGTTTTACGTTACACGAATGGCAGTTCGTTTCTCCTCACTGTGCAAACAAACGAAGCTTGTCATTTTTATGAAAGACTGATTTTGTGGCACATTACTGTTGCTGCTTAAAACTTAAGAATATATATGCGTGGTAGTAACGAAGGTCATATTTACAGCATTCCGCTTGTGGTGCTTATCGTTAGTTGGCAGTCAACGAAGACTGTACTCTGTGTATTCTCACGATATACTCCTTACTTGGTGTCTCCGTCCGTTAATTCCAAATTTGGTCTGATGTTTATTTTATTTTCCAATCTCAGTTATTGTTCTAAAAATTTCGTTGATATACAAAACACCATATGCTTGAGATTGTTTTGAATTTTTTTTTCTGTGGTAGCTTTGAACATAATTTTAAATAAAACTAATAATACATGAAAGATAAATTAAATTCAATTTTTTTGCATGCTGTGCCATTTGCAATTAGATCGGTAGTCGTCGTCAGAAAATAAATTATATGTGTAGGAAACAGTATATTATATTCACATACGCGTGTAGTGAAAATATTTGCTGTTTTGCACGTACTGTAAGTAAGAATATTACGAAAATTAAAGGGTTATTATTTTTAAAGTTCTAAACTAGAACTCATAAAATATAAAATGTAAATGTAATTTACACTTTTTAATTCGAAATTTTTCCACGTTATCTTGGTTAAAATAATTTTGTACATTGTGGAAGCTGCGAATGTAAATAAAAGAATTGTTTGGCAAATTTGTTTATTTTGATAAAAAATATTTTTATTTATTACCAACCACGACACTGTTGTCACAAGCGTGTGAAGCGTACATTTCGAATGAGACCACGTACTGTATTACAAAAAGACGATATCGCTTTCAAACAAAAAGTCTTTGTCCATAATTTCCCGGGCCAAATTTCTACAAAACGTTTTTTTGCAAAATTTTCAATACCCTGAAAATTGCTGGTAAATTACTTCTTACTTGGCATTAACAACACACCTATTATCTCTATTTCTTTATTCATTTTAGTTTTAAGTGAAATATTGCAATCTATACATATTATAAAACTCAACGTCTCTCTTTCTGTCCGTCTGTCTGTTTGTTAGTGCGCTTATCACTCAAGAACCACGCATCCGATTTTCGTGTTTTTTTTTTAAATTCATAGCTATGTTCTCTGGCCAGGTTTTAGTATATATTTTGTTACATAAAGTAACATAAGGAATAAGCAGTGACAAAAATAGTAAATCAAGTCGGAAAAAAGTTTGCCGCCAGCGCGCTCTCTTGCAATACANTAACTCAAAAAAAAAAAAAAAAAAAAAAAAAAAAAAAACTCTGTGGTAGCATATCTTTCTATAACAGAGAAATACTAATAAGCATTTTTACGATTAAATTCACAAGCCACATTCAATGACGAAGTTTTTCACCTTGCACTCATTGAAACCGAAAAGCAAGTGCAGATATTACCAGGAAAAAGTATAAAAAGTATGAGCCTACCAATACCAGATAACATAGTAGATTCAACCGTTAACAATGACTATATTAGGGGAACGTCATATAATATATTATAATTGCACACCACCGCAACGCTTATTAGTACATTTGCCTGGAATGGAGTTCATTAAGGTGCCCGCCCCTACACTTTACCCATTCCTGTCGCAGTTGTTACGCCGGTTTTCTGCTCCGGAGGGGTCTGGCTCCGGGTAGAACAGTTTTCATACCCGTGCGCATGCCCGGAACATTAATAGAACGTGTTTTAAATTTCTGCCATACCCACGGAACTGCGACAGACAAAATGGCGGGTACCCGAATAATAACCTCAAGCTGCATTTGGAACTTAATATAAGTCTAAGTAACGGGAAATTTTTAAATAACTCACGCTTTCATAATAATGAAATAAACAACTTTAAAAAATACGGGACAATTGTGGCATTATATGCGTATATATCAAGTGCTAAAACTGCTATATAATTGAGTTTATGGCTCAGCGGGTTGGCCCAAGGTTCCGCACTGCTACACACAAAAGAAATGCTTATGTTGTGAGAACAGTTTTAATGCTACTACAACAGCAATTTTTTTGTTATCTGTGAACCGTAAGGAACTAATGTTGCTGTAAATGTAATATTCTGCTAAGCTATTAATGATAATGTAATATTAAGTACTTTTGTAACAACATTACCTTCTTACTGTTCCTTCAACATTAAGGTGATGCTTATTTCGCGGCGAAACAAATTTTGTTTTGAATTAAGCTTAACATTTCTGTTAAAATTTTTCGTGTAATTTCTTTGCTTTAAAGAAAACATTCCAATCTAAAAAAAAATAAGTAGAACTATTTTGTCACAAAAATAAATATTACTGACAAAAAAATGACAGTTGGGAGGGGAATCGAGCCCGCGCTTTAAGTACTTGACGTTCTCCACTTTACGGAACCTGACGCCCTACCATCTGTTTGTTATATCTTAATATGCCTGACTGCTTTTCATATTGTTGGTATTCAGCATAACATAACGCCAAACTGCAGTTCTCTTTTGTTACATGGAAATACTTTATGCTCTATCAATATTCTTAATTGGCACACGTAAACTGTTTTGCAAGGCTTGAGAGTTAATCTAGTTAATTTAGTTCTCATACTATGCTTTAAAATTTTAATACATTTGGTTTCATTTTGCAATTTTATCGCTGTTATCTGCTATGAACCATTTTACAATGCCAGTCAGCGGAAACTTGTGTTGGTTAGACATTTATTTAATGTCGCATTAACCCAAAATATTTTGTTCTTCCTGTTGTTTGTAAAGTAATGCAAATTTTGGTTGTGGCCACATTACTTAGAGGCTTTATTAACATAACACTTCAACAGTATACTAGCATTATAGTAATATAATACTTTGTAAATTGTTAACATTATTTACTTTGTCACACCATTATTAATTGTACTACAACATAAACGTTTAAAGAAATGCCTCAATAGTAATTTTTTCGTTTCAAGAACATAATAATTTTTTCTGTTTAGTTTTAATTTGGGTCCAGATCCCCGACGGGTAGTACATTTTTTTTTTTTAGCGGTTTTGCNTTTTTTTTTTAACGGTTTTGCGTGATAATTATTACTGTTTTTGCTTTATGTTCTTGTTGAAAAACGTTTATTTCTAGAATACGTTTTTTTTTTTTTTACCAATAACATCCAAGTAACTGCACAGTGCAGTCGACTGGTTCTGATTCTTTGCTTATGAAATCAATTGGTTTTTAAAGAAGACAATTTAAGTTGTATAGCATAAAAATTTTTACACATAAAAACCTTAGTTTTAATATTGTGATATTTTTGTCTTCGAAACGTAAAAGCTTGTATAAGGAAAGCACAAGAGTGATTATTATGCTTATTAGAGAAACATATTTAAATAATTTGCTAATGTTTTAATGGGATGCGTAAACGTCCGTCCTATAGAATGCGCGAGTGCCTTGTTTTCCATACATAAGCATTGCCGTTTTTCTGATCATTTCCTATGCATGAATAGCACTAGTACTCGGAAACTAAAAAATTTATTCTTCAAAACAAATCTTGAGAAATGTTTGATGCACCACAAAGGTCCTGCTTACTGCGGGCTGTCTGCCATTTGAAAGTTGTTTTTGGTTGCTATTTACAATTTTCTGTTATCCCTTTAGATAATGTGTGGGTATGAACGGATGCATTATTTATTCTCTCCTGCTATAGAAACTCGTATGCCTACTATTAATATGCCCATGGGTATAACAGTAATGGGAATTAGATATCGTGTAGGGAAGAAAAACTATGGAAAACCAACAACGTGATGGCCGGAGACAAAATCGAACCCAGGTCCTCTCGAATGTTGGTCAAGTGTGTAATCGAGGGGCCACGGTGTTGTAGTGGTAGGGCGCTCGCCTCCCACCAAGGCAAACCGGGCTCGATTCCTGGCGGGGTCACTCCCGGATTTTCGCACGTGGGAATCGTTCCGGACGATGCTGCTGGTCGGCGGGTTTTCTCGGGGACCTACCGTTTACTCCGCCCTTGCATTTTGGCGCTGCTTAATTCCCACCTCTTTTACCCTCAACGGCTCTCAAGACCTCGTTGTTAAGAGCCGTCCAAATTTCTCCACTCCACTCCACTGTATAACCACTGCAGCAACTAATTTTGTTTTTAAGGAAAAATTCTTTTACATGTCACGGAAGTAAATTTGTTGTTAGGCACAAAGAAATTGAGCGTGGAAGATTTACACATGTAAAGAGCAAAGGAAATTTTTTTTTGGCAGACAGCAACAAAAATGGTTTTAGAAAACAACTGAAAAAAATTTGCAAGTAGGAGAACGTTCCCTATCTAAAAGTGAATATTATTGACCTCTTACAGAATAAAAAAGTAATAAATACCCGTAGTCGTCTAATAGTTTACATGAATCCACTAACTGTTTGGGAACTGATATTTGTTATGTCTAGTAAGCTCGTTGGAGAACTGGACGCTAACGCAGACTGAACCAAGATGAGACAGACCTATTTTCGTCTTCTGAGCATGTCTCCGACATTGACTCGTCCATCAACAATGCAACTGTCGGTTAAAAATAATGTCAAAGAAAGATAATGTTTTAGCCCACATTCAGCTAATTTAATTACACACCTACATAACTTTATACGAACAAAAACTCTATCAGATACAAGCCAGGCCGAAGACATTTTTTGTAGCAGGTTTATTACTGTAATAATTTTAGTTAATTTATAGTAATTTTAGTATTTTATTTATTGATCCTCTTATAATAAAAGCAATTAAAATTGATATGATCCCAGTAAGTGAAATTATATTAATTCTTAACCTTATATTTTACGTTTTTCTTTGTTCCATGTCTAGTCACTTCTGATTGAGCTTTTCCCTTTCCTTTTCTTGTAACTACTGCTTCAATATGACATCAGTTATCTTTTTCCATTCTTTAACATTGAAATTCAGATGAAACTACAAAGTAGTTTACTTTGCACNGAAGTATGCGTTAGAAGCGGCACTGTCACATCCCTCATCCCCCCCGCCTAAACCAGTGTAGGGCCTCCCGGACACCATGTGTTACCCGTTAATGCGTGCCAAGGTCAAGCCGCGGTGGGGTAGCACTTTCCGCCCACGGGCCTCTCCCTCATCTCCCTAGCAAACTGCGTGAAACTTGTACACGCCTAAGAAATGATGAGATATGCTGGTGATTTCTGCCCACAAGAGAAATTAAAACACGTGCTGAAGGGCAATACGCACCGAGAATAAGCTGACAGCGTATGGCAGGGACAACTGGCCCGCACCACCCCCTGCCCCCTCCACCAACAAGAGGCCAATGCATGGATGAAGTATTCATTGTTCAAAGCCTTCCTCCACCCCCTTCTCCCAACAAGGGAGGCACGTGTAGGAATCTAGGGAGGGTGCCAAAAGAGTTTAAAAGCCTCTTTGCGGGGAGGGTGGGGGATGAGTTGAATCAGGTCAGTTGGACCAGAAGTTCGCGAGAGTAAGGCGGAGCGAGAGGTTACCGGGAAAAGAGAGTCGTGGAGGGGTACGTCGAGAAGCGAACCCCGAGCAGCAGTCGTGGAGAGACGGCAACAAACCCAGGGCCATTCTAAGGCCGCCCGAAGTGCCGGATCTCACCCAGCCGACAACAGACCAAGAACTACAGGCAGAGCTAAGTATCAAGTCGTCGACCAAAGAAACCCCCCCCGCAAGACGACGCCTACAGTTCGGACGAATACGTTAATTAGGGTGCCACTCGGATCTGTGTCTGTATATTGTAATTTCGCGACAACATAACCCCCAGTAACTTGAAACCACGAAAGACTACCTTATTGAATTACCCCATTCAACATCCAAGGCACCTCATAGTCCGTGCCATTTAACATTAACTGAGATCCTATGACCCACAGGCAGGGAATAGCGTCACACTTATCACATTATTTTAGCGGGATTAAATTTCCATGACCCCGTGATGTCAACTGCATCATTCACACTTTGAAAACAACCCAAGATAATGAAAATGGTAGTTTCTTTTCGTCATTTTAACACGAACAAGAAACATATCTGCAATGTATTCTGGATACGCGAGATCGTGCATCTGTTTCAATGTGTTGGTTCGCCATGTTTTGGCTCTTTAACGATTCTCACGTATAACTTTGCTGTGGATGTAACCAGTTTTACAGTACTGTCAAAGCGATAGATGCACGTGGATTTGCTTCCATTGGTGGGGGACACACCCAATTCTGTTTCTGTAGTGATGTTTTGGAGTCAATTAAAAATAGTTTGGAGGAATTTTTTCTCTGATTTTATAACACTAACGTACACTGGAGCATGTAAAGAATGATACTGAATTGATACCTACCTTTTGTCCCCATTATATATTTACCGAGTTGTGCAACTGGCAGACTCGTATATAATACGTTGGTAAGGGTCTCTCTGCCGTTGTTCACACACGGCTTTCAGGGATTAGTTACAGAACCAAATATGTACCTTTTTAACATTTGCATTTATAATGTTTCTGATGATCGGACATTGTGCCAGTGCTGTTTACTTGTGAGCAATATTATTAACTAGTCCTTTCTGTTTTCAGGTGAGTGAACGAAATCGGGCAGAACCCGCTGCAGTGTAGTTCACGGCGGGAGAGTGCAATTTCTCTTGCAATCTCAACACTTGTAATGTGGTAAGCATAGCTATAAAAAATTTTATATGATTAACAGCGCTTCCAGAAAGTTGATAATAAGATGTTTATTCACTATATGTTAGAGTTACTGTGAAACTTACTTGTTTTGTATTACCAGTAAGCTCATTTTATGTAATATTTCAAAGCCAAAAATTTATTTTAACAATGCTAGTGGTATTTTAGTTAATCTTTCAATTTGTTTACTTCAACGGAACCGACACAAGTGATGTCAGAAAATGTAAAACCTTCCATGCCTTTTAAGCGATGGAATCAAATTACATATCGCACTCCACAGTACCGAAAAGTAATAAACAATAAGTGATCACCTTTCAAATTTCACAACGTCATTTGAAAACTCAAACAGCTGAAAAATAAATGGTGTAATTTAAGGTACTCGCAACGACCGCTCCTAACCCTAATGTTTATTTCTTTTCTTTCAACTTTTTCAGCTAACTGTAAGCGAATTACGTGTAGAAGAAACAGTGAAACGTTTTTGTTTGCCTTTGTGTTTAAAATAGAAGCAAATACGCCTGATCAAAAGTATCCTGTTCTTATTTCATGAATTGATTTTAGTATTAATGGTTAATTTATGTTTGCTACCTATACCGTATTTGTAATAAATGTAAACCTGTCCAACGAAAATATTTTTGGCGTGTCTGAAGTAAAACATTTTATTTTAGTTTTTTATGTGTGTGTCTTTTTGAGGCATGGCTTGGCGTTTCGCAATATGAGGGTCTGACAGAAAAATGCTATTAGATATATACATATTTTTTTTTTTTTGTATTACAAAGGCAAGTTTATATCTTTCACAAAACTTATGAGCTGGTCTTGCTCGCCTAGCAATTGAATTATCTTGAATACGCGCCAACGACCCACGTTTCTTTGCTTATTCTGTTTTTCCCCTTCTTCGCCCTTCCTTTCTTCGCTTGCGCATGATCTTTTGGAATAGCCAGCTACGTGAACCATCGGCGAAGACATCTGTTTCTTTTGAATTTCCCGGCGTGGAAGTTCGGGTTTCAATAAAAACTGTTCTCTAGAAGAAGCGAAACCTTCGAACATTTCCTTAGCGTTTTTCGGTAGTTTCCAGACCCCACACAAGGTAGCTCTGTTATCGCATATGCTCGTGGTGCCATTGTACGCAAACAAGTGAATATTACAGATCTTAGCTCCAGCGTTTTCTAACTCAAACAAACAAATGTGCCACTAGAGTCTACCAGGGAGATGGCGAACTGTATAAGGCGAAGAACTTGAGCTGGTATACTTTCTAAACTTGAAATAGTGAAAATAGTGTCAAAAAAGTGAAAACCAGTGAAAATGGCTCCACTTGAAATTTGTTTTACTCAAAACACGTGCATTTTGAAGGTATGAAAATATATCTACATGGCAAAACTATTGCTGCTCATTTGCCGCAGAATTTGTTTTGCCCGACTTTAAGCGGGCGAACAGAGTTGGTCGCTTTGCAAACGCGGATGTTTTGGGTCGAGGTAAAATCTCTCTCACCTCCAAAATTATTTATTGACTATAAGTAAAAATTAATTTGGTTGATAAAGTCTAAAATACTTTTCATGTAATTTATTTTGTACATAATTATCAAAGTCTTCATCTCAAGTACGAGTGAACGAGAAAAAATAAAAGCACATTTTATGTCTCATCTCCAGACACGACAGTGAGTACCACACCGTGACACTAACTCTTCGTTCATTCGACTGATAGGCCGGTCTGTGGCAGCCAAATATGTGACTTTCAGTAAGTAGTAGAGTTCACCGACTGATAACACTGTTTCGGGTTTAGAGTGTAAAAGAAACAGGTTTGTTGGACTAGTATTGAGATGTAGGAATAAAATTAATTAAAATTAATCTAAAATTTACTGGACGATTGTCGAGGCGGTATTGCTGGTACCCTGACTCCCTGAAGACGTGACCCTGGTTTGCACCCAGTTCTGCGACAAAGAGGCTTGTCCCCTCACCCGTCGTCCGGAATGTGCAGTAGGCGTACCAATTAGTGACGTACAGCTCACCTCCGTACTGTGGTTTGAATATAAGTTCACAAGGGAAATACGTACTTACATATTTACCTGGTCGTGACTTAATCTTAGAACTTGAACCTTGATGCGTTACCCATGCCTCTAACACGGAATTTCGTAATCCGGCAAGGCCTTGTGTGACCTCAGCCACGAGCGTCGCCTTATGCGAGAAAGCGTTTCCTGAAACTGAAGGCGTATAATCTCTTCGTGGTATCTTCTCACTTTTTGAATAAAACCTTTCAAAAATCACAGTGTATGACGTATTTGGTTGCTTTCTAAATATGTAATGTATCACGAAAGTTTTATACTTCTGTTAAAATAAAAGTATTTTATTTCTGGCTGAATTGGACTTTTATAATATTTCGTTTATAATTAATATAAATAAAAACAGGGAGGAATAGGTGTGTTAGTAATGCTTGGCAATAAACAGTTATCATGCAAAAAAATATTATTAAACTGAGTGCGCACAAATAGCGTGCGCTGTCACTTTGGTGTAATTTTATAAACTTGGTTAGGCTTTGATTGCATGATGCGGAGGAATAGCCTGAAAGTTTAATTTAAGCAGGTCTTCAGAAAAGTCGTAAGTAGCCATGAGTGTAATGTATCAATTGTGAAGAGCGGTTGGACTTCCTACACACCTCCGGGAGAATGTGGGGTACGAGAAATCACGTACTAGAGAACCGACTAGAGTTGTCAGTATTAGTCGACGTAGTAAAAGTATTATCTTTATTTAATACCTACCGTGGACGCCCAAGTTACAGAAGAAATCAAATTATTATAGTTGATGACATTCAATTCAAATTTGATGTAAATTCAAGTGAAAATATAGCATTTACGAACGTTCAACAGGAAATGTGTACTAAGTGCAATTAATTTAGTGTTACGTACGTATATTTTGTATAATTCTGGCTATTAGTTATTCGGACTTTCAGTTCCAATACACGTAGAACAGTTCCAGACTTTGTGTGTGTTATGCAGTTTCATATTTCACATGGGAGACCATAAAGTACAAATGTTATCTACAGGCCAAGTTATAAATTATGACAAAGAATCCGGTCAAATTGAAATACTTACTGAAAATCGAAATGAAAATGACACGTGAAAAAGATAAGAGACCAACAAATTACTAACCCAAACACATATTACGACCAACAAATGCAAATATTTATGTAATGTACTTCAAATATCTGCAACTTCCTACCTCGTTGATTAATCCTTGTGGATATATTGCAAACTACAAATAACAAGTGGAAGAGCCCCCACTGGTTATGAGGAAACATCTGTCACTGTGCTTTTAATGCACTTAATCACCTCATAAGCATGTCACAATAATATAAGAACAGTTTGAAATTACATTGCGACCCTTCTACCAATGCTTGTAACTTAACAGATATAAGAATGCTGGGTAAATAATCTGTCATTTTTTCCAAACCTAGACAATTAAACGATAGAAAACTTTCAAAACTGTAAACTTAAAGGGAAAGAAAATTAAAATATCTGGTTACCCAACATTGAGAACTAACAGGTACCGTAAAATAATCAATATCTGAAAGTTATAATTAGCTCGAAAGTAAAATTCAGTTACTTTTGGTAAAAGGTTATAATAGTGCTTCGTATTGCACTACAAATTAAGTAGCTCACTTTAATTGAACGTTGTAGTATGGTTTTATGTAAATTTCCAAGGAAATAATGCATTCCAATGTTTCTTAATGAAAAATTGTTCATCTTAAGTGGCTAATACTAAAAACTTACTGAATGAAAAAGAGAACAATTACTTAGCTAGCCGAGAAAGTGACATCGAATGAAGACTTGCAAAGGAAATAATTTAAGTTTCAGGTCAACTCCGACAGTGCTGAAAATTTGATTACTGCATNGGGGGGGGGGGAAAGAAAACTGAAGTTAAAGCACAGGCGAGAAACATTCAAGTACTTTGACATCAGGGAGACATGTTCCAGTTCAGTGGACGAATTTAATTTAGCTTATTAATCCCGACAACAGGAAAATAACGCAATTATAACTTTGGCAGACAGCATTCAGTTGTTCAGTGGAGAACAAAACTCATTAAAACATTTTTTACACTGAATAACTCATAAAATGTTTTTGCAAAACTACCTTGAAGCGTACCCACTCCCGCGAGAGACATCAAGTACTACTCGATTGGGTAGGAGAGGGAAGTAATGTGACTGCTGACAAACTTAGTTTTTTGATCTGTAGTGTACTTGTGAATGGAGTTGCAGTGTTCAGCCGTGTTTATTTCTGCATTAATTAAAACTACGGATGATCGAAATGCCATTCCATTAACATCGCAATCCTTTCCTACTTTATTCCTAAGCTACTTAATTGTAAGGATATTACATGAAATCCTACAAGACATAATATTAAGCATTTGGCTTACAAATTTATCGTGGTGGTTGGATTATTGCAGTACATTTCATATACGTTTGGAAACTGATCCTGTCGCCGAATCTATTTCGCGCGCATGCACGGCCACACACAAACATCCAAGCCCCAGAAGAATGCAAGAGTACACACAAATATAGGTTGTTCAGGGTAAAATGAGCACTTTGAAAACCTGCTCAATATCTACTTGTAAGCACACTGTGTACCCTTCTGCCATATAAACCAACATAGCTGTGGCCCTGATCATTCTATTCATACGTTAGTAGAGAGAAACTGTAAAATTATTATAAAAGTAAACATTTTACCTATTTTATAATCCATACACTTATATGCATTTAAAAAAACAGAAAAAAAATTGTAGCATTGAGAAATGCTTACCGAACACTTTTAATTCAACGTTGAGACGTCGAACTACTTTCCCTCTGTCGTTACCAACTTCACTGGGCGCATGCCACTACATTTGCTTGTTAAAATGTATGCAGGTAGATCCAGTAACATTTTTCAAGGGTTGATTAAAAAAAGTTCTCACTTTACCGTGAACAGCCTTTACACGTTTATATCTCTCCTCAGCAGTTCGTACATTTTATTCACTTTAAATATTTGCAGTTGCATCCCAAATATTCAAGCAGTCGGGTAACTGCACAATTTGACGTAGAGTCGGCTATTTCATCATTTAAGGATCTTCTCTAACATATAAACAAACGTTGTAGGATTCCGAAGGCTGGGTTTCTTTCGCACAGCGGTCGCCGCGAATGGGCATACTGTTCAGAACCCTAAAATAGGTCTTTTGCTCAGATTCATCAATACTGGTGACATAGTACCATTTTGCAGTGAAACTGTTTTCGAAGACATCTGTTTTCTTGGAAACTCTCATCATGTCATCTATGTTGGCCGTATGCTTTTGCAAATCCATTGTCTTAGCTTTGAGGTGGTTTGTAGCAGGTGATAGTTCTTCTTTTCTTTGGATTTGATGTTTGCGGTGAACCGCAGTCTCACGAGAGAACGCAGGCACAATTTATATAAAAAAATGTTTTATTGTCTGTGAAGTAACACGTGAAAGCGATTTTTAAACTTCAGTGTATTTACAAAATACCCGGTATTGATAACAGAGTTAATTAATAGCTACGGAATAATAATAATAAAAAGGAGTGGAAGGGAAACTAATTAGCTGACGTTTACTAATGTCAAATCCGTATCCATAAGACCAATATGAAAGTGATGTCTGATGACTGATCTCTTCAGATCCTGTTAGTATCTGTATATCTTAACAAGTGTAAATCACAAGGTAGACGTTTCGGGTTCTAGGCAGATTCTTTTAAGGTGAGTAACATGCTTATTTGTACAAATCTCGACCATCAGTCTGTTTTTTCTTTGTTACTCCTAAAATGTAATACACATAAATTTTTTTTAAATACGAAATGTGTTCAGCCGTTGATTATATACAAAAAAAAGGTCTAATTACACTTTTTCCATCAATGTAGCCAAGTTTAGCAGCACCTACCGAGAAATTTGCTAAGAATTTTACTTTTCTGGGAAAGGGCAGAAAGTTATTTCATTAGTGCCATGAAATAATGCAATTCGATAATGTGACTAAAAATCGATCGCGGGGCATATTTACTGCTTCATTTTGGCGTATGTATTTATTGAAACAATTTCGCTTTTACTATAGCAGCTTTTTTTTTTCTATTCATAACCTATGTTTTGTACTGCTTCTTCTCTACTCCATCCCTCGTTCTTCTTCTAGCGGTGAAGTTTATGCGTGTGTGTCGGTGTGTATTTGCGCCTCGTTCCCACCTACCAAATCGTTTAAACTAATTCACCAGTCTGCCTAAAACATGGTGCACATTACTCAATCATGGGGAAGGGCGGGGTAGGTTTAGCGATCTCCCATTTAAGTAAGCATTTCCATCCTTATTAAGTAATTTTTTGTGAATGAGCTGCTCTGAATGCCTTAAAAGTTCATAAAGATATGACAAAAAAAAATAGAGAAAGAAACGAAAAGGTGAACATTTTAAATTTTCTGTTTCCTAGGTTTTTCGTTTTTATCGAAGTTAGGCGTCAATAGCTAAATTTTTAAATCACCAAACTGCGCTTTCTGTGAATATTTAATTCCCGTTTCTACGCAATTTCCCAAACTGCCACTATTAACATAAGTAAGTATAATACTTGTGTGAAATAACGGATCACTACCAAATATAGCACATATTTTTCATGTGGTTGGTAAGTTTTTATTTTTCTATCTGCACTTCTCGTAATTTTAATTTTATAACTTAATTTTTAGTAAGCTCTTTCAGCAATACTTGTAGAATGTAAATACACAAGGAAAGTACAAACCAATTAGTTTCATACAAACTTCAACGTATCAAAAGTTTTGTTTCAAAATTTGGATATTTTTCAAAATTTTGTGAAATAAATATTTAAGCTAGATTCTTATGACAAGTATTTAGATACTCTTGAATGCTTATTTTGTGTGGTGGCCTCTGTAAGGCACTTTGTGTTTAGGACACATTTTTACTTATGATTTAGATTATTGTATCACTGAAAAAAATTTATATATGAAACCAAACGCTTCTCAACTTGATAGCAAAACTTGAGACTATGCATATCAAAGTTTATTCTGACCTTAAAGTATGCACGAGGTTAGTACAATCAAGCATGTTAAAATATACTGCGTCCAAGTCAGTGGACATCAGAGAATGCATAAAGTGTATATAAAATATCAAATTAAATTTTAATTTTTTCATGCCTAGGGTTTTATATGTCTCATGGATGTTCGTTAAATTGATATACTTTTTTGTGTTTATCTAAGACATATCCTTTGGATTTACAATACAGCACGTAATGAGTATTTAAAATAACCACATTTGCATCAGTGTGAGGTTCGTCCATGGAAAAACAAACTGCGTCCGTCACTGTTACGAATACCGACAGACTAATCTGTCGTGATGTGATAATCTTAGTTGAAGTTTAATAACATCGTCCAAACTATTCCAATCTGAATAGTTTTCTTTAAGATTGGTGCCCTTGACAGTAGGAAGGAAAAAAAGCAAATAGATTAACTTTCCTAGTTGTGTAAACAAGTTGCTGTCCGCCAGCGGCGAGCTCGTTTGAGACAGCGTCGTGCTGCATTAGGCTGGGGAGCAGTCAATTAGTTTGTACATCACCAGCGCAGTTGTAACGAGTCACACCATCGGTTATGAGCTGAACCTCGTCGACGCGCGATTAATAGAAGATTATGCCCGTCAGCACCGTGGACCAGATCAATAGATACCAATCTTGGTATATCTTGATACTCTTCTGACCACTCCCTGAAGGGAACGAGCGAGGAGCCGCGGTGGTAAGTCTTTACACACGCATTCTGGAAGACCTGGGTCCGAATCCCGGTCCGGCCATCCTGATCTGTTTTCCACTTGTTCCTGAAATCATGGCGGATGCTGGGATGTTTCCTTATTACAGGCCATAGTCGATTCCTTTCCCCGTTCCTGCTTCTATGAGCAACTTGCCCNAGATCAATAGATACCAATCTTGGTATATCTTGATACTCTTCTGACCACTCCCTGAAGGGAACGAGCGAGGAGCCGCAGTGGTAAGTCTTTACACACGCATTCTGGAAGACCTGGGTCCGAATCCCGGTCCGGCCATCCTGATCTGTTTTCCACTTGTTCCTGAAATCATGGCGGATGCTGGGATGTTTCCTTATTACAGGCCATAGTCGATTCCTTTCCCGTTCCTGCTTCTATGAGCAACCTGCTCCGTCTCTAATATAATGACCTCGCTGTCAAAGAAAAATTAAGCCCTACTAAGGTTACTTCTACATCGAGTTGGGTAGACCATTGTTTACAGTTTGGCAAATGAAAGACTTTCTCCACTAGGTAAGGGCTAGTGTCTGCAGATATTCTCTATTTTTTGCTTTAAAAACAGGATAATTGAAATAATCATAAATCAAATATAATATAACTTCGTAACTAAGTAAAATATTTATCTTTCATAATTCACGAAACTTAAATAGTAATTAAAAGTTATATTTTAGAACACCTTGCACCTAGTGGCGGAATTGTTCTCTACGCCAAACTCTCCCATTAGAAATGACGTTTTGTTCCGAACCTGTAGTAGAAATAACCGTAGCCCTATCTGTAGATACCTATTACTGGAGGTGTAGCGGCGAGAACCCACGATCACACGTCTTGAAGAGTAAAGTGTACTACGCACGATATGCTGGATACCTCATAGCGTACCCTAACCTAAATTGCCAGCCAATCATGTTTCATCTTCTCCACTAGTGATGCACCATACTGTTAAGCCAGCACACCCTATGCCTCACAGTTTTTTTTTATTCACTGCAGGATGTTCAGCGTTAACTAGGCACTTTTAAAAGTCCTCCTTAGGATTTACCCCCAAACCCAATTTGTATCTTTTCGCCACATGAAAAATTAACATTTCCACGGACCTGAAATAAGATTAATTCGTTGTTTNAAACCCAATTTGTATCTTTTCGCCACATGAAAAATTAACATTTCCACGGACCTGAAATAAGATTAATTCGTTGTTTACGCATTTAAATGTCACATTTTTAATACGACATTAAAACACGGCGCTGCTATTTGTAAATCAAGGACAGCTTTATTGGAACATAGTAATGAGTGCATTCGTCAAAAAGTATGCATTTAGGAGAAGGCATTTTTTTAAATGTTGATTTTAAAACAGATGAGTTAAGCGTGAATTAATTGCACGCTTTCGGGCACTACACAATATTATAGGCTGTTCACGGTAAAGTGAGTATTTTTGAGGCCCTATTTACTTTTAGCAATTTTTCATGTTATTACATTTTTAAATAAATATTGCCATGTAAGTAATAAATTCAGTGTGTGTATTCGATCGCACTCGGAAACTAACATCTAAGGCTAAAAGATAATATATTGATTGACTGTTATTCGAAATGAGAGGGTTTTCAAAAGTGCTCACTTTACCGTGAATAGCCTAATAAACATGATTGGCGCAATGTTAACAGCTACTACAATAATTATATTTTTCCTAAAAAAAAAATTAGGGGTAATTTTTTTTTTGCTTGCTAACAAAAGGGAGTAAATTGGGGCGGGATCTTGCTCTCTAACTTCTTTCCTCCCTGCCTCCTTCCTTATTTTTATTTCCTTTCCTCATTCTTTCGCGGTGTGCCTTCTGGCCGGCTCGCGGGGAATGTGGTCTCTTTCCCACGTAGAAAATGTAATGTCCACTTCGGGGACAATAGTGCCTTCGACTATTTCCAGAGTTGGGAAACTGGTCACGTGAGAGCGTATAATGCTCGCGTCGCCCTGGGCCATGCCACATCGACACAATGAAGTCACTTGGTTCACTCAGCTTTGTTCCCTCCAGCCCTGGGGAAGCCTCTTGCTGCCTGCTTTCTTATGCCACACAAGTATAGTTGTGAAATATATGTGACGGCAGCAGAGTAATAGCAGCTCTTTTGTTAAACAACCGAGTATAACAATCCAGGTACAATGGAGTTACATGGGCTTTATTTCTTTCGCACATTTCATGTGCCAGTTAATCATCGTTTTAACTGCATTGTCAAACTTTTGCAGCCTACATTACCGAGACGTTTTCAGCAAATTATTTTCAAATGTAAGTTAAATTCACAATTGTTCCATGTGTATTTGCACATATGCTTAGTGTAAATGTTAGGTATCTGTGTATGTGTGTGCACCTATTTGTGCGCATAGGCCTATNGTATTTGCACATATGCTTAGTGTAAATGTTAGGTATCTGTGTATGTGTGTGCACCTATTTGTGCGCATAGGCCTATATACAAAGTGTTTGTGTAGGGAGTTTCAATGTGTAATTACTCATTAATGTATTCCAATTGTAGAGTTTCTTATCTTTTGTGAATCGTTTAAAGGACATTCGCATTAGTATTTTTTTTCTCGTAACCAACTGACTCTAGACAGGTAAATTAGGTTGTCGTCAATCCTTTCCTCCTTCCTTCCTTCCTANTTTTTTCTCGTAACCAACTGACTCTAGACAGGTAAATTAGGTTGTCGTCAATCCTTTCCTCCTTCCTTCCTTCCTACCTTCATACATTTCTTAATTTAGTATTAAATACAGCAGGCATTACGAAGTGTATAAATACACACGAAGAAATGTTCTGGTCATCTGTCTATAAAATTCTTATTAAAGTAATTTAGCGTTTTTTTTGTAATGCAGTAAATGTTTTTAAAATTAATTGGCAAACTAATACTAAACACAATAGGTAACCTAATAGTTCGAGAGTATATGTACTGTTTAAAATTTTCCAAGTCAAAATTTAATCATAAACATATATAAGACTATGTCTGTTCATGTTTAAGTCTGTGTGTTCAAAGATTTTGTCACTCTGAAAATAACACTAGGCAACCTGCTAAGATAATAAGTTTACGTTTTGTATCTAACACTGATTTCAGCATATGGACGGATGGTCTATATTAACGTGCGAAATGAACGTTTCAGAAATAATTTTCAACGACGCGACGGTCAGTCATTATGAACTGGAGCAACCTTTCAGTTAGCACGAATTGTGTTAAACTTGCAAGTAATAAAGATACTTTAAATTGAATGGGTAATAAAATATTTAAATTTTGGCATATATTAATTTACAATTTACCAAGCGTCTATGGTTTTATAAATACAGACGTTGGATTTTTTTTATACGTTACGCGCAGTGTCATATACAGAAATATTGCAGTAACGGAAGGAATGAAAGTATTGTAACATAACGGGAGTATGCTGTATGCTGCACGACTGCTGAAGGCAAGCTGGCGTGTCCTCGTGCGTGATCGGCTCGTCCTGCTTGCAGTCGGACCACGGGATTGTATAACGTCTCCCCGGAGGCTGTTAACGTGCCGATGCTGTAAGGCCAGAAGCGTTGTGCCTTCTTCGCACCTCGGTACTGTTACACTCAGAGAACAGGCTGATCCAGCACTTTCTTAGCGTACAACGAGAACTCCTTCCAACGGACCAACGCACCCTATACTGTACAACATGCATAACTCATTAAAAAGTAATACATACACTACCAAAATTGTCAGAAAAGTACGATTTATGTCGCGTATCAAAGAAGAGTATTTAGCTAGGATTTACTTATATAAATGTTTAAAAAACTCAATTCGTAAGAGTATATTTATAAATAAAATTTAATAATATTTCCATTTTGGATGCTTTCAAAAGCACATTTTGCACCCCTCTCGCCTTTTTTATTCAACGAGTATTGAAATTACTTGTAATGTTTACAACAATTAAAAAAATAATTATTCTATTTTAGCCACGAAAATTATTATTTCTATACCGGAAACGGGTATGTTCAATCAATTGGGTATAACAATATTTACGAAAATTATTTCTAAATTTTTATTATTTACAGTTATAGTAATTATTATTATTATTATTATCTTGAAAGATGGTTATCTTGCAAAATGCTTTCTTATGCATCCAAAACGGAAAAACGATTACATTTTAATTTAAAATATTATAAATAATTAACTGATTATAGCGACGAAAATTATTATTCTTTTACCTGAAATAGGTGTGCATAAAATCAATTGGGTATACAAATATTTGCGAACATTATTTCAAAATATTTATTACATAAGTTATTGTAATAATTATTATGATCTTGCCTAATAAAGATTTTTATGCAAAATGGTTTGTGATGCATCCAAAATGAAAACACGCGTACATTTAAATTAAAAATGGACTCTTGTTATTTCGTATTTTGTTAAACATTTAAATATGTAAATTCTAACAAAAATACTTTTCAATGTTATAAAGTATGTGCTCTCTTCTTTTATGTGCATCGGAAATCATACTTCGTGTTTACTAATTTTTAACGAGTTCTGAATGTTGTACGTTCTGGTGCAGTGTGCAATTGTGAGCCGCTGTCTTTCTGCTTAAATTCGTGCACGCAGCCTCTCCACTTGCACCCGCTGCAAGGCCATATTAGAAAAGGTTTCCTCAGTGCCCACAATCCAGACGAAAACCACCATAGAAAAACTGATTTGTAAACAATACGTAGACCAAACTATTAAAATTATTTAACACTGGTTTCCTTTTGATCTGACTGAAGGGCATTTTACATAGGAAGAACTTGTACACTATACCACCTCTTCGTTTATTTGTATTTCTCGTGTTATTTTTCACATTTTTACGTCGTTGTGCACATTTATGTTTTTCCAATCATAAATTATCCGCGACTAATATAAGTAGCGTAGTTTATATCTGACGGGCGTTGTGCATAGACCTACACTAAGCTATATTTTTTAAGTAATCACACCTAACGACTTTTCCAATATTATGAATTTTTTCTACTATCACTTGCGTTTTTCCGAAATTATGTCCATTATTTATTTCGTGATGAAAGACTTGCCAAGCCATTTTAAATGTTTATAATCTTGGATTTTCTAAATATTCATTGCTGCATTAACAAATTGTTAAGATTTTAAACGTTTTTAAACCGCATTAATTGTCTGTGTGCCAGTGTGTTCTTGTATAAATTATCCTGGTTCGGTTTCTTGAGTAGTGTAATGTTTATATCTACTCCGCATTTGTTTGAGAATTTTCTGTGTGCGCTTGACCTTCATGGAATGTACAACAAACAAGGCGATTGGCGGCATACGTTCTGAATTGTGNGAATTTTCTGTGTGCGCTTGACCTTCATGGAATGTACAACAAACAAGGCGATTGGCGGCATACGTTCTGAATTGTGGGACGTGATAGCAGGGATCTGTTTGAGAAAACAAAAAGGCCATTAAATAAAAATTGGGTCCGATTCGGAATGGATACGGAGAATGAATGGGTTACTGCTACACTGTGACAACTGTACTTGGTGAAGTATGGATTACAATACATACGTACAAAACATAGTAGAACACATTAAAACAATACAATTGATCGTCACTGCAGCATCCTCAACATGGTACAGTGATACCTCCTGTGTTTGCGACCGTATTTCACACACAAGCGCTTTTATTCAGTCGCATGCACAGTTGCACAGTAGTTTTAAGTCTCAGGTCCAGCGACCCGGGGCCATGCCAGTGAAAGCACGCGTGTATCTTTGCAACGTTATGGATCTCCGACCCATGCTTTATTTTTCTCCTTACATATTTGCTATTACATCCTACAATTGGGAACACTCGTAACCAGTTGCTATTCTTCATGCAGTAGTTCATTATTTTACATCATCTGAAATGGTCCGATATTTGNGGAACACTCGTAACCAGTTGCTATTCTTCATGCAGTAGTTCATTATTTTACATCATCTGAAATGGTCCGATATTTGAAATCACTTCGCGGAGCATGTTTGGTCTTGGTTTCAGTTGCGGTGCATTGCCACAGTGGTTTTCCATTCCATTCCCAAGCAAATTTTGTTGCTGTTCCTTAACAGTTATCTTGCAATTACCANATTGCCACAGTGGTTTTCCATTCCATTCCCAAGCAAATTTTGTTGCTGTTCCTTAACAGTTATCTTGCAATTACCAGCCCATTAGATGGACCTTCATTTGTTTATGTGCAAAATACAGTACCCAAATATGCCTGTAGTATTCCAGTATCTCCTCTCTCTCTCTCTCTGCTTAATAATATATTATTCTTAAATTGGCTAGGAAAATAATCCTTTGTTAAGAATTGATTAAAAATTAGGTAAAAAGCGTTGTGATGTTTTGTATTTAGAGCAAGACTCGTGAGTAACATTGAATACGCCATGCCAGTCCCGTGATTTATTTTTAATTCCAGGTATTATTTTGACAAATTCTTTTTTAATTGTTGTCTGCATTGTAAACTTTTTTATGTATTAATTTCTATATTGTCTGTATTATATTAATGACTATAAGAGCTTAATTTAGTCCTGATATTAACATTTTGCGAATTAAAAACATTTGCGTTTTTATTTTCGAATGTAATTAAAAAACGATTGAATTTTTTTAAATTTTGCTTGTTATCTTTCATTTTTTTTAAATTGCGTTTCCCATTTTATTGGTAATTAAACGCCAAACCCCTAGTGGTCGAACTTCATTACTTTATGCATATTTTTGAGCAATGTAATAGCGAGAGGAACGTTTATGTTTGTTAGATTAGATTACAAACTTTTTGCAAGTACGTATATTTCTACTCACACAACATTTCCTGAACTGATTTACTTTGGTTTAATAATTTTTGTACTAGGCATTAGGAATGTAAATCGATTTTATGAGTATCGGTAACCAGTTGGTAGATTNGTACTAGGCATTAGGAATGTAAATCGATTTTATGAGTATCGGTAACCAGTTGGTAGATTTTTAAGCAACCATAAATTGCAGAAATAATTTTTCCTAGATCGTTTCTTGCACAGCAATGCGCTTTGAGTTTTGTACGTATGTATGATTTGAATTTGCAGTTTTGCATACGGTAGTGTTTAATATGTTTGCTNGGAACACTCGTAACCAGTTGCTATTCTTCATGCAGTAGTTCATTATTTTACATCATCTGAAATGGTCCGATATTTAAAATCACTTCGCGGAGCATGTTTGGTCTTGGTTTCAGTAACGGTGGATTGCCACAGTGGTTTTCCATTCCATTCCCAAGCAAATTTTGTTGCTGTTCCTTAACAGTTATCTTGCAATTACCAGCCCATTAGATCGACCTTCATTTGTTTATGTGCAAAATACAGTACCCAAATATGCCTGTAGTATTCCAGTATCTCCTCTCTCTCTCTCTCTCTGCTTAATAATATATTATTCTTAAATTGGCTAGGAAAATAATCCTTTGTTAAGAATTGATTAAAAATTAGGAAAAAAGCGTTGTGATGTTTTGTATTTAGAGCAAGACTCGTGAGTAACATTGAATACGCCATGCCAGTCCCGTGATTTATTTTTAATTCCAGGTATTATTTTGACAAATTCTTTTTTAATTGTTGTCTGCATTGTAAACTTTTTTATGTATTAATTTTTATATTGTCTGTATTATATTAATGACTATAAGAGCTTAATTTAGTCCTGATATTAACATTTTGCGAATTAAAAACATTTGCGTTTTTATTTTCGAATGTAACTAAAAAACGATTGAATTTTTTTTAATTTTGCTTGTTATCTTTTATTTTTTTTAAATTGCGTTTCCCATTTTATTGGCAATTAAACGCCAAACCCCTAGTGGTCGAACTTCATTACTTTATGCATATTTTTGAGCAATGTAATAGCGAGAGGAACGTTTATGTTTGTTAGATTAGATTACAAACTTTTTGCAAGTACGTATATTTCTACTCACACAACATTTCCTGAACTGATTTACTTTGGTTTAATAATTTTTATACTAGGCATTAGGAATGTAAATCGATTTTATGAGTATCGGTAACCAGTTGGTAGATTTTTAAGCAACCATAAATTGCAGAAATAATTTTTCCTAGATCGTTTCTTGCACAGGAATGCGCTTTGAGTTTTGTACGTATGTATGATTTGAATTTGCAGTTTTGCATACGGTAGTGTTTAATATGTTTGCTNAATGCGCTTTGAGTTTTGTACGTATGTATGATTTGAATTTGCAGTTTTGCATACGGTAGTGTTTAATATGTTTGCTGAGAGTGCGATTAAGGATACATGTATATGTATATTCATGTGAACATATTATCATCATTATTTTGTGCAGATTTATCATTTCGCAAAACTTTGAAAGTGATATGATGGGTTGTCACATTTGCCCCGTGTTACGTGATAAAGTTAATCAACCGTCACGAATGTGCGCCGAAATGTCTCGTCCAGCTGGACAGCTGGTCGTTCAAGGACTGGCACGTGTGAAGTTGGTGAGGCACGGCTATCGCCCCCCTCACATTCCCCTCCTACACACGTTGCTACAGACGACCTTCGGCCACGTGACGAGGCGGCGTTTTGAACTGACCAATGAGAAGGCATGGAAGAATCAAGTGCTTCGAGAACCCAGAATTTTTGTATTTACTTTTTTTGTAATTATGAATGCAGAGAGAACCAGACACCAGGGGAACGACATTATTATCGTCCGTTTTTTATAATTATTGGGTAGGGGTGAAGTAGGGAACGAGAAAAATAAAAGGTTATGTAAATTTTTGTAACATACTGAGTGTTTCAACTTTATTTTATTGGGGTTTTCTGAATACGCTTTCAGAGATAATTTGCAAACGGTTTTTCAAGATTTATACAAGCGTTTGTGATGACCCTGTTGGTAATATATAAATTTTGTAAAGAACCACTTGATATAAAAGGTTTTATCATAAGGGTTTTTTTCGGTGTTTTTCCTTCATACACCACACAATTCCTTTTAAGATCCTAATGTTTTGAGTACCGCCTCCTGGCGGTATTTTTTCCCTCTGCTATATGTTAAACTAAAAAGATAAAGTATTTACAAAAAAAAATACTGAAGGACGTATCGCCTGTTTAATGCTTCGGAGACTATCCGTTGCAGAGAAAACACTGAGAAATTTTGTTTTCATCCAAAAAATAATATTCAGTTCCCTGTTGTAAATTGCAGTACGAAATGTAGATACCAGATTTCTGTATCAACCGGAACCGGTAGTAAAATTACGTGTAAAATTAAAAGTTACTTTGCACACTAGTATATTAGCAAGCGAGCAGGGAACTCCGAATTGCAAAGTAGATGCACACTTTTATTGTTACGTTGTCTACTTAGGGTTTAATCTGTATTTAAGATTTTNACTCCGAATTGCAAAGTAGATGCACACTTTTATTGTTACGTTGTCTACTTAGGGTTTAATCTGTATTTAAGATTTCGTACATTTAAGTGGGATGGAAGGTTTTTATCTCTCATATATGATGTGGTTGTAGTGTCGACAATCTTATTCCATTGTCGACAGTTATATTCGTGCTAATTCCTCGCATACTCTTCTAAATGAATTGATTGTGTATATGTAAGCGAGATAAGAACGTCATCTGTGTATAGATGCGCTTACTAATTGAGTTAAGAATGAGAAAAAAAAAAAAGTAATTTAAATGATGGAATGGTTTCCAACACACACAACTGGGATGTTTATTGCAGTGAAATACGAGTACCGATTCCGTACCGACTAAAAAGAGGTTACATTGTTTTAGCCCTTCATTGCATTGCCGTGTGAAGTGAATCCCTAATTATGGCAGTTTTGTTATTACATTAGTAAAATTCGCTATGTTGATTGCAGTAGTAAAATTAAATTCGGAGTTTGCCTTCGCAAGCAAAAAATGTTATTACCGACAGTGCATACGATATGAAAGGTGAGATTTTTATATGTATACCTGGAGAATCAAAACATAAAGTTGTATACGGAGTTGAGAGCTTCGGGTATTTTTTTCGCTGAGTTTATTAAATGTTGTTTGTTGTTGTGTTGTACATTATATCAGTTGAAATTATATCAATAAAAAATTGTATACAGCAACAAAATATGCTGACTCAGATTTTGGTTCCCTTTATCATAGAATTATTTGTTATTCTCCAGAACCTGTTTTTCTGATTCAATAACATGTGGGGCCATAGGACATATATCTTAAATTTTATTTTAAAATCTAACATATTAATCTTTTGCTACTCCTGTCACATTTCTAACTTCAATCAAAACTAGCTGCTTGTCTGTTGTTTTTCATTCCAAATGAGAAAATACGCATGCATATTCATTGGCATTCAAGAAATTCTTTATAATGAGGTTTCAACACACTATGAATAGAAAACTTTCTGGCTTTACTTATTAATGTTTTCAATGAAAGTTAGAGTAAAACCATTCTGCACATGTTACTTGTAGTCCTGAAACATGTGCGAGTCAAAGAAGAAGGGCAGAGAGAGAGGGAGGGAAAACGATAACTACTGTCGTACTGGTGCCTTGAACATGACATCATATTACATGCCATTACATTACATTACATTACATCAGTGGGAAGAAGCCGAGATGTTAGCGNACTCCGAATTGCAAAGTAGATGCACACTTTTATTGTTACGTTGTCTACTTAGGGTTTAATCTGTATTTAAGATTTTGTACATTTAAGTGGGATGGAAGGTTTTTATCTCTCATATATGATGTGGTTGTAGTGTCGACAATCTTATTCCATTGTCGACAGTCATATTCGTGCTAATTCCTCGCATACTCTCCTAAATGAATTGATTGTGTATATGTAAGCGAGATAAGAACGTCATCTGTGTATAGATGCGCTTACTAATTGAGTTCAGAATGAGAAAAAAAAAAAAAGTGATTTAGATGATGGAATGGTTTCCAACACACACAACTGGGATGCTTATTGCAGTGTAATACGAGTACCGAATCCGTACCGACTAAAATGAGGTTACATTGTTTTAGCCCTTCATTGCATTGCCGAGTGAAGTGAATCCCTAATTATGGCAGTTTTGTTATTACATTAGTAAAATTCGCTATGTTGATTGCAGTAGTAAAATTTAATTCGGAGTTTGCCTTCGCAAGCAAAAAATGTTATTACCGACCGTACATACGATATGAAAGGTGAGATTTTTATATGTATACCTGGAGAATCAAAACATAAAGTTGTATAGGGAGTTGAGAGCTTCGGGTATTTTTTTCGCTGAGTTTATTAAATGTTGTTTGTTGTTGTGTTGTACATTATATCAGTCGAAATTATATACAGCAACAAAATTGTATACAGCAACAAAATATGCTGACTTAGCTTTTGGTTCCCTTTATCATAGAATTATTTGTTATTCTCCATAACCTGTTTTTCTGATTCAATAACATGTGGGGCCATAGGACATATATCTTAAATTTTATTTTAAAATCTAACATATTAATCTTTTGCTACTGCTGTCACATTTCTAACTTCAATCAAAACTAGCTGCTTGTCTGTTGTTTTTCATTCCAAATGAGAAGATACGCATGCATATTCATTGGCATTCAAGAAATTCTTTATAATGAGGTTTCAACACACTGTGATTAGAAAACTTTCTGGCTTTACTTATTAATGTTTTCAATGAAAGTTTAGAGTAAAACCATTATGCACATGTTACTTGTAGTCCTGAAACATGTGCGAGTCAAAGAAGAAGAGCAGAGAGAGAGGGAGGGAAAACGATAACTACTGTCGTACTGGTGACTTGAACATGACATCATATTACATGCCATTACATTACATTACATTACATCAGTGGGAAGAAGCCGACATGTTAGCGNCTTGAACATGACATCATATTACATGCCATTACATTACATTACATTACATCAGTGGGAAGAAGCCGACATGTTAGCGTTACGCCGCCGATGCCAAATAGAAACTATCTGCATGTGACTAATCCTCTTAACTCTAGATTAGTAAGACGAAACACGCTAGGGATCAATACTACTCAGCTATATTTGAATAATACGGGAAACAGTGCGAAAATTAACTTCACGGCAAGAGGTGACATTACAATAAATCTTGAGCAAGAATTTTTTAATTTATGCATGTTTATCAACTGCTTCCATATATTTTTCTCTTTCCATGCCTTTTACTTTATGAGGCGATTTTATTTCATTATTACAATTTGGTCGTCATCCTGAAAAAAAATGTAATCTGAGAAAATGAAATTACGTTTCCGATACCATTATATGTTGTGCATATGTGAGCAGAGGTGCTGCTATCTTTTGACGAGTTGATACCACCGCCAGGGATTTCTGCAGAAATACGCAAGCTGCCCGGTATTGCTCTCAAGTGTATTTGGTAAGACGTAGTTGTTATTGCACTCTGAGTGACGAGGTGGTGCAGCTGACGTTATTCGTCCAGGACTATGTATTAATTGACGCCACAGCACGCTCGTTGTTTTTTAGCTTAATTGTTCTGGTTACGAAGTAAGCCCTGGGTGTTGGGCTTGCGAATATCACGAGTATGGCAGTGGTGTGGAGGCAGCCTCGCGCTGTCTCTTCCTAGCCGTCGTTCCATCAGACTGGAGCACGAGGCGGCTGTGAAGAATCTGAGAAAGTCCAACGGTTCACTACACCCGGCTTTCGGGCTTTCGTATTTTTTTTTGCCTTGCACCGTGATCACGCTGACGGTGAAACCGTGTAATATAAAGAATACTGTAGTAGGAACACATTGATAAGAGAATCTCCCTGCGTTTTTAGAGCCATCATGTGGCGAGACAAGCAATTCAGTGCTATTCATTGATCCTGTTTCTAAAGGCCGGTTCACATTGAAGTTGAGGAGCTGGTTTCGTTAACTTTACTTTAATTCTGTGTCAAAAATATTAATACAATTAGGACTGTGTTTACGTTGGAGTTAAGTCTTGCTCGTCTTTTATAATCAGTAATGCAGTGCTACCAAACTCGCTGTATCTGAGATCTGTAAACGCCTTGAGTATATAAGGTATGTTTGCATATACAAACATATAGCAAATGTACCCACGAACAATAGTTATATTTAAAATATTTGCATGTATGCGACAATAACAACCCTATATATCATCTATACAGACGCCTGTTTGCGCCCATAGATTTGAAGTTTGGAGAATTTCAAATCGTTGATTTGTTTGTCATTCAGAAAGGGACGAACGAAATTAAATTTTGATTTTGCGCGGCAATCGTACGCCGTTTTCAAGTAAATTGATAACTCAGTATGCAGTCGAAACTGAAGTTCATAATGATAAAAGTGAATACAGAAAAGCAAAAGAAAAAATTGTTCCTTCTACCTTGTTTGCTTTTTTTTTTTTTATTTAAAAAAAATTCCGAAAGTACTCCTGTAACCAACTAACTATTGTCCTTACACAGCAGTGCAGATACAACGACTGAACTACGAACTCGTATTTATGTCACAATATTGATTTTGCCCGATTTTGGTAGAATTAAAATTGAGACGTGTAGTCTATTCGCGATTTCTTCACACTTTTTGAATCTAACCTTTGATAAATCACCCCATGTATGGCACGTTGGGTTATTTCCTAAATATGCCAAGTATCACAAGTGTTTTAAACTTTTGTTAACGTAAAAGTACTTTATTTTTGGTTCAATTGAAATTTTACTTATAGTTTATCTGTAAATTATAATATGCAATTTATAATCAATATGAATAAAAACAGTGAGAAAACAGGCGTGTGGTTAATGCCTGGTAAGAAATAGTTCTTATGAAAATTATTATTACACTGAGTGCGCACGAATGTGGTGCGTAGTCCCCTTGGTGTTTTTTTTATACTTGTTTGATCTTTGCGTGTATGAGGCGGAGGAATATTCTGGAAGTAGAACTTTAGCAGGGCTTCAGAAAAGTTGGAAGTAACCGTGCGCGGACTATAATTATGAGCACGTAGTTCAGTCGCCATGCCTGTACTGTTGTGTAAGGTCAATAGCTAGTTGGGCATTGGGGTATTTTCGATTTTTTCTTTTTAAAATATGAATAAGCTAGAAAAACCAACCATGCGATGCAGCGGGGAAAAGTTCTCCTTAAATTGGAACCGCCTTTAGAGCCAGCGTGCTCGATAGTTTCGCTGTATACACGTTTTTGTCTGTTACTGTGCGTGCATCAGAAGTAAAGTATTCTCCAAACTGTTGCACGTAACCACCTATTAATGCAGGCATAAAGCCAATTTTACTTGAATACGACCGTGCTTCGAACATTAATTTCGTGTTTCCCCAACTTGTTAATGATGCAGTTAGGCCCTATATCAAAATTTCCAATGACTTAACATATTGTGCCAATCAGTCTTAACACGATTATAGTCTGGAAATGGGCCTCTCATAACCCGATATCGTCTGTATGTGGGGTTGTCGCAGAGCAGTTGTACTCGTAAAATTTCTGGTGTTTAATGGCTATGGTGTAATTAAATTATTCAGAATTTGATTGAACTCTGACAAGCGATTTAAGAAAATCCTCTACTTGTGGACATATATCAAAGAATAAGAATGTGGAGATGAGTAAATAAGTTATCGATTTTACATAGTTAATTGGGGTAACGTTGTTCCAACTAAGCATTGTACCAACATTGTACCAGGGAGGCCCATTTTAATTTAAAAGGAACTCTTTACAGCTCTCACCTTAACTTGTATTCCGTAGTTAACAATTTCATTTCTAAAGAATACTGTAATGTGCCGGGATTCTTTGAGCCTACATTTGAAATTTAATTGAACGGGTGGTACAAGTTTCCCTGACGGGAGGAAAGTTTTTTTGCTAGTAGATATTTATTCAACGATTCAGTTTTTTAGTCTTAAAGATAAGAGAGTTCTATTAAATTTTGAGCGTAATTAAATTGTGCACTTGTTGTGCTTGTCGCTGTTCTCGGTAGTTAAGTTGTGCACAGTATATTTTGTATTTTTACGATGTCTCATATATTTTATGTTTAATAGCAAAATTTAATTAGACTCAATAAAAATGCATAACGTAGCTGCGCATTATCATGAAACTAATTAAAAAAGTTTTTAGCATAATGGTTATTTTCTTTTTTAAAGTTTTTCTACTTGCTATCATAGATGCGGCGAAAAACTTTCTCAGAAAAGCAACGCCTGCCTCACCTGCAAATGAGTAATTTAATAAGTGTGTAAAATTAAAACATGAAACGGTGTTTTATGCCAAGAGAGTTTCATTGGAAAGAAAATTTTGCACTCCCTTCTCTCTCTTTCACTCTCTCTTTCTTAGATTGCTGAAATTAATTTACAGTTCAAAACAATTCTTGGATTGTAAGGCGTTTTGAAGTTGATTGCGACAGGAATAAAGTTCACTTCACTGTTGCCACGTTAAATATAATTTTTTTTTATTAAACACATGAGATTTTTTTGTGTATACTGAACTTATGTTGTCTGTTGTGATGGCTTAAAGTCCAGGTCCGTCATGGAATAAAAAAAGAAATTCATTGAAATTAAAATTAGATATAAACGTAAATATATTATTAAAAATTGTACTGTATTTGAGCAAAATTATTTCTAACTACTATAAAAAAAGACTGAAAAAAATTGCAATATAAAAATTATTAAACCAAAGTGAATCAGTTTAGGAAATATGGTGTGAGTAGAAATATACGTACTTGCAAAAAGTTTGTAATCTAATCTAACAAATATAAACGTTCCTCTCGCTATTACATTGCTCAAAAATATGCATAAAGTAATGAAGTTCGACGACTAGGGGTTTGGCGTTTAATTACCAATAAAATGGGAAACGTGATTAAAAAAGATAATAAGCGAAATTGAAAAAAAATTATAATAAAATCGTTTTTGCTTTACATTCAAAAAGAAAATTGCAAATGTTTTTTATTCGAAAATGTGCTTAAAATTGTATTAAAAAAGCTCATATAAGTTGATTCTTAAAAACATTTAAGGAATGTAATTTTGCAAAATATTTACGGTATTCTTAAAATACACCATTTTCTTTCTATTGCAGCATAAATCACACTTTTCTGACAATTTTGGTTGTGTGTGTACTAGTTTTTATATTTAGTATGCATGTTTATAGTTGGGTACAGTGCTCCATTAAAGTACACTCTCCTATCTTAACCGTTTCATGGCCCGATTTAATTTATGATTTCAGAAGTTTCAAATAAGAAATCTTTTGATGCGTGCTTTACTTTAGCCGACCCAGCACTTGCTTTGTTATGACAACCAAAGAACAGGTTTTGTGTTCGGCAGTGGTAATGAGGACCATTCATAACCTAGAATATTAATACGGTTTTACGAATAAGTTACTTACATAGATCATTAAGAAGTGAGCCTCACAGTGTCCACTACTGTCCAGAAATAACCTTACTGTGCATTAGGTAGAGTCAATTCCCNCATTAAGAAGTGAGCCTCACAGTGTCCACTACTGTCCAGAAATAACCTTACTGTGCATTAGGTAGAGTCAATTCCTGGTATCTCTACACTTTTTGAATGTACCCTTTGAAAAATAATTACGTTATGACGTGTTTTTGTTTCCTAGTATGCCACGCACAACACGCGTTCTGTAATTGTGTTAACATTAAATTAAGTTATTTTGGTAAAATATAAATTTTACTTATACTTTATATATAATATATAAAGTTACATACATAATTAATTCAAATAAAAACAGAGAAAAAATAGATGCTTAGTATCAAATAGTTGTCATGTAAAATGTTATTAGAGTGCGCGTGAATGCGGTGTGTTGTCTCTTTGGTTAAGCTTTGTTTGCACGAGGCGGAGGAATTGTCTGAAAGTAGATCTGTAGTAGGGCTTCAGAAAAGTTGTAAGAAAGCATGAATGGGCCATACCCAATTCTGTGTAAATTGTCTGAATGCGTGAAGGGCGGCGTCTACCTGGAGCTGTTTTGCGTGTTTGAGGCACAGAAGCAAGAGAGCGACAAGGGCGACGACACGCCCCCTATACGCAAGGCTCTGAGAAGTGTGTACCTACGGGACCTCATGCGGCGACCCGATCTTTTTATTGGTGGAAAGTCTGTAGCAAGGTTCAATGCAAAGCCCTCTATCATAGGTTTGCATGTTCCCGAACAATATATTTTGAAATACAGCTGTGTGGAAAAGCCGCTTTAAGCTATGTTGGAGGGCTCGGGAATAGTATTTCTAATGTGCATGGTGTCTTCAGAGTGTTATTCGTATTTCGCCTGGAGTGTTTTATTTTCGTATATCTGTATGACTGAAACACGTCAAGTGGTTTCATAAATGAAACTTGGGTTTCAAACACTGGAAAACTGAATTCAAGCGACAGGTAGGCAGCGCTCTTTGCCGGATTTCGAGTGAAGAGCTACCAGGGGCAGCCTCAGCCGGAGAGTGCGCGAGAGAAGGAACCTCCGTTTCGGAAACACAGCTTGCCAAACTAAGGTGTTAGTGAAGTGTTTATATCGTCACACTAATTTCAGTTTTGGAAATTTGTGTTTCGTGTGTTATCTTATCCCGGAAATCACTAGTATCAAAATAACGAAAGAAAAAAATATGTTATGCTGATACAAAATGGAAATATATTTTACAAAAAAAACATAAATATTACCAAAACCTATTTAAAAATGCATACATTGTTTTGTAAAGAGTTATCAATATGTAATTATTTCGTAATTTTTTTAAGATGCTACATGTTTATTGTGTATTAGTTTTTCGTACTTACAACAAAATTATATAAAAACTCTGCATTTAGACACGCTATTTTTAATCAACTGAACGTCGTATTTTTGTACCTAAAAAGATTCCAATAGTATATTTCACACAACTAACAAACGAAACCGAAATTGCTTTGTTTATACCGTACACGAAACCTAACGTCTGACGCGAAACTTGAATTACAAACCACGGTTTCGGGCTACAGCGAAACCTCGCTGCGTTCCCCAGGCTACCGGGTGAGTGAGTGAAGAGATTTGGGCGGCTCTTAACAGCGAGCTCTTGAGAGCCGAAGAGGGTGATTGAGGTGAGTACGGAGCGGATCCGGAATAAAAAGGTGGGGGAAATGGGAGATACCCGGAAAACCCGGCGACCAGCGGCATCGTCCGGCACGATTCCCACTTGCGAAAATCCGGGAGCGACCCGGCCGGGGATGGGAGGCGAGCAGGCTACCCGCTGCGGCCCCCTCGCAGTCTATCCAGCCTGTGGTCTCAACTAGCGGTATAAACGTAGCGTGTCCCGGCGCCGGCTGGAGACGGGCGGCTGGCTCCAGCCAGGACTGCTCCGGGGATGATGCGCGCCTCGTCACGCTAGCTAGAGCGCGCCGGGCGGCAAAATGGCCCGGAAGCGACGCTGCTTTCCCTCCCGGCGACGCCACTCCGCCATCGATCCGCTCAATTAGCGGCGACACAGAAAGCGAGTTAGCCGGCAAGTGCCACTATGAAAGCCATCCTGCTCCATTCCATTGTTCTTCCTGCGCCAACACCTCGTCCGCCCTGCTGCCTGCACGCCTCGTCCTTGGCGGCAGGCATGTTGGATGGCAACTCGCAAGTCCTGGCACTGACCTCACAAAAAAACCTGCTACTTTAGAGGAAATAGTGGTACGCCATGCAACTTCACGCGACAAAAATAGCCAAGCCATTATTTTGTGTATTCTTGTTAACACATGGTTTCACGCCCCAATTTTAAAGGCATACAAGAAATTTGAACTATCAAAACACAGCTTATTCACTTTAAAAAAAAAAGGTTGAAAATGTTCCTTTTCTTTGTGCATTTAATTTTTGAAAATGCAAATTGTAAGTCAGTAAAAGGGAAAATTTTATGCACATATTTTGCATTTAACCATACACTGGCACGCAAGAAAAATTAATGTAGTTTGCTACATAACAAAACAGTGCAAAAACTTAAACTGCAATGAATTAAAATAAAATCACAACAGTCCGTGCCCGCGGCGATGCTTGATAACGCAATACGGAACAACCGACACGAGACGAAACAGAATACTGGATGCGCAAGATTCATACTCGGAACGTGAGATCAGTTGTGCTTTACCCCAAGAAACGTTTTTGAGAAGTAAGGTACTTGTACTCAAAATAATTTTTTGGTGCTTTTTTGTTATAAGTGATCGCAAGTGCTGAAATCTTGGTATTTTTGCGTACCATGGTGAAAGTATCTTGGTACGTGGTACGACACCCTGAAAACTGGTATGTGTACCAAGAAACTGGTACGTCTAACACCACTGCTTGGGGTCTCCTCCTGGTTGTCTGCCCTGGCTACCGGCTCACTGAATGTTGCCGTGGGCGGGTCTACATTTGATCTACAGCCTGCCTCCTCCTTACATTACGTGACGCCGTAGAGATCGTCCTACTCATGGCGCGAAGAGATGTATCCAACTTGAGGAGTTGAGAGTTTTCTACCTGGAGATATTTTCCGCGTTGAGACCGAACAACGAGGGAACGGTAAGGGCTACACTGTTAGGCGCATCAAGTGCGCCATCCCCACTAAGCGCAAGGCTCTGAACAGGCGTGCTACGTGTATCTATGAGACTTTCACTGGCGACCCTATCGTTTTATTTGTGGAAATCGTGTGGTAAGGTTTAATGCAGAGCCCTTGAGTACTTTTGCATGTAGTTATCTGAAGAGTATATTTTGAGTGAAAGGAGAGATTTAAGGGGCTCTTAACATGGAGGTCTTGAGAGCCGATAGTANAGAGATTTAAGGGGCTCTTAACATGGAGGTCTTGAGAGCCGATAGTATATTTTGTGACACACAGCATTGAAAAATCCGTTCTTAGCTATGTTCGAGTGATCTGAAATGGCGTTTCTAATGTGCGTGACGACGTGAAAGCTCTCAACGGGCGNCCGTTCTTAGCTATGTTCGAGTGATCTGAAATGGCGTTTCTAATGTGCGTGACGACGTGAAAGCTCTCAACGGGCCTCGTGCGTAGTGTGCGTTATTTTCATAGATAGGCAAATTTGATGCCCTTTTAATTGTTTCGTATAATAAGTTGTATTTCAATCACTCCTCAGTTCAGTTCTAGCAACGGTTAGATGGGCACCTTAGCCACTCAGGAGGATGCTTAAAAGATGATTAACGAGGAGTTACCGCCACTCACAGGGCCTATTCTTTACATTATTTGGAGCAAAATATGTCTTATAAATGTTGGACCTATTACCAATATTTACAGAGTAATTCGAAACATTTGAAAAATGACGTATAAAATAATAGCCCTTTTAGAAACAAATACAGTGATGTATTATCGGACCGTATTGTGTACAGTTGAGCATCACAATTACGTCCAACAGGCTTAGAAAAGATGTCTACTTCCATACACTTGGCTGCACGCGTAGGAACAGCACGTGTAGCTCTATGTAGCTGCACACGGCTGTCTTAGATTTCTTTAGCAGCATGCATGATATGCGCAAGTAGTTCATCACGTGTTTGTGCAGTCCTTTGGTAAACAATATCCTTCATCCATCCCCATATGTAATAATCTAGTGGTGATAGATCTGGCGATCGAGGAGGTCAGGGGTGAAAACCGCCTGGTCCTATCCATCTCTCAAGAAATGCACATTTAAGTGTTCAACCACAGCACAGTGGACGTGAGGAGGTGCACCATCACACTGGAAGATCATACGAAGTCTCACTGCTGACGGAATATCATCAAGTAACAGAGGCAGGTCTTATTGCAAAAATTGCAGGTACACTACACCAGTCAAACATTCCGGGAAAACGAATGGCCCAATCAGCTGATCGTGTGTGATACCACTAAACACATTGATGCTGAAACGGTGTTGAAAACTCGTTTACACTGTAGGGTGGGTATGCTGATTGTTGAATAGCTCTGTAAATAATGGGAATAGAACCCACATTTATATGACAAATTTTGCTCCAAATGATGTAAGGAATAAGCCCTGTGAATGGTGGTAACTCCTCGTGAATCAACCTGTATAACACCATGAAGACAGCATCAATGCATGAACATTAATTTTGTTCAATAAAACTGACGCTAATGTAACTACTGAATTAAAAATTTTGTAAGTGAAAAAAAAAATGTGTTACGATAATTTTACGCGTGTAGTTAAGACTTGGCGTCGTTGTGTTGTTGAATATTTTAGTTTNAAAAAAAAATGTGTTACGATAATTTTACGCGTGTAGTTAAGACTTGGCGTCGTTGTGTTGTTGAATATTTTAGTTTCTGTCACAGCGATTGTAACCGCTATCGTGTCTCCATCGTCGCACTGCGGGACTGCTGTAGCAGCAGGGCGACAGAGGGCAGACGCGACTGTGTGTGAGGTTTCTGCGTGTATTTTGCTGAGCCAATTTTTTGAGAGAACATATAAAGAATGGAGTGTTAAGAAAACGGGCGGGAGAGTGCGGGATGTAAGTGAAACAGAGGAAGTAGGGATGAGGTTTTTGGGCATGTGAAGAGAATTGAGAGAGATGCGTCGCCTCGATGGGACTTTTTGATATGCTGGGAGGAAATTCCAAGAAGGCCAGTAAGGCGATGAGAACAGATAGTAAAGGGAGCACGGGGACGTGAAGAAAATTGGTACAGAATGAAGACCGAGACATGTTGGAGGGAGAGGGGGAGATTAACGCGTTTACTCATTTGAACAGGCCACCAGCTGGAAACAAACATCACATACTTTGTGTGATCTCTATTTAGTCTTTACAGGGCGGATTTGTTTCATACCACGTTCACGCTGCCCTGATAAGCTTAGTTGATTCTTAAGAGTTTCTGTGAAAATATAACAAAAAATACTAATAAAATTGTAACGGTATGTAGGAAAGCTGGTTTGCTTGTTACATCGTGTGAATATGTTCAGTAAGAGATCGGCATTTAAAAAACACATATCGGCTGTAGGCATTCTTCGGATGAACATGAAATTTTCAAAATGCTCTTTCCCTTCAAACTATTTCTTTCTCGGGAGAAAAGGGATCCAATGTTTAAAATTCACCACCCTTTCGTTTGCTTTCATAAGCGGCTGTAATAAGCGTGGAATTGAGCGATGCTAATATACTTCAGAATACCCGACAGTGCATTTCATTGTGGCACCATTGTGTGTGAAAACCGTAACCTGGCAGCGAGGCTGTATTTAGAATAATATTTTCTCAAGTGATTGGTGTGTCCGACGTTCGGCCTGCATGGAATGTTATAGTTACTTCTTAATTTATACAATCAATAACTAACACATAGCAAAAAAAAATACATTAGAAAATCGTCCCTACCAATTTACGCTGACAGTGACCCTCAAAGTTATGCCATGATTGTGGTGTTTTTCACCCTCCAGTTTATCTCTTCAAAAAAAGTCTTTCTTAGTTCTGTGATAGTAAGCGGCCAGCGATAAATTCGCCGTTAGTGACGTCAGAGGAAGCGCCGTGATGCAAAATGCAACGGAAAGTTTTTTCCCCTCCAATAAATTCCGATTCACGCTACGGTTACTTATAAAAAATAAAGATAAGTTTGCTCGGGCTTTCGCTCTTTGACCGGAATTATTGTGTTAAGGTCAGGTCTCGTAGAATACACTAAGCATGCTATACGAACAAAAAAGATCGTATTTTATTAATCTCATTAACGCGACAGATTCTGAATGCTTTTTATGCGCTGTCGAATTTTTTTCAGTAGTTTTTTTTACATATAGATTACTGTATACGGCATGTGTTGTAGGCCGTCCCTTATGCCATGTTGGACTGCAAAAGTACCTCACAGTGAGCGTTTTCTTTTGTAGCATTCCTCAGTGCGGTTCCACTTGTGTGTCCACGTGAAAAGGACGCGCTTGAAGCAGCTATTAAAGTTATGAGGAAGTACCCACATTCTTAAAATTATTATTTATTTTCAATTAGGTACTGTAATGGAGTTATTTTAAAAGTCGTTCCACTTTAGCAAGACGTTTTTTAATTGGTTACGCTATTTTACACACATCCAGTTTCACTGAGTATTTAACGTGATCAGTCGTGAAATCGTAACATTTTTGCTAAGAGAATCAATAATGATTCATTAAATCGTCCAAACTGTGTTGTGTTAAAGTGAACGTTAATTTTTTTGTGTTTAAAAAAGGCAAGTGCAATGTAAGGAACATTACAAAAGCATCGCTAGAATCATGAATGCTCTTTNTTTTTTTGTGTTTAAAAAAGGCAAGTGCAATGTAAGGAACATTACAAAAGCATCGCTAGAATCATGAATGCTCTTTCAGAGTCCACAATAAACTGGCATATGATTAAGGACAAAGAGTTTCGTGAAAAATACAACTTCAAGTTGAGCCTTTCTGTGCATGAGGCTTTTTATCGCTTATATTTCTTGCCCCGATAATTGTAAGCATTGTGGTGCTGAAGTAATTCACGTAGAAATTTGCGTACTTTGATTATTACAATGTCGCTTAGATCCTTGCTCTCCAAAGTTACGACCTTCTCTAGTTGCTTAGTGAAAAGTTCCTGCTATGGTGGACGCGTTAAAAGCAGTGCGACTGTTAAAGTTCCAGGTGACTTGAAATTCTATACGGGTTGAAAGACAGCTGGTTACAGATATTTGCTGCACTAGTGGCCGATGGGGACGTTGGTAGTTGGACTTCACGTTTACAGAATTTCTGGTTTCAAAATTTGGCTAAGACGTTGATATGCCCTCTTTTGTAGTTTTAAGATTATATTTAGTTTAGTTCATTTATTCCGCTACTCCCCCCAATTCATTCATCGGACATAAATAGCGTGAAAAGGAAAGGGTAGAAATGAAAAAGCATATCATTTTTAAACATACTTTTAGGCTATTTTTAGCGTGCAAGATAAATATTTTGTGCAGGTGCATTTAAAGTTGGTTTGGGGGCATTTTGGACTTAGATTTGTTTTGCTTTCATAAGACAGGAGAGTGGCTTACAATGAAGCACTGCACCAGACTACAGCATGCAGAACTCCTTAAAAAGGAGTTCACACGTTACCAAATATGTCAGAAAAGTACGGTTTTTGTTATACATGAAAGAATAATGCTCACATTTTGTAACACTGTAAAATATTTAGCTAGCATTTACTTATCTAAGTGTTTAACAAATCAGTTAGTTGGAGTCTCCTTTTAATCAAAATTTAAGCGAACTTATTTTCTGGATGCTTTAAAAAGCTTATTTTGAAACAAAAAAATGTAAAAATTATTATAATAATTACTCTGGTTGAATTGAATACAATATTGGTAATATTTCATACAAATATCTGATTTGATTTTTGATTTTATGCACATCCATTTCAGCCACAAAAGTAAAAAATTTTTATAATTAAAATAATGTGCATAAAATGAATTATTAAAAATATTCCTAACATTAACACTAACTTTTTATTATGAGATGATATGTTTTCATGTCGTGTTCAAGAGCTCCAAATTCCCCATAAAAAGTATGTCTCGTTACGTATTTTCGCCTGTCCGTTATTAAATTTAGCTGTGGACGTGTTTCCTACCTTTGGCGAATGGTTTGGAACAGATCTGTAAGACCACGATGTATGCTGTCTCGTCTACGGTGAGAAATACGTAGAACATTCGGCGCCGGACGTCAAATGGGCTTTCGAAGCAGCAGCGAGTCGACCAGCATAGTGGCCGCCTCAGCTGCAGCAATCCGCCCGTGCTTCCAGCCCGGCCAGACGAAAGACTGACGTGCCTCACAACTAATGGCTACGCCTTGTTGACGTCAGCGGTGTTGCGAAGAGTTTCAGGTTCAAGAGAGGAAATGCTAACGAGAGAAAATAAAAGACTTTCGCAGTGTAGTTCTGAGAGCCCTCTATTTCAAAATACATTTTTCCTATTGGTTAAAATTTAATGTACCGAATTAAATGCTGAATACGCCTTTGCCAAATCTATTAAATGTGAAGTAGTGGCGAGGGGTGAAGAAAAGGCGTATTAATTAATAGGCATGCATTCTTGGAGCTGGTGTGCTTGGTTCTCAGACTCTGGAGGTGTTTACAATGGAAATAAGTGTTTTAATATTTGGGGTGTTCTAAAACTAGTTGTAGATGTAGAAGAAAGCTAGAAAATTTTCAAGTTTTAGGCTTTGACCAAAATGTTTTTAAATGTTTTTTTAAAAATGGATTGAAGTTTTGTGGGGAAAAAAAAAAAAGGAAAGGTAACTTAAAGCATGTCAATTTTGGGGATGATACTTAAAAAATATACCAAAGTAATGTAATGCTGTGANAAGGAAAGGTAACTTAAAGCATGTCAATTTTGGGGATGATACTTAAAAAATATACCAAAGTAATGTAATGCTGTGAGATCGTATAAATTATTATACATTTTTTTGTATCAATTTTGTTAGCTTTTTAGCTAAAAAAAATTTTTCTAAATATTTTAATATAGTTTTTTTTCCTATAAAGGTTATGAAATATTGTATTAAACATTTTGAGTAAAAGTATTAATATAAAAATACCTAAGAAAAGGATTTCAAGTTTTGTAATATTAATTTTTTTTAATCTCCCATAAAATTTTTCCAGTCGCAACCACGCAAATAATAGCTCGAAAGGTTTGAGAAAATATGTCAGGGCGCCTCTATGAGACGATATAATGCTAACCAACATAAAATGATCGCCTTTCTGCCTTATGCTTTCGGGGGAGTTTCTCAAGTCTCCAGCCCACAGAGGGCGTGACAATTACAAACAACCAGAATACATATTATGATGGTCTTGAGGGATAAATGTACTGTCTGAAGTATCCAGAATGGAACTACTCTTAAATTTTAGTTAGAAATATGCCACATCGTATTGATTTAAAAAAAAAACATTTAAACAAGTAAATTATACCGAATGTTTTACAGTGTTTCAAAATATATGCACTCTTGTTTCATGTAGAACATAAACCGTACTTTTCTGTGACAAATCTGATAGTATGTGTACAACTTTTTAATGAGTTCTGTATCTTGTATAATCGAGCGAAGTTTTCCGTTGGAAGCTGCTCTACTTGTACCTTAGCCGATATTACACTCTACCTGCTGGAGTCCTTGTTATAACAAGTTTCTACAAGGCCTAGCACAGGAAGCAGTATGCCAGCCGCTGTATGAGCCGCGTATGGAAATAAATCTAATTTAAAAGCGTTTACTGTTGTTTGTATGTAATGTCACACCTGTTTTTAACAAAAGTTATCGACGAAGAACTGGTATACTGCTTCAATCTCTACACACTTTATGCGCCATAGTTAACGTAATTTTCTTTAAAGAAACAAAACTAGCTAGGCCCTAATAGCATTAATGTAATGTAAAGTATGCAAAAAANTTAACGTAATTTTCTTTAAAGAAACAAAACTAGCTAGGCCCTAATAGCATTAATGTAATGTAAAGTATGCAAAAAATATATATATGTGTATAATTTTAAATAACTTAAAATTTAATTATTTTTCTTTCATTGCCTGTGCAACAACCATTGAAATAATCAGATTGAAATAGTATGCTGGTGCTACATCGATAACTAGTTACGGGAATTGGCGTCTTTCTCCAGCTCAGTGAATTGTTTCCCTAAATATCTAACTACCTGGTTCCCTAACTGAATCACTTGTTTGATTTTGGGTAATAAACAGTGAATTTGAGTGTGTCTGTTTGTCGCGTACCTGTCCGTCAAACGATACCGTGAAATTGCTGCATGCAGAACTATGTTAATAATATACAAATTCTAACTCTAATGTGTAAAAACCAAATCAATCACATCAGTTNTAACGTAATTTTCTTTAAAGAAACAAAACTAGCTAGGCCCTAATAGCATTAATGTAATGTAAAGTATGCAAAAAAAAATATATATGTGTATAATTTTAAATAACTTAAAATTTAATTATTTTTCTTCCATTGCCTGTGCAACAACCATTGAAATAATCAGATTGAAATAGTATGCTGGTGCTACATCGATAACTAGTTACGGGAATTGGCGTCTTTCTCCAGCTCAGTAAATTGTTTCCCTAAATATCTAACTACCTGGTTCCCTAACTGAATCACTTGTTTGATTTTGGGTAATAAACAGTGAATTTGAGTGTGTCTGTTTGTCGCGTACCTGTCCGTCAAACGATACCGTGAAACTGCTGCATGCAGAACTATGTTAATAATATACAAATTCTAACTCTAATGTGTAAAAACCAAATCAATCACATCAGTTTGTAGGCGCTAATAACATAGTACGAAAAGAAAAGTAAATCGTCAGGAAACAAACTTCTCACGCTAATACATGAAACATTATTCTTTCAGTGAGACGTGCGGGCACGGCATTACATGGCTGAATCGCTACCAGCGTTACGTAAGGAACGCCGGTCCTAGTTATAATAATGCAACAAATAGAGTTTTTAATTTTTTTTTCAGAGGTTGATTTTAGAAGATATTTGTTTACCGCGAATATTACTGTTTGCAGTAGTGCCTATTTGTGTGCCGCAAGTTGCACCGCAGAATTTATTGGTGGAATTATTTTGCATATAATGGAAATATTTAACTTGCATGGGATTGAAAATTCGCCATACAACACTCCGCGGAAGTATAAAAATACTCAGCGCAGTTATTATAGGAATCAGTAATTTCATTATGCATTTTTTTTTTAAATCCTCCAGACGCAGGACACTTACATTCGGCATTTTCACATGACGCCCACTCACAGATGTTGTAATTTAGCTTTCTCACAGTATGTGGCCCCGCGGCTGAGGTTGCAACGCGGTAGCAGTCGAGACACAGATACGGCGTAGGTTCGTGTCTGTTACGTGAGTCACCGTTAACCTTGCACGGTCCGCGGCACTCGCCATCTCGTGCCAAACCTAACTCAGGGTTTAAGGCGGCCCGCCTACCCCCGGCACGAAGAGCTTTTGCAAAGTTTCTGAAACCCGGCCTCGTGACTGCTAAACTACTGTACAGTCCACTGCAGTGTCCGACAACGAATAGCATTGAGGCGACGATACTTTAATCAGTGCCGTTGTCTAGATTTCAGTTAACTCCTTTTTTTTTTCAGAAAAAAACAAAAAAAACTGAGGTTTCCTGAATTGTGTTTAGGTATGAAAATATTCTAGAGAAATCTCTAACTATTGTAGTAATTAAGAACAAAGCTACGCAAGTGCCTTAAAAAGTATTATTCCCTTAAAAAGCACGTTAAATTTATGCAGGATTGGGCCCAAATGCACAGGAAAACGTCTGCATAGGAACATATAGGAGCGTTCTGTTATCATTTCGGTGCAGCAGAATACATNAGCGTTCTGTTATCATTTCGGTGCAGCAGAATACATTTTCTGTAGTTTATGCATTTATAGTTTTTACAGAGCCAATACAACTGTTTCTTAGGTTGTTCTTTTGACTGGTAGCAAACATCATTTCACTTGGTAAAAACATAATTTGCAAAAATGGATTTAACAAAAACTTGACAATACTTACGAAATACCTGAATTTTAGACACCGCCCAAGTATATTACTATATTACACTAACATAATTTGCATAATTTATTTGAATACTAAAGACACACATAAAAGTTTTCCTTTCGTAAAATACGGAAATATTTCGTTCTATTTTATAAGGATATAACTCAGTGGTTTTAGATTTACTCATAACTGTATTGGTACTGTGTGAAAACTATTTGTATAGTAACTATATAATACTGAGTTTTTTTCCCGTTGCTAAAATATAGCCATAGTNGTACTGTGTGAAAACTATTTGTATAGTAACTATATAATACTGAGTTTTTTTCCCGTTGCTAAAATATAGCCATAGTGACTGTAACCAAGTTTACGTGAGATTTTCTTTACCCATTGGTGTTTTACCTATAAGAAAGTTTCGAATTTTTACACAATACTTAAGAATACTAAATAACTTTTTCAAAATTAATGAATGATAAAACAAAAACACTGGTACAACAATCAACAAGTTCTCCATTACTTGGCGGAACGGCGTGACCTAAGAGATAAAGATCTGTCTTTAAGGCTTTCCCACATGTTATACATTAGTTCATATNTACTGTGTGAAAACTATTTGTATAGTAACTATATAATACTGAGTTTTTTTCCCGTTGCTAAAATATAGCCATAGTTTCGAATTTTTACACAATACTTAAGAATACTAAATAACTTTTTCAAAATTAATGAATGATAAAACAAAAACACTGGTACAACAATCAACAAGTTCTCCATCTCTTGGCGGAACGGCGTGACCTAAGAGATAAAGATCTGTCTTTAAGGCTTTCCCACATGTTATACATTAGTTCATATNCTTGGCGGAACGGCGTGACCTAAGAGATAAAGATCTGTCTTTAAGGCTTTCCCACATGTTATACATTAGTTCATATCGGAGACTTTTCCCCGAACACAGGAAAATATGGCCAACGTATGCCAAATTAGGTTCGTCCTTGCACTGCCTCGTCCCCTCTCTTAAATGGCATCCCTAGTAAAAAAATTGTAAATGCCTCATAGACACGTCCACCATAAGGAAGCATTGCGCTGTCGATGGAAAATAGCACATACAAGCTTCGTATTCCGTTTCCTCAGAATATTGAGCGGTGACTGCAGGGTTTTAATATGGCTAGTTGTTCAGAAAAGATACAGCATGGCCGCTATTGTTTAAAACATTGTTTTACAGAAGAATAAGTGTCGTAAAACAGTGGGCTACTTACAGCGATTCTTGCTGACTTTGGCACTTTTCAACGACCAAATTTAAGTTTCAGTAGGTAACAAAATTTATGCATTAGCAAAAGAATACATCGTTTTATTTCTGCCCTGAAAAAAATTTACATTGAAATATTTCATATTTTTTATAAACACGACTGCTTACAACGAGGCCCTTATGACAACTAAGGAGGTGCACTAAAACGCCTTGCCCTCGAACGTCCGCCGTGTATCTGGCACAGTCTCGGATGAAACCAGAGGAATAGGCTATTCACGGTAAAGTGAGCACTTTTGAAAACCCTCTCATTTGGAATAATGGTCAACAAATATAATTTATTGTAGTCTTAGATGTTAACTTCCGAGTGTGGTGGAAAATACACGCTGTGTTTATTACTTAAACAGTGATATTCATTAAAAAATATGTCTAAATGATAAAAAAATGACTGAAAGGAAAAAGTAACTAAGGCCTCAAAAGTGTTCACTTGACCGTGAACAGCCTATAACAGTCATCAGTTGCTACGTCACACCAGTGGTTGTCGAACCTATCTACAGGACGCTCTAAGCGGGCGAGTACTAGTAGCTTCAGTACCGAACGTCACCAAACAGCAGCCGAGAAACTGTTCTGCTCCTTCAGTCCTTAAAAGTAAGAACATCATCGCCTTATTTAACACACGCGATGTTCGGGGTCGGGCAGAAAGGCAGAAACGAATTTTTTGTATAACTTACGAAGTCGTCAAAGTAAAACTGGATATACGTGGATTAGTGGTCATCTCATAGTGTTTGAGGTTTACAGATACAGAAATCGCGTATTTTTCCTCAGTTCATTTGGCTATAGGTATTTCACGGTTTATTGAGCACTTATGAAGTTAACCTGTTAAAAATGTTATTGCCCTCTAATTGCATATATTTTAACGGTCACACTGACAAGCATGCGCCTATTAAAGTTGGTAACGACGGAAGATAAATGGTTCTGTGTTTTAACTTCGAATTAAAAGTCTTAGGAAGACATTTGTGGATACTGAAATTGTTTCTTTTGATTGCTGGTTTTTAATGCATATACATATAAGAATTATTATATTTCTAATATATTTTCTGATGATTCGACGGTTTCACTTGCCCGAAGCATGAATAAAGTGACCAGGCCGATGGCAATTTTTAATTTTACATTTGCCGNGTGACCAGGCCGATGGCAATTTTTAATTTTACATTTGCCGGAAGAATACACAATGTGTACGCAACTAGGTTTAAAGCAGAACTTTAAAAAGTTCTCAGTTTACCGTGAACAGCCATTATTGGATAACTGCTCCAAACTGTTATGTTCTAAGGTACATTTTTCTTTTTAAAAATATTCTTAATCTCAGTTATTCATTGTCATTAATAATGTTATACTGGAATAGAAGTATCTTGGTATTAGAATGATCATGGGTACTTAGGCACATCGGAACCTAGGACCGGAGCGACGAAGCTGTTCGTGCTCTGTCATTCCGGTCAGCGGGCGGCCATCTTGGATTCGTGTGACATTCACCACGGTAATCTTTAACCTTGATCCGGAAAATTTGACACTGAAACACATCCTCTCCAACAACCAAAATTACTATATTTTATAAAAATGTGTTATTAAAATTACTAAAAATTTATTATAAATAAAAAAAAATTATATGATTTTTTTTATAATTTACNCTTCCAATATATTTAATTGCCCAATTGCCCTACCCCTCACCTTCGTTCTACCAATTAGTCGCTTACGCACAAACCCCTTCCAATATATTTAATTTCTTAATCACCCCAATGCCTCCAACCCCTCGCCATGGCTCATTCCGTCGTATGCAGCCATCACGGTGGGTTTTTCGTATGCCATTTGTTTATACTTTGCTGGAGGTGGCCATCTTGGATTTCATATGTTTACATTTTCAGCACCTAGGTGGCGCTAGTGTATTAATTACCAAATTACCCGCCAGTCGATATGCATTATCCGAACATTAATACTTTTCGTACCTTCGAATATATTTGGTGAATACAAATGAAATGTTACAGTAGCGTTACGGGTACAGAGTTAACGGTTATGCAAATTAGATAAGTGGAAAATATATAAATTAAAAAACTAAGTTCTAGTACCGTATTTTATGAGGTTTTATGTTTCTCCAGAGATTAGCAGGCCCATGACGAAACTTCATATTTAAGCAAATTTGTAATTTTGCGAGAAAATATACGCGTATTACGTGCATGCTTGTATATATCCTGCGACCTGATGTAATTAAATATCTGAACTCACTAGTCAGGATGCTAAAAGACGAGAAGTGAGTGAGTGAGAGTTAGGGGAGAGAGAGATAGATAGATATATATATATATATAGAGAGAGAGATAGATATAGATATGGAGATAGAGATAGAGATAGATCTGTCACCTCTAGCATCAGACGAGAAACCGTGCCGAGTGTCGGTATTGTTCCCATTGTATACTGTCCCCACACCAGTACGCTCTGGTGGACAATGCTGAAAACAAGAGCGGTAGTGGTAAGGGATTAAACGAGGATGAATAATTGTTCGGACTAAAAGTGGTATGGTGTGGTGTAACAGAATTAATACTCAATTTAAATGGTGATTTAATTAGCATTTAAAAGAAAAATGATTTTGATCGGTCTTAATTAAAGTTTTTAATAAAAAAAATATTGATTTAATTAATTATTCTGGTAGGTATACCGCTGATTGGAAAAATTATTTTTTAATAGGATGAAAAATTACGGGTTTTTTTTTATGTATATGAAACCAATGTGAGTGCCGACAGTTCATTTTAGCAGTGAGTCAACAGAATGAGCGGGTACCAGCATTTCACCTGGCAGTGAAATCGAGAAATTAACGTCACCTATGTGTTGAAAATAGAATCCAATATGGAGGGCGCCAACAGCACCACCTATAATTTAAAAACGTAATTAAATATGGCTACAGCCTGGTGGCTAAAAACGGAAGCTCGCCTGGTGACGAAATCTGTAATTAATACACTAGCGCCACCTAGGTATTAAAAATATAAACAAATGACGACAAACGAAAAAAAAAAAACAATAAGGCGTGTTAGCACAAGTAAGAGAGAACGCCAGCTCCCCTGTTGGCTAAATCGAGAAGGTAGTACTGCCTGGCGGGTAATTTGGTAATTAATACACTAGCGCCACCTAGTTGTTAAAAATTTAAACATATGAAATCCAAGATGGCCACCTCCAGCAAAGTATAAACAAATGGCATACGAAAAACCCACCGAGATGGCTGCATACAACGGAATTAGCCGTGGCGAGGGGTTGGAGGCGTTGGGGTGACTGGGAAATTAAATGTATTGGAAGGGGTGTGTGCGTACGCAACTTATTGGTAGACCGAAGGTGAGTAATTGGTGGTGAGGTTGGGGTAATTGGGCAATTAAATATATTGAAAGAGGGAGTGGTGACAGAGGCATGCCTACTAAACAGCCTACAGCCAATAGCGATTGGCGAGGGTCTGTCGTCTGTTGGGCAGGGTGTTTGATAGGGGAGGGGGTGTTCAGAATTGTAAGTTTTTAAAATAATATTTTAATAATAAATTTTTGGTTAATTTTAATTAATTCATTTTTTTATTTTTGGGGATTTCAAGGTTAAAAGTCGTCTGTGTCAAAGGTCAATGTCAAGGTCACATGGATTCAAGATGACCGCCAGAATGACGGAGCACGAATAATTCCAACGCTCCGGTATCAGGTCCTGACGTGCCAAAGTCCCCACAATCCGTCTACTCTTAATGTATGACTGAAAAGATTTTTTTAATGTAAAATTTACAGTGGCATTATTTTGTTTTTTCTCCCGTCCGGGATTGTCTACTTCTGAAATACGGTCCTTTGTTGCCTTTTTTAAACTCTCTTTTCTTTCATGTGTCGGGAAAAACGAAGTGTGGAAGTAGTCCCGGCCCAGATTGGCAGATAATCGAAAGCCAGATGAAGCACTCTTTGTCTTAATTAGTGTGGTGCTTCCATGTGATGTGCGGCGCTGGGTAGGTAGGTTGGGGCTTAACGTCCCGTCGACAGCGCGGCCGTAAAGAGACGGAGCAAGTTGCTCAGAGAAGCAGTATTGGGAAGGAATCGGCCATGGCCTGTAGTAAAGATACATCCCAACATTAGCCTGTAATGATATCGGGAAAACCATGGAAAACCGAAATGAGGATGTCCGAACCGGGAATCGAGCCTAGGTCCTCCCGAATGCGAGTTCAGTCGTTTACTACTGCGCCACCACGCTGGGTTGTGGCGCTGGAAGCTGTTGAACACCGCATTACTGCAAGCTTGGATGCCAAGCGTGGGCTGATCTGGGTAACCTCGTACAGGACTCTGTTGGGCTCGGTTACCACTGCTCGTGCACGCGATGGCTTGACTTTGCCTTCTTTAAAACGTTCTAGAGTCTCCAAGGTCCCTTTGCGAGCTTGCTTCCACAATTATTTAGTTTAGAAATATTTCCGTAGGAGATAAAATAAGCTGTTCTTAAAAATGAAATATTGCAATATTTGTAATTTCAATAAAAATTAAAAATTCGAATGATCTTGCTGAGACTTCATAATGCTCATTTTGACAAGCTATCAGTTGATTACATTTGGTGTGACTAGATAAAATGTATTGCTTCTCCGGTAAGGTCGGTTATTAAACTTAAAACATGAGTGTTCATATGTTATCCGTGTTTCAGTGAATTGCTTTATGGATAATGTGCGATTCATCCAAATTTTTTTTATATTACTTGATGAATTTTGATGCTGTTTTAAACATCATTTATAGAATTTATTGAGAAATGTTTTGGTGTATAATTAATTTATATTTAATGTAAGGATATTAGAGAAATGTCGAACAGTTTGTAATAAAGTCGTAAAAAACCGCTTTTAGGGCACTTACATGGCTTGCGCTGACTAAGCCATAAGATATACGTCAAATTAATGTACTACATAATTGTAGCTCTCAAAAGATTTACAGAAAAGTCCGCGATAGCATATGTGTATCTTTAAAGGATGACCCAGAGTAACCATTTTTGTCTTTCAAAGTATCGCTTTAAAAACTAGATTGTTACCTAATGAAGCCGGGCCGATTCGCTAGTAAATTATAAACCACAATAACTATAAAAAGTTGAGAGCTTATTTGGGTGGTAAATTTTTTTTGGTAATTAATTAGTATATTCAAATTGTTTGCTTCGAAGACATTTCTAAGAGATCGTTGTTTTCATGCAGTTTTTTTTAATTGGCATTTCGTTACAATAACGGGAAAATTTTAATTCGTGCTCATTTTAATCAGTTTTGTAGTAATATTTTTTTTTTAATTGTATTTTTGTAATAATGAATTATAATTAACACAAAACACTCGTGGTAGTACCGTCGACTGTGTCCCCGATTACTTTTGTGGCCGCTTTTTGCTGTAAATGATTTATATATGTTTTTCTTATGAAAGAGAATCTCCCCTTTAATATTTGTTCAACGCGCAAAATTAAATACAACAAAATCACTGAAACGTAATAACTCGTGCACTTTCCATTACGTAGCACATAGAAAATAAATGTTTAAACACATGGAAAATAAATTTTTGAGCACATAGAAAATATATTTTTAGCACCATTCCAGCTGTCAGTGACAGTACTGTTCCTAGCGTCATTATTCATCTCGGATACTGGGCGCCGAGCTCAGGTCTGCCATGTTGTATAGTTCCATTGGTATAATTTCACTGCACTTTGTATCATATTCGTATGGCGTAAGGTACTGTATATTACCTATGTAATGTACAGGAAACGTGTGTCGAAAACAGTTCTATTGATAGTGAGTCGTGAGTGACAATGTGTAACCGTGTATGGCATACCATCAGTGCCAGTTCGAAAAGAAATTCGCAACCTGCGACGCCGTTAGCGTCTAAGTTGTAAAAAAAAAAGGTCTTAATTATTATTTTACTTATGGTATTCCTTTTGTTTTGTTTAATCACGCAAGATTTATTATAGTTTCAGGATCCAAGTCGTATAATGTAAAATAAATAGCTGGCTGCCGAGGCAGAGCCAGTTGGGGGCACTGCCTGCGTGTGCTGAGTGAGTGTGGAAACACCTCCGGTTATGCGATCTCGTCGCCACATGAGCGTGACGCCGCTGTAAGATCATGGCCGCAGATTACAGGCTGAAACACTCATTGTTAACCAACGAGGGAAGAGTGGCGCTCCCTGCCACAGACAAGCACTGTCGCAACATCTCGTCGTATTCTGTTAACGTAATAAAGAGGAGAGAAGAGAATCAGTACATTCCCGGAATTGTAGTTCCAAATCATTCGGCTGTTCATTTAAACACTAAACTGAACCATACCAGTACTAGGAAAATGCCGATTCACGCGATCCAGGTTGCAGGATGTGAACGAGGGGACGAGCCGGCGGCCATCTTGGATGACGGTACGCCGACACCTGCTCTGTCATTCCTCGCCAATGGTGGCCATTTCCCTTTTTCTCTAGGAATTTCCTTTTTTCCCCTCCTACTCTGTCATTCCTTCCAATCTCTTCATGCTCTTGCATTCCTCTTATTTTTCTCACACTCTGGCATTCCTTCCTCNGTCATTCCTTCCTCTCTCTCTCTCTCTCTCGCTTTCGCCCATGCCCGTCCTCTCTCTCTCTCGTCCGACCTAATCATTGGGGTTTCTCATATTCCTACTGGTCTCCTTTATCTTGCTTTTCACGTCCTCCGTGTGTCACGTCCTCCGTGTGTATTCCAGCGCCTTCCACCAGAATGTGCTAAGTTATTGCTTTTTACGACCACAGTCTTTATTACCTGCGCCCGCCCCCGCCCCCAGTCGGCTGTTGTAGGTGGCCATATTTGATTCCCGAGCCTGCCACCAGAGTGTGGGAGGTTCGACCGTTCGTAGCTAGGAGCACTGGTATCGATACGGCCATTTTTGTTTGCTTTGGTAGTCAAGTCGCCTGCAGGGGCGCGATAGGATCGGGGAGTGTACTGAAAATGGTCGCTGCAAGGAGCACTGGGAATTTATTTTAGTTGTTTGAGAACTCAGTAAATGCAGGAGGCGTGCGGGATCGTTCCTACACCCATTGGGTTGCCAGTCCGTCGTCGAGACCGCACGACAACCATTGAGAAAGGAAAGTTAGTAGATGAAATAAAGTAAATACTCGCATCTGCCGCCGCACTTCCCAGATAATAAACTTGTCATCGCGAAAAAAAAGTGTTTAAAAACTGTAGGCACTGCTCGCACACGCACACATTATTTTTATATGTGTAAAAGTTATACATAAAAATTAATAGCGTGAAAAAAATCATTCTATCCAGTGCCCCTGCCAGAGTCCTGCTCTTTCATATATATATATATATATATATATATATACATATATATATATGTGTGTGTGTGTGTGTGTTAGCAATAATAGCATAAATTAATTGCTGTATTAAAATTAGCATTAAAGATGATGATACTCAGTATACACAGGCAACACACGCGCGCGCGCTGGTGCAGGGCGGAACCGAGTATACACGACCTCCCGTCGCAGCCGCTGCCTATCACTCGCCCTGGGGCGTGGAGCTGCAGACATGTGGATGCATGGTCACCATTCTTACATTCAGAAAATAAAATCTATATGCATAAAAAAATTGGGAAGGTCACGGCTCTGCTAACATTCAGAAAATGTGGACACACGGACACACAGCTACCATTATAACATTAAGATAATAAAATCTATATGCATAAAAAATTCGAGCCCGCAGGTGTCAACATCGCCGAGGAGCACGCCACACACCGTTCATCGTACAGATGTAAACGATTATCAGCGAGGCTTCTCCACGCTGTACTTTGAGACAATCCTTAGTCGCGGGCAATCCTCCATGTCGAATCATGAGGATTAACTTCCATGGCAGCATGTACATCAACAGCCCTCTCATTTCTGACATGTCATCTGATATGACGATGTTTGTTGCGTGTCGTTTGCACTAGCCCGGTTGTCCGCACGCGACGTGCAAGATGCTGGAAGACATTGTACGAGTGACGGACGTGCTGTGGGTATCTCGTTGCATACAAACGGGCAGCAGCTCTGCAGTTCCGACGATATTCCCCCAGTATCATCAGCATGTCAAATGCTTCTTCGTTTGTAAACCGCATTATATTCAGAAAGCAAAACCACAGACCGACAATGTCTGACACTAAAACAACTCAGACGATTAATGGTTGCAAAGTAAAACGAATGACTGTCTGAATGAATTAAATTTCGATTTTCAGATAACTTGCATGCAAAGTCTGCAGTTCCTGTTAGTGGTAGATGGCTTATCTGCTTGCGGTATAGTGCTGCATTATACTACGCTTTTGCTTGGAAACAGTCTTAATACCTACTGCACGCGTCCATGTAGTATGGGGGTTGGCATGCAGAATTATTATCAAAAAATGTTCAACCTGAGAATAGTAATGTCTGCATCATGCCGTGTATATTTAATAAATGAAAACGTTGGCATGGTTAGCCAACGATTTCCTATTCTGCCATTATGATTTCGGGTTTCCGTGGCTTTTTGAAATCACTATAGGCGAATGCTGGGATGGTTCCTTAACACAAGGTCATGGCCGATTCCTTCCCCATTCCTGCTTGTCTGAGCAACTCGCTCCGTTTCTGATCTCGCTGTCGAAGAGGCAAGCATCACCTATTCGCCTATAGGCTGTTCACCATAAAGTAAGCACTGTTGAAATCAACCTTCGAAAAAAATCGTTACTCGTAAATATTGTATATTACATGTAACAATGCACATTACCACGCAGACTCACAGTTAAGTTGGCAGCGAAGAAATACAAATATTGCTAAGACACGGGCGTTGTATTGCGAGTGCAATGTTTAAATTTATGTCCATTGAGTATAAGGCTGGGCTTCACCTTCTTGTACAGAAAATCTTCGTTTTCGCTTCTTTATTTCGGATCCATAGTAATTCCTGACAATGTTCTATTATAGGGAATTTAAATTTTACGAGTTATTTAATGTTTTTGTGCTTAATTTTTATTGTGTGTTATCTGCTAGTTGTAAAAATTCAGGAGCGTATTTATATTTTATTACTAAGTTTCGGTTTTTTTGCAAACAGAAAGCAACGCATGGTGAAATTTTAAATTTTCTTTTGTCAAACATTTCTAATAATACCTCTGAAACTTAAATTATGACACGAATACGAAAAATCTTTACATAATATGTGAAGCCAAACCTTATCGTTTCTTGTTTTATTCTTATTATAATAGAATTTTGCACACAAGTAACACATTTATGTGACTAACGATTTCATATTTTCACTTGGACGGTACTTGAATAAAGTGATTAGGCCCATGTCAGTGCTAAATTGACATGCGGCGGAAGGATAGAATGTAATCAGAGAAGCAGTTCCTAAGCAGGACTAGTGTAATTGCTCAGTTCATCGTGTACAAGTCTACAGCGACCCACCCACGTGCCCGGCCACAGGCCGTGTTCTGCCTCTTGCCTGGGCAAGGCGAGGCGGTCCAATGTCGGTAATGGACGCGCGACCTGTGCATTCCATGAGTAATAATCTGATGGATTCGGATGGTGGCTGCTCGTAGCACGGTCCATTGATCCTTAACGGCCCCGTCCATTTGCGCCGGTACCGCTTACCCAAATTAGCTGTGGCTCTTGTGCTGACGTCGCCGACCCCAATCAATGGACGTAGCAACTTTTCGGGAAAAGATATTTTTGGATACGCGAGAACTATTATCGTACGTACATGAATCGTGGGCCTTTTCTTTTGTTGCTGTGTATTGGTGGTGAATATTATTTACTTGCGTGACATGACATTTATGTGGTACCAATAATTTTTACCCATAATGCATTCTACTCTGCACAGAAGAGAAGACATTGGAACGTCCTCTTGTATTATATATTTGCGTTTTAAATACTAACGTGCAAATATGTACGTGTATGAAAATGGCACTGTCCGTATTACTTTACTTTTTGTATAGCCTTTCTTTTTTGCTTTGGGATGCATTACGATATTTGGTACCCACCATAATTTTAGTTTATTTGGTCTTTAAAAAATTGCTCCATTTCTACATAATATAAAGAAAATCTCATTCAGCCGAAATGTGTACTTTGGAACTATCAGGACTATGAGTTTATGTGAACATATGAGCCACTTTTCCACATAAAAAATATAATGAAAAAGGTTGCATTTTAAATGTAATGGGCGTGTTTTTTTTGCGTGAGTTCCTTTTCATTAAGGTATTTTTTCCAATTAGTGAGAATTTTAGTTTCTTGCTTTCCTCATTTTGCGGCTGCTTTAACGAATTAAAAACCTTTTGTGGCAAAAGGGTTTGTTTGGAATCTTGTTATACGCAACGTTCTAAATGTGTGTAGTAATTGCGGCTATACACAGAGATCTTTGAATTATTTTCCCTTGAATTTTCGCTGAAAATTAAGTCATTTTACGCGTAAACAGTAATTTTGCATTAAAAATAACAATACAATTTTTTTTTGAACACAGGAGCAGTCGCGTTGAGTAAGTATTTGAATCTAGCACAAAATGTACCTGCGAATGAATATCATGTGCCGCTTTATATTCCTCGTGCCTAGAAAATAGTTCAAAGACTTAAATGTAGTAGAGTTTTCACGTGTTGTCAGGTAGTAGGGATAATGCTTTCAAAGGGTACAATTATTCCATTTTACAAGAATACAAAAACTATCGTGACTACTATGTGCATCACAAAATACCATTAAAATTGCCTGGGCATAGCCAGGTTTGTGAAAGGATAAAGGTGTTTTCTAAATAAAAGAGCTAAATTTATCATACAATTTTCTTATATATATTTACAATTCTTGAAAAATACTGCTTTGATTTTTACATCATACCTACCTACTTACTTTAATACAGACCTAATGCAAATGGAATGAGAAATTCCCTTGCAGCAATTACTTGATATCCTATTGCAACAATCAATTAAATATTCAGTTAGCTCTGTTACAACAAAAATGCTATCGTCGTGTACTCCACAACAATAAAGTGCATGAATTGTATCAGTTTCTCAGCGCCCTCCCCACACCATAACAGACTCAGCAGTGCTCGTTCAGGAGCACCCAGATCACTCGCCACAGACGCCTCGAACACACAAGTCGGTCTGTGCATTCGCGCTGTCAATATCACTGTCCACGCTTGAGGCTACAACTCAACTGCAAGCTGGATAGACACCTTTTTCCTCAGCTCTTCAGCGCCACGTCGTTGGTGTAAAATGGCTGTACACAGGTGGAAAATGAAAAATGTACACCACTAAAGCGGTGATGTAGAAACACCATATGCGTATGGGGCAATGATAGAGGGCAATACATGCAATAATGAACAGTGCTGTGCTGAGGACAGAGTAGGAATCGCGTACTAGGCATAACACCGCTGAGCCCGATACAACTGTAGTTGAAAGTGAAAGAGTAGTCTGTTGTTTCAAGCATCGGCCTCTGTGTAGTAAGCGTTGTAGATATGCCACGACGGCATACACGACCACACTTCGTACAATTAACGGACTTTGAACAAGATCGTATTGTGGACTAGAGGGAGGCTGGATGGTCCTTCCCGAAGAATTGCCAAATGCGTGGGACATGAAGTATTTACTGTGCATCATTGGTTGTACCGGTGGTCCAACGATGGTGCACATGCTCGTCAACCTGGTTCCGGACGGCAGCGGCAAACACATTCCCGCCTGGACCGCCGCATTAGACGAGCAGCCATTGCTGATCGCACGGCGACCGCAGCACAGATTGTGGCCACTGTTGCACCCAAAGTGTCATCTAAGACCATCACCAACCGTTTGTTGGAGACTGACCTATGATGAAGGGTGCCGCCCGCTAGGCTTCCTCTCACGCTTCATCATTGTGCAGCCCGCCTCGGATGGTGTCGTGAACGGCGTATCTAGAGGGATGAATGGCGCGGAGTTATGTTTAGTGATGAGAGCAGATTCTTGGTGCCAGAGACGGTTGTTTGCGAGTGCGGCGTCGAACAGGAGAGCGGCAATAATCAGAGCGTATACGCCAGCGACATACAGGACCAACTCCTGGCATCATGGTCTGGCGAGCAATAACCTACAATGACCGCACGCGTCTGATTTTTGTTGAGGGAACACTGAGCAGTGAACGCTACATCCAGAACATCATCCAGCCCATTTTGTTGCCGTTCCTACAACGCCAATGATATGTCCTCTTCCAGCAGAACAATGCCTGTGCGCACACGTCTCGTGTTACCCTACGTGCTTTCGAAGGTGTTCGTCAACTCCCCTGGCCAGCACGATTACCCGACCTATGCTCCAGGGAACGTGCGTGGGACATGATGGGACGGCGTTTGGTGCGGTCTGCAATACCAACAACAAACCTCCACCAATTGCAACAATAGGTAAAATTAGAATCAGTATGGAACACTTTTCCCCAAGATGATATCCGACACCTTTATGATCGTCTGTACACACGCCTGAAGGACTGCATCGTCGCTAAAGACGGCTACACAAGATATTGGCATTGTTGTTTATGACACACTTATAGCATCTGACCTTAGGTGTACGACCATGTTATAATTATCATGCACAGTATACAACCTGTATAATTATTCAATAAAACCTTCATTCATGTGGGACCATTGCGTCCGGGTGTTCATTTTCCATTTCCCACCGGTGAATTTATACCTGCTGCTAATCCTTTCCAGATCATCACGCGTTCATGCTCATAGATGACCGGTTTCGGCATCGACATGTCTCTTAAAAGGGCAAGCAATACCTGACTTGTACGAATTCCATGTCATATATTAAGTAAGCTATTAGTTAAGCAGGCATGTGCCGACCAAATTACCCCCACTCTCTTTCTCTGTCGCATTACTGCTGCTGTAAGAAGGGCAACTCATTTGCGCTGCTGTTGGCCTGCTAACGGATAGCAAAAAAGGAGGGAGGGGAAGTGGACTGCAGGTTTATTACTGCAGGTAGTATAAATTCGGGGCGTATTGATCTGATTCGTGAAGCTCTCAGTATGCCAGTTGTAAACGCGTTTGTGTGTTCGCGCGCAGATCATCTTCATCGTCACTTAAAACAGATCACATTAAAAACAGCGATTTTTCTCCATGTGATATTAATTATAAACTTTTGCAGTTGCACTTTATCTATAACATCGAGAGTATCTATACTCACTGGTTGTACAGTGAAATTCCGATATTTCGCATCCCGATTATTCGTATATCCCGCTAATTCGTACAAATTTGCCGGTCCCTTGAGAAAATCCCTTTAATTCGTAAAAAAACAATGAATTCCGGTCCCCTCGATAATACGTATTTATTTTGGTGCTCGAGCTCAATTAAAACGTCTTATAATTCTTATTTCAAACTTAAAAATCTCGTTAACTCGTAATGTTTTTAACCCTAGACTGTACATCAGCTCTAGATTTATGCAATTCGGGCAGGGTAAAAAAGACCGGAAGGGTACTGAGGGACTTAGGAGGGTTTTAAGGGCAGGTAATGACGCCCAGAACTAAGAGGCGCCTTGATGTCCGGTCTACGGTTATGAGAGGGTAGGAAGGAGCAGAACGAGTAAAAAGTTAGTCAGTTCGGTCTTAGCTATGCCTCCGAAAAGAGCTAATAAGTGTCTTTCCATTACAGAAAAAAAGAAATCATTAACGCTTTAGCGGGTGGTGATAAACAAATTGACGTGTCCAAACGTTATAACGTTCCTCCTTCCACAATAACATCAATTCTGAACAAAGGACAAAATCGCCTCCCAGACATCGGACAGCAAAGTAAAGCGCTTTAAGGTTGGTGAGTATCCACAGCTAGAAGAGAATTTAAAAAAGTGGTTTGCGTAAGCACGGAATTCGAATGTACCAGTTGGAGGAAACATTTTAAGAGAAAAAGTAAACGTTTTCGCAGAAAAAATGGGAGTGATGGTTGGTTTGATAGGTTTAACAAAAAAGGCACAGCATAAAATTTAAGTAGCTTAGTGGGGAAATTGCGAGTGTATTGGCCGACGTTTGTTCTGAGTGGAGAGACGAATTGGGAGAAATAATCGATTTTTATGAGCCCAACAACATTTTCAATGACGATGAGACGGGGTTATTTTATAAGTGTCTCCCCGACAGATCAATGTGTTTTAAGGAAGAAAAATGTCTTGGCGGAAAAAATAGTAAAGAACGTGTAACCATATTGTTGACCGCCAACATGGATGGATCTGAGAAATTAAGACCGCTCATGATAGGCAAATCAGCAAAACCAAGATGTTTTAAAAACATAAAAACTTTTCTGATGACCTATCGTGCAAACAAAAAAGTGTGGATGACGGGCGAATTATTCAAGGAATGGATACGATCAGTGAATGCTGATATGGAGAAAAGGCAGCGAAAAATTCTACATTTCATGGATAATTGTTCGGCCCACAACAATACCCCAACGCTCAGTCATGTTAATGTTGTGTTTTTGCCCGCCAACACTACTTCTAAGCTGCAGCCTCTAGACCAGGGCATAGTTATAACGTTCAAAACCGTTTACCGCAAGGAAGTAGTGATGCAACTCCTTGACGGCATCAAGGATGGGAAGGATCATAAAATCACCTTATTTTCAGCCATGAACATTTCTCACAAGCCGTAGCAAAGTGTTAGTGAAAGCACAATAAATAACGGTTTTCGTACTGTGGATTCACGAAGGTGGAACTTTCATCAGCAGTTACTGAACAAGACTTAGAATGCCCTGTGAATTGGAATCATCTTCCTAAAAATGAAGAAAATTCTATAACGTTTGAAGATTTCGTCCATTTTGACGATGGCCTAGCGGTAGCGGGGATTCTAACTGATGACGAAATTTTGGCTCCATCTCAGGACATTGATGGTGAAAGCGATGAAGAAGATGATGTGCCGACAATTACACCAAAAGTGGCTAAACAATACATCAACAACGTGTGCCATTTCTTAGCGAAATCAAACGTTGGCGATGAAGTATTTTCTGCTTTGAACATGCTTGACAAAGCCATCGACAATACCCGCCTGCAAGGCTTGCACCAAAAGAAAATTAGAGATTGTTTTTAAACGTAAATTTTTAATGTTTTTTTTATTGTTGTAATTATTGATTTATATATACATATGTATACATAATATGTAGTCATGCGTTTATCATTACATATTAATGCAAATTTGCATTAATCTCGTTATTATGTATTTTTTATTTTTTGCTCCCGATTATTGGTAATCTCGCTAATTTGAATATCTCGATTATTCATATTTAACATTCAGTCCCTTGACAATACGAATTATAGGGATTCTACTGTATATACATTTTTGTCGTATCTCTTGACACAAATGCGTAGTCATCTGCAGTTTGAGCTTGTACTGAATAAGTACGTTTTTCAAATTCTGCAGTCCATAAAAATTGAGAGCATAAATGTTAAAATTGAGAACATGTGTAAATTAATTAAAATACTTTAAACAAATCAGTTACATTTGCCTTCGTATAAACTAAGGACTCGAAGAGAGAAAAGATTACTTTCGATATGTTACTTATTCACAGGAAAAAATTTTCACGCCTGATTGTAGCCGATTTTTATTTCTCAGCTCACTACAAAAATAGTGTCTATAACCTCCCTTGTGAGACAATGTTATTTGTGTGTTTGTGTGGGCGCGCGCGCGTGTGTGTGTGAATACAATATCGGTCGATATAAGTGCGTGTCTCAGTATGTGTGTTCTCTTGACAGCTTTAACTAAACAAATTTAAGTAGAATTCTATATTTAATAAATTAGAAAAATTTATCTTAGATTTATTTATTTCTGATAAAATTTTATTGACAAACAGCAGCGCTTCTTAAGATCAAACTTTGAAAGTTCGTAATAACTCGGAAAATATGCAGCCGATCAATAATTTCCACTATAAAATAGTTCTGATTTTTAATTCTCTAGTAGAGTACAAACTATTTATGATTAATTTGAATCTCGCAAAGGTTATTAATTAAATGTGTTGATACATCCCTTTTCGTAATCGATTTGCAAAAAATTAGTTAAAATACTTTTTCATGAATTTATTATGTAAAACCTAATTTTTTTCATATTGGTAAGAAACATTGCTTTGCATATACACAAATCACTACATGTATCCATTGAGAAAAAACTAAATTTTATAAAAATGCTTTACTTTTGTGGTTAGTAACGATTGCTTTAGGCCCTTGCGTTTTTTTTTAGGTAAATTCCATTAATGCGTCTCGAATATAAGGAAAATATTTCTGATTGAATGGTTTGTAAAACATTTGTCCTATATAATTAAATTGAATTTTTTGTGAACTTTCTTTACCGACACTAGCACTTCACTAAATATATGAGTGAAATCATTGTTCACTGTAACTCTCATAGGACTCACAACGCAAGTTAACTGTTACACTCAGTTTCTCCCTTTGCACGTACTTGATACAATTTTCTGTCGTGTGAAATTCCCGAACCTTGTTGAAGAATTTCCGATATTCAACTGTTGTAATTTAATTTTTTTAATGGGACGTTAATTCATAACACTTGACGTATACCTTTTGATAAATACGCTGTTGGTCAAAATGATTAAACAGAAACAGTGATTGCTAACACTTTGTTTTAGTAGAATTCATGAAAAAGCCATTTTCCAATTACTTTCCTGATTAATAAATAATTCACAATTATATATATGTATATATCGAAAATTGTTTAAGAATGTTTAGTTTAGAAATACGACGTAATGTCATTGGTTATCAAACGGGTATACAAGGTACAGACGGAAAATTTCCACTGTATGTGTACGTGTGTGACAGCTTAGTTAGGTTATTACTATACAAACATCGTGTTTAATCCGGGACCTAATGACAGCAGCGATCGTTCTGCCGCGTGCACCACGCCCTGTGTGAGTACACGTGTACTCCGTGGTCTCCGCCCATCCCTACCAGCTGTTCTATTTGTTGGCACCGCTCATTTTGTTGTGGGAACATGGGAATTTTAAATTCGTATCCTTTCTTGTACAAATCTCAAAATTCATCAAAACCAATACGTTATGATACAACTTAAAATAATTGATCGTGTTATTAGAATGAGAAATATTTCTTGGAAAGTCGTGTACACTTTTCGCCTGTATTAGAGATTCAACTTTTCAGATAAAATTATGCAGGTAAACCAAGTGTCCTATTTTTAATAAATTGCAATATGCCACGCCTGTGACTTCAATAAAGACTTTACCTGAATCCAAACTTGCTATTTGAATAAATTTGTGAAATTTGTACGAGTCAAGGCGTGAAGTTAAAATTCTCATATTATTACTTAACAATTTTTTAAAATAATAATATGATATTTTAATCAAGTTATAATTGATATTAAGTCACGAAATCACAAAATACCCTCCAAATCTAGAAAAAGAAATCTAGAGAAATTAGTGCGTGCATTCCATTTCTTCTGCCTGTTGGTTAAAGTCGTTTACATTCATAAAGTAATAAAATATTTTATAACAGTTGGCCTATACAACAACCAGACTCAACTTGATGGCCCTGAGCGTGCCCGTCTGCGTTGGGGACAAACAACCTTGCAGAGGCGCCACTTTTCTACCGTCTTTTACCGTACAATTCCGTGCGTCTCTTCCACGCTGCCTTTACTGATTCCTCGCGCGTGCTGGGAGGACAGGTGCCATGTCCTTTTGTCTTGCCTGCCTGCCTGCTGTCTTTTGTTTCCTGCACTAGACTTTGTGCACCTGCCTAGAGCAGCGTGACCACGCCTTGTGGAAGTGACGTTTACTTCACGACTTCAGATGCGTAGTTGAACGCTCTCCTCTCCGCCTTAACAGTGCGTAATCCAAAGGTGCGATTGTTAGATGCACGCCTTCGGTAGGCAGCAGGAGGGAGTAGTACATGGTACCCCGCCTGCGAGTCTGCCTGTCACATTCTAACATATTAATGAAAAGCCACAGGCGGGAGTTTTCCTATCACGCTTAGAATTCGTCAATTTCTAGGCATCATTGACGGGAGGCTGTGTTTACTGGCCAATCAGAAAATAATTTTTAGCACGTGACTAACAAACAGTTGAAAATATGGTGGCGTTTCTTAGATTTGCTTTCAAACCTTGCAAAGATATTCACGTGCCCAGAATATGTACATATATCTAGAATATGACGCATATTCACATCACGAAACTTACTGTGGTTTTCCAATATATCTCTGCGTTATATATATATTGTTTACCGCTTACGGGTAATTTAACGCAGAATTTTGAAACGCCACCATGACTATACGGACAATCTGTACTTGGACCTGTTTAAACTTCCGCATGCCAATGGGGGGCGCACCATCTTGCTGGAAAATAAGTCCCTTAGGAAACAACCACTCTGTAAGCATGTCCTAATAAGGGATTCCAGTAACAGTGGGCTCGTGAAAAAAGAAAGGGCCGAAAATAGTGTCTTTGGATATAGTGCAAAACACGTTCGCTTTGGGGGAAGCGCGCTCGTGTTCGGTGGTTTCATGTTGAGGTTCCTGACACCATATCCGCAGGTTGTGCCGGTTCACCTTACCATTTGTATGGAACGTCGCTTCATCGCTAAAAACCAGCTTAGACATGAAAGCATCGTCTACGTCGTTCTGGGCAGGAACGAACGCACAGACATTACGTCTCAGTTCTTTATCCCTTTCGGTAAGAGCCTGTACAAGCTGTAACCCGTATGGATTGTACAGCAATCACTTTCTTAACACTTTCCATACCATTGATTGAGGGATTTGCATTTCCCGGCTAGCTTGTCAAGTTGATTTTCTCAGACAGCGAACGAACACTTGTTGAATCCGTTGCACATTCTCTTCGGACACACACGGCCGCCCGGAACTTTTGCCTTTGCAAAGGCACCCTGTATCACGGAACTGACGAAACCAACATACGATACTCCTCCTATCGGGAGAACGACGTCCATATTTGTAACGGAATTCCCGTTGAACAGTCGTAACCGATTCACATTTAGCAAACTGAATCACACAGAACGCCTTCTGTTGTTTCGTCGCCATAGTTATTCAGACTAACACACAACACATACTCATAGTGCGACGACAGATGCTCCCTGTGTCATCTCTCGGCCCTTAAAGGAAACATAAGACTGTCCCTATTACATTGACGTGTTGAATACGAGCTCGCTTCCCTCGCACCACCTCAAACTGAGAGTTACGAACGCTATCCAAGCCGTAACAGCGGACATGCTGACAAGAGCGTGGAACGAGTTTTATTAGCGCATATATGTCAGACTACTCATGGTGGTCACATTGAACATTTATGAATGTATGGTAAACAAACTGCACGGTTCCAAGGTTCATTTGGTTAGTCAATAGAGGTTGTAGGTTGTTTGGTTTTGATATTGTAGACCTTCAAAGTTGAGGTATTCATTTATACTCAACCTGTTTATAAAAATTCTTAAAAATCAAGGAACATATAACATTAGACCCCCTTTCCTTGCCCTCCCTTTACCACCAAGCTCTCACACACCACTCCACAAAAATTAATAATTGGCCTTACATAGCAAAAATTATACCTCCACCCATACCAATCAATCATATCTGCCCATTGACCACTAAATTACGAGTTTAACATATATTTCGCCAGTATGGGCCATTATATATAGTTTGCTAACTATTAATTTTTTTAGCATCTGTCACCAGAGAGTTCTTATGTGGACAATTTCCAAACTTTTTTGGCGACTCGAAACCTGCAGTAAAATTATCCTTTACTATTTTTTTAAGGTCTGACTTAAAAAAAAAACACAAATAAAACAACATATTAAAAAACTAATTTTTTTGGCAATGTACAACAAAAGGAAAAACATAAGCCCTTGAATAAGTGTTTTTTATACGTGCATTGACCTCTTCAATAGCAAGTTAACCTCTCTATGTCTGTTTCAGCAACTCAGGAATTGTAGCAGGAAGGGAAACCCACCACTTGATGTACGTCATCCTTCCTTTACGTAGTTTCAGCACCTACTTGACCAAATACTCATATGGAAACTGCGTAGGCTGGATCCCCTCGGTGTAAAAACTGCTGTGGATGGGTATGTTGTTCAGATATTCTAGATAGTAGGTCCTCGGAGCATAGTTGCATATATGTCGCTAACGAAACAGTTCGGAGTTCCAATTCACTGTGAACCCTTTCTCGACGATGTCTTTCTGTTTGGAGATGCCCACCAAGTCGCCCCTTTCAGCTTGCATGCGTCCTGCCTCTTCGGCATATAAGGTCCGAACCAGGGAGTCGTCCTTGATGTCTTCGGGTTTCATGCGAGTGGTAGAATGAATGGCAGAATTTAACTCGTGGACGAGTTTCGGCTGTATCTTAAACCACTTGTAGATCCCATTCGCCGCAAAATGCTTCCACATCTTGCCATTCAAAGTCATGTTGAACCTCTCAATGTTAGATGCTTTGAGATTGCTGTAACTGGAATAATGATTTATGTTTTGTTTATTTATAATGTAGAATTCCTTGCCTTAGTCGGTATGCAAATTAATCGGGATGCATCCATAATACAACACATCTGCCATGGCTTCTGTGACATCATGTGCATTCTTCGACTTAACTGGCCTGGCCCAGGGTAATTTGCTATAGGCATCGATGTCTGTCAACATGTATTTGTAGCCCTTGTTGACCAGAGCATATGGTATCATTTAGACGAGGTCGGCTTGAAACAGGTCGTTCGTCCCACATCATGAGCTTGCGACGATGGTAGTTGTGCCTGGTAGCCACATGCAGTTTGTGGGTGATTCCCAACTAACTCATCGCATGTAACCTCCCTCCTTCAGTTCTTCGACGATGGATATATTCTCATTGGTATGCGAGTAATTTCCAACACTTTGTGAAGCGACCAGTAGTCATAGTCTATCCACCAGTTCGTTCAAGTCGTCCCAAAACATGTAGTCGGTGTTCTTGTCACTGTCTGTCTTCTTCAGACAGTCCCCACTTTTCAGTGCTAGGCCAATGAAGAAGTCTGCGAGAATATAGATTTTTTCGTGATATTCATCCTTAAAAGCACCACTCTCAGGATTGTTATCGTGGTAAAGAATGTGTGAGAGTTCGAGCAACATCTTGTAGTCCAGCAGGTCAGATTCTCTAAACTCTCTGGGCTCCTTGCAAAATAGAAATTTGTAATGCCCCAGTGTTCCATGGACCTTTTAATTGCTTACTTGAATTATCCCACCTGGTAGAATCTCTATTTTATCAGCATCGAGAAACCATTTATCATTATGTCTGTATACACCGTACATCGTGTCATTATTACGAGATGTGTACGTTCGTACATACCATCCAGTCAGAGCATTATATTTAAGGACTTTGTTATGTACCTTTTTCTTGTGTGCCAAATACACATCCGATCCATCATCCCGATACCTTTGTACATAATCATGTTTCCTTTTCTTCATAGTATCAGCTGTATAGTCGACTTGAGTCTTCACGACTACAGGCGCTCCCTCGATCTTCCTGACTACATGCATGCGACGAGTTCATTTATAAGGTAGCGCGAAAGTCTAGCTCTCTTGGCGAGAAAATACTTCGAGCGAACCGACTGTATGACTCGATGCAGTTCGGTAGCAATATCCGACATCGTACTGAATAAAAATGGTTACTATTGCTCTCTTATATTGATTTAGTCGTGATTCTCCGACAAACGATTTTCGATCCTTTCCAGGCATTCGCTGCAGATATACAATATGTCCCTGCAATGGTTTCGAATATCCGTTTTCGTGGTGAGGCGGGAAATTGAGGTAGCGATTGTATGCTCTATGGAATCTTTAAGCACTTTTAGATTTCTCATCTTTTTGTGCCGATCTCACATTCTCTGTTGGTAATTAGCCTTTGAACACTTGTTATGTGCTCTTCTGTTGCCATAAAATGGGGAACGATCTTGGTATTTACACGATTCATCTTCGCCCCGAGCTCGGACAAGTAAGTGCCAAAGAATTTGCTCTGACGATACAACACTTTGCATAATCAGAGATTATGCCATTACCAGTTTCGAGGATGAAATGTTTATTAGCACCATCTTCGGATCGTTCGGGTTTGCCAACGAATGATTCTTCTACCAGCATCGCAAGTTCAACCGTTTCTTGGTACAAGACAACCTCCATCTTCGTCTTTGTCAAGACTCTCAGCTTGAGGATACTCTATGCGAATTTCGATATGCTGTAACTCACTCTCGATGGTCGATGATGAACTGATACAATCCACATCAGTACTTGCCATTATATAGAGGCCAGTCTTTACTATCACGAAAAAAAATCCATACTGATCTTTCCAGCACAAAAAAAAACATAGGCTCTTGAAATCTGATGTCGTGTCTATATTGATGTGGTCAGTGTAAACATGTCGCAAATTCAGTATCGCGAAGCAGTTGTTTGGGAATGCGCGAATAATTCCAGCCAATGTACATGCAGCCTACATTCGCATGCTATCCCATGCTAACGTATTCTAGAATGCAAGTCTGTTTCTCACATGCCACATCGTCGAAAATAAACACTGAGTTTGGCAATGCTTCACTTGGTGGCACAAAGCTTCATTATCGCTGTAAGGGAAATAACCCACACCATATACAGCTTGCCGTACACATGCCAGTCGCTGGTATTTTGGTTGCTGGAGTGATTTGGAGTACATGTAAACATTTTCGAACTGAAGACTATTCTATTCTTCCAGCAGGCTCAGTAGGACACATGTTTTACAAATGTTTGAAGCACCAGTTATGATGCACCTCATTGTATTCGGAAATAGGCTTCCATGTCGTGATTCGAGGGGGATACCTTCATCTTCAGTAGTAATGCATATCGGTAGATTAACATCTTGCTTGACACTATGTATGTCTCCACTACTATCGTGCGGTGCTAACTGCGGAGCTTATTGCGGAACGTGCGGAGCTGATGGCAGAGTGTGCGGAGCTGATGATAGAGCGTGCAGAGCTGATGGCAGAGCGTGCGGAGCTGATGGCAGAGCGTGCGGAGCTGATGGCAGAGCGTGCGGAGCTGATGGCAGAGCGTGCGGAGCTGACTGCGGAGCATGCAGAGCTGACTGCGGTGCAAGCAGTGTTAACAGCAGAACAGGAAGTTTGTGCAGTGCTTGTGGTTGCAGATAACCAGTGCTGCAAATTTTAGAATGTGTCTGTAAAATATCTCTTAGAGTAAACATACATTGATAAAGTTTGCACTGAAACGAAACGCCATACTTATTCTGCAGGTCGTTATTTCATGTTATTGCAAATTGTGCAAAGCTCTAAATGCTTTACCGCAGAAACGACAAAGCAGATGCTTCATTAACACTTTAGGTCCATATTGTTCCAAGTCTACAATGATACTGAAACTAAAATGTATAAAAGGAGCAATTTTATAAGTTTTTAGGTCAGGTTACCATGATGTCTTGAAGAGGTAAGACCATAGCTAGAAGCGGGATCGTCGATACACTGATCAAGAATCTACCCTTTGAGCTGCACATTCCCGGATACAAGTTCTACAGGCCAGGAACGAAGATATTTAAAAGTCTGGCACACAGCGACACAGGCATCAGCGCACTAGACTAAACATGCAAGCAACATGACATTGCTTCCTCTCTGAACAAGGATCCACAAGCTCGGTTCCAGGCAGATAAGATACTCGTGCATAGGGCCAACAAGATAAGAAAATCGTCAGATACTGGGCTTGGAGAGAAAATAACAGCATGGGGTGTTTACAGCATCATGAAGGCCAAGTGAAGATGGGCATGGGGGCAAAGAGCAAGTGAAATGAAAAGTGGTGAAAAAGAGAAGAAAAATATGCAATACTAAGAAAACCTCTTCTGGCGGATTTTTCACTACATTTTCCCACACTCTGGTCCCTCAGGGGCCTAATTGGAGCCACGAGCTGTATCGCCTGAGCCATCAACACAGTATCGAACGAACAGAAGCAATTCATGGAAGCTGAAAGGTACCATTCAAATATGGAAGTTATCGCCATGGGTAAAAAATTGGCCAAGGCCTCTGCCTAAAGCCAAATCCTGTGGAGGGAGGAGGTGTGCAAAAGTTATGCAGCAGGAAGAGGTGAAAATTAAAACTCTACTGTAATGGCTGCTCACAAATGTGGATTTGGAACTGCTTGCACACAAATTGAAGGGTCTGCAAAAGTGTCATCCAGTACTTCAGCCATAAAAACTGCATTGCTAACTGGACCATCGACCTCTGTTCCAACGACAGCTTATGGTCAACCACCTCTGCTGAACGATTCTGACATTTCAAGCGTCGCTTCTGTGAAAATACTTTCACTTGCAGCAGCAGTGACCAGCGACATGAGAGGCATGACTCTACAAAGAGCCCCACCCAAATTAAGTACATGCGTTCGAAATGTGGTGTGTCGATTTCACGGTTGGATGACCTAAGGTTGAATATGAATAGTGCAAGGTGCTTCCTCCATGTAACATAGAGGTTGGACTTTCACAGTTATCGACTTTTGTTGACCTTCCCGACTTCATCAAACACAAATGAGCCATAATCAATCCCCACAACTATGACAACTAATGTTTCAAGTGGTCATTTTTGGCTGGATTTGTTAAGTCATCTAATCCACAGCATGTGGACAAGAGGTATGCTGAGGTGGAAGAAATGTTTGATTTTAGCAGACTGGATTTTCCGACACTACACTACAGCAAATAAGGGTCTTTGAGAACAACCACCCTAGTGAGTCTGTAAATGTGTACTCGCTGAATGCTAAGGGAAAAGTGGTGACAATATGTGTGACTAAGAATGAGAAACCTGAACATATCGATATTCTGGTGGTGAAGGATGGAACTAAGAATATTTCCGAGGAATATTTCACATTATTGTGACATAAAAAACTTTTCGCGACTGGTTAGCTCGCAGATTACTTCGCATGTATACAAATTTCATGTCTGCAAACAGTGTTTTTAATCATTATACTGATTACCCATGGAAATCAGGACTCACTGGGGAACAGTGCCTTGCAATACACAAAACAAAGCGTAAAAGATACATTTTCAATGTGTATATGCATTTCTTTATGTACGTTACCGAATAAAATGAGTATTTTTTTAATATATTGTGTTTTATTTGCTTTTTTAAGATTTTCCTTAAAAATAGTAGAGATTACTTATACTCCAGGTTTAATGTCGCCAAATAAAGTTTGGAAATGGATGACATGGGAGCTCTCTGGTGGTAGATGTTATAAAAAGAAATAACTAGCAAACTATATATTGTGACCAATACTAGCATAATATGTTTTAAAGTCGTAATTTAGTGGCCAATGGGCAGATACGATTGATTGATTGGTTTGGGTGGAGGGATAATTTTTGTTATGTAAGGCTAATCATTAATTTTTGTGGAGGGGTGAGTGAGGGGTTGGTAGAGGAATGAGCAACGCAAGGGGGTCTAATGTTCTATGTTCCTCGATTTTTAAGAATTATTTCGATTTTTAATTTTAATGCCACAGTGGATCAAGGCGAGGCAGTGAGGGAATGGGTGGTGGTGTGTGTTTATTTTTTATAATTTTTTATTGAAATAATTTTTATTAACCTAATTCCTTGGGATGTTGGGGGACGAACATACAACATGGCTACTCTGGCTGTGAAGCCTACTAACATGGCGTATGGCACCGACCAACAGGGCCACCCTGTCTGTGATGCCAACAAAGATGGCGGACTGCACTGACCAACATGGCTGCCGGCCGCGCTTGTGACATCATGGCAGACAACTCCATACACCGAATCCAGAAATCATACCCCAGAAGGAACGTTACTATAATACTTGGGACCATTCCTGTGGGCAAGTCCATGTTGGCATTTGGGAGGAACAATACTCGTAGCATCGTCGTTAGCTTTTCCTGCTCCGGCGGCGGCACGGTAATTTTACCGCACGGGGATCGCAATAGTCACCTGCATTCTCGGCATGCTCCAGTTTCCCCTCCCCCCATTTCGCGACACACCATCTCTCACTTCATTGTCCACTAGGCATGCCGGTATTTACCTAATCAATCGATTTCTTAGATCGATCTAGATCGAGGCGCAAAACATCGATGCGCATAGAAAGTCTGACGAAAAAAATTGAATTACAAGAAATATATTTTAGATATTTTTCGGGCCAATTGTACGAACATGACGCCAGTACTGTGTGCTATGATATGCTATCATTGTCTCTGGGGGAAAAATATACAGCCAGAAATACTATTAACCAAAAACTCCTAGAAAATGTTAACGACCAAAAGGTGGAATTCCATATAAATCGAAAAATAAAAAAATACGACACGCCAAACTTCAAGAAAATTAAAATTGTTAAATGACATAGTATAAAAGTGCCGCTGAATCTAAAAACGATACTAAAAGAAACGTACTAAAATATCGGTATCTTTAATATCGAACTAACATAGATTTTTGTAGCCAATCTAATCGATTTACAAAAAATCTATTTTTAATCGGCATCCCTATTAATCCACGTAGGCTGGGAACAACATACGATGTCTCACGGGTAGTGCAACTGTCTCTGTTCGATGCCAATTTATTGTATTCTTATCCCTTCTGGCCTACCGCAGGTGGGAAGCAATTTATATTTTTATCCTGCCACTATTAGCATTGCTGAAAACCACTAATTGACACGAGAAAGCAAAGTATAACTTAACGCAGAACCAAGTTTTCTTCTCATCACATTTGTGACAGAGCTTTTTTTTATCATGCGAGTGCGTGTCAAACTCTTATGCTACTTTTAAAAGCACGACACGACAACGCAAACACGACAAAAAAAAATGTATAACAGCGATTAGGCAGCAAGGTTAGACTGACAATCGCATCGCCGTTCCGGGCTCGTCGGGGTGCGCAAAGAATGCAAATACCACAGCTACTACAAAAACCACAAAATGCCGTACGTATTTTCCTGCTGTAGTAAATAATAAACAAACTTGTTGCAAAAATAGTTTTTCAGTTTTTTTTAGTAATTTATCTCATGAGCATCATAGCTTGTCAAAATCATAGAATCATTCCGTTAATCGTGAGTTTTTTGTCGTAAAAACCTACTGGCTGTAGTTTGGGCGACTAAATTTAAGGATTTTCCAAAGACTAGGTACAATTATCGGACATACGAGGTGTTGTGAACACTGGATATCTTGTCATATGAAATGTTGTGCTGAGACGTTGTGTCGGTATATCGTGTTGTGCTCGTCCTGTTATTGTGTCTCCAGCCTTATCCGATGGGAGAGGTGGGGAGAGTGTCATGAGTTCGTTCCGGCCGGAAGCACTGGCAGTGTTTTTACAAGTGGTTTTCCGTCCTCTTTCCAGGAAAATGTTTTTACTGTTCGTTAATATGCACATTTTAAGTTCTTCGGCAGTAATCTAGTATCTATGTATGAAATGAAATTATTATTAACTCTAAATTGAATTTTAAAAGAACACTTACGGCAGGTAATAACTCACGACATTGTGTAATAGAACTCTGTTCTGAGGTGCTGTACAGGCAGCTGGCTGGAAAAGGATTGTTTGGTGTTGTGAAGTAAGGTCCGTTCTAAAACAACACGTGTGGGGGATGCATATTGTTAAAATATGCCAGAGGGGCGTATACTAGTCCGTGAGGGATGATAATCTTAATAAAAATAAAATAATTAAATTTTATTTTAATTTATTTACACAACTATAGTTTACAACATTAATCTATCTCCGCTATTGCTCGTTTTATTTCTCAGTGAGCGCGGTACTTAATGTCTATTTGAACTCTAATTAAATCCCTCTATGTCTCTGTTTTGTTATAGTCAATTTACTCACACTAATCATTAACACATGTTCAGTCTGTCTGTTGCCATCATTTTAAATGTCTTTCACTTACGCATCCAGTCTAATAGTCAAGCCTGCCAGTCGCACCGTTCACTGCACCGATGCTCGCAGTCGCAGATTTTCCTCTCGTTGGTCACTTCTCTAGCCACTCCTTGCTCTCCTCGCCCGTCGTCTATCGACCAAGGTCGCGCCATCGCCCAAAGTCCAGACACTCATCAACTCTCGCCTCGGAGGTCCGACGCGCTTTTATAGTATCAGCAGCCAAGAATTGAATATTCCATGCACCCAGAATCATGCTGAGAGACAAGGACTATCGAAACCAGAACATCCTTAAGATAAACGCCGAAATTCAATCAGCTGAAGGTCAGGAGCGCGCGAGCCACATAAGATTTATCGCAGCGGCACACTTTTCGTAACGAGATACGTGGGTCTTGGATTATGGCTAGCCTGTCATTCAAAGATACTTTCTGACTCGCCGCCCGCTATCATATCACAACCCTGCCCTTGTCTTCCGCTCGATTGCGCGGGACAAACAGCGAGCGCGTAACAGTATCATGGACGCGGGATCGTAACACATTAAAGAGTTCTGTCTATGATAATACGTATGCGGACAATACGTGAACATAGAAACGATAGAGAGTTAGTCGGCATTGAACGGTCGTGTGTAAAATACATGTAACCAATAGGAATCGAGTATTTTTTTCATTGGTATTCGTTTTCGTGACAACTGTGGTTTAGAAGAAATCAAGGGTTAGAATTTGGTGTGGCCATTACAATTTTTTTTGTTAATAAACACACTTGCATGGCTTTGCAGTATTATTATTAAAATGTGGCTTCAATGTATGCAAATTTTACCAGTTATTTGCGATAAAAACATGTTATTTCGCAGTTTCCATATCGTTGCGTTTCCATGTATTGCAGAATAGCTCAACTTTATTACGATTCGCCNTAATAAACACACTTGCATGGCTTTGCAGTATTATTATTAAAATGTGGCTTCAATGTATGCAAATTTTACCAGTTATCTGCGATAAAAACATGTTATTTCGCAGTTTCCATATCGTTGCGTTTCCATGTATTGTAGAATAGCTCAACTTTATTACGATTCGCCAGCTAGTTCCATTTACGTGTTCCGTGTCCGTTTTGTTACGCATCTTTGCATTATAGAATCGTAGATACGCCTTAATGCACCACCGATAGGGATATATACTGCAAGTCTCGAGCCGCCATAGCAGTGTGGAGAGAGGCTGGAACTACTCGTTGTTACTACTCATACACGGGCCGCGGCAGCGCAGTGGGTAGAGCGCTAGCCTCCCACCAAGGCGAACCGCGTTCGATTCCCGGCGGGGCCAGTCCCGGGTTTTCCGGCGTAGGAATCGTGCCAGACGATACCACTGGTCTTGAGGGTTTTCTCGGTGATCTCCCGTTTCCTCCACACTTATTTTCCGGAGCTGCTCCATACTCGCTTCACTTCACCCTCATAGGCTCTGAAGACCTTGATGTTAAGAGCCGCCCAAAGCTCTCCCCTCCTATAGGCATACGTTGCTTGCCACAATGTTGAGTAGCTGATGGCGTAACTTCCAACAGGAAAATCTCGTCGGACGACAAGTAAACGAAGCCCGTATTTGAGTTCTCGTCTGGGGAATTTGTTCATCTGACGTGCTGGTTATCAGGGGTGCGATTATCATTCACGTTCCCGCTTATCGGGAGCCCAATAACTTGAGTATCGTTAGCCGGGCGTAGATGAGTTTACGATATTCTGGTAGGCAGGTGACCACTACACTTCGTGCCATGGCAGTTACACCCCGCTTAGGCCCCTTCCAGATTGAGCAGTCGGCAAAGTATTGTTCGCAATGAGCACTCGGCAAAATATTAGTGTAAATAAAACTGTCTTTACTTTGAAAAAATTAAAAACATGGTTTTCCAAAAAAATATTATCAATACTGTATAGGTATTTTACCATACTGTAAAGTAAACTTTATTTACTTACAAACATTTTTTAATGCTGACTTTTTTAGTGTAATTTACCTCGGGATGTATTTTTGCGTATAAGGTTTTTAATTATCAATTTGGCTATCGTGAAAATGTATATCAATAACGATTTAAAATTATTTTGTAATTAAATATTTATTGTGGTATTTATTTTAAGGTTACATTTTTGCGGTTTGTTTATAAATGTATTCTTTTTTATGGAAGAAAATGTTGGGAAATGACGCAAGTATGACGAGTTGTGAAAGGCTAGCAGCAATTTGCAGTCGAGCAGTCCAATATCAACTGCGGGCAGCAGTCTCCACGACTGCTCATTGTGAAAACCCATTCGGATACACATACATTAATATATGATGGCCGACGGCTTGACTTCTCTTTCTGTAAGGAGCCTTACTGTCTCCACGACGTAAATCGGCTCATCATAATCGGAAAAGTAGATGATAATCGCGCCCCAGACCACGCGTGTAATGGAGCCTGTCGTGTGTAGTTTTGTACAGAATACTCGTTCAGAATACAGTGTTGCAAGAAAATGTTGAATGTTCCGTTTTGCGGGATCGTTGTGATTTTCTCTTCTGGTTTAGTACTTAACAAAGAACTTTCGCCAAGAAGATCTGAGACTTTGATGGCAACATATCGTTGAGAGTGATGATAATGTGAAAGATGGCAGCAAATATCTCAAACTGTACAGTTTATGAGATGCGTGTCTAGTGACGACGACGACGAAGCTTGCCAGCTCCAACACACGGCTACCTGAAGGACCAGCGAGTCTGTTGTATAACAGAGCTTTGTGGTTAGCAGCAGCGGCGGTAGTTATTCCAAGCCGCCCCACGATGGGACTAGATCCGCCTGCAGCACTCTGCACGTAAATAGACCGCTGCAGATGCACATCAAAGCCACGTGACCGCCTCCAGAGAATGTGTTTGTCCCGTCGAATCCAAACACTCGCCCCGGGATATTATTGAAGGACAGGGGAGGCTTGTTCTTCCATTGTGACGCGTGTTGGTTTGGGTTTTCCAGAGGTGAGTTTAAAACTGAGACGTGCAGCCACAACTGTTGCTGTTGTGTGTGGAATGTGTATGTATCGTAGAGGCTTCACACTGCAGGTTATTATAATTTATATGAGGGAAGATTCTGGCTACAACACATGGCTCGACTGTGGAGTGGCAACATCTGCAGTCGGCGTTTTGCACCGCTGTGCTGAGCACTAAAGAACACCTGCCTGATTAGGTAGTTTACACAGCTGAAAATATTAGCCAGTAAGAAGAATCAAATGCAGTAAGCTTGGTATATATAGTAATTTGTTATTATTTACGCTCAGCCGGTATATAATCGCTCACTCCAGAAAACAAAATGTTTCAGGAACAGCGAACATATTTATAAAACCTTCAATATTCAGCTAATAAAAATGTAATTATTTAAAGGTGTGTTATAATTTGTTAAAAGAGTAAGGAACCAATGCATTGTATTTTCAAGCATTTAAATTTATGAGGTTTTGCAATAGCAGAAATACTGTACGCTGTTTCGTATTTTCCCATTTCAGGAAAAGTATCGTAGATTCTTTGACAAGGTTTTTGCAAACCATTGATGACCGTGACATTTTTCATCCGAGGGACCCTAAAACATCGGCTTCCGCAATTTGGAGGAGTTTGCCTGCAAGGCTCCGGAGTCATATTGACGAATGTCAGAACGCGCGTAGCATACAATATGTCCGCGCGAGCGCGTGTACGCCTGTCCGCAAGAACTGGAGCAACTTCTACAGACAGCAGCCCACGCGGAAGCATCGATACAACGCGAAATAGTCGACACTGTGCCTCGATTTATTGTCACTACGACACGTGACACTCGCAGCCGAGCGCTTTTAACTTATCCAGGAGGAGAAAGGGTTAAGTCATAGGAAAAGGAAGGGAGAGAACGGTGTGGCCTAGTTCCCATATTTTCCGGATGCACACAATGCTCGGTCGACCGTGTGCTGCATGAGTCGAGCCTTCGAAAGTGTGCCCTATGTGGCCGCCGTCGCTACGAGGAGGCGGGACCGGTTGTAGCTGGGAATCTGCCCACGCAGTGACTCACGTTTGCACAGCACGCATCCGGCAACCAAGCGAACTTTAGCCTGTTTTGATCAGCACGTCTTGTCACCTTCAGCCGCCTTGGGTCTACACTGCAAAAACTTTTCCAACAAACTTCTTAACCTGTAATGGAAGTTCTTAATCTACAGAACATTTATTATATTCCAAGCTGCGGGCATAAAAATGCTACTGTAGAGAATTGGGAAAACGTGGATATATGGCGAAAAACTTGACCATCCGTGCGTATTCAGTACACGTGGTTTATGTGGTTAAAATTTCTTATGAGAGTAGCCCTACGACGCATGAAGGCGCAGTCCAGTCCAAGCTCATTACTGGTTGAGCCACGTCTCACACACGCGACACAACTCATGCATCACTCTAAATTTGCGAAATAACAGTGCTCGTTTAGATCANTGAGCCACGTCTCACACACGCGACACAACTCATGCATCACTCTAAATTTGCGAAATAACAGTGCTCGTTTAGATCACACTCAAAAGTAAACAGTTGACTTATATTAAAGTCAATCGTTTCACGGAAATACTTACGTTTATTTCCTTTGCACGAGAATTACAAGTAACTGCGCGATTGCCGACAACTTTGTAAGTTTCCTACGCGGGTCAGCTGGCACCTGATGACGTTTTGGCTGTTAGAAGCAGACTCGCGAAGTTGTAGAAAAAATATAACGATGATAATCGNAGCTGGCACCTGATGACGTTTTGGCTGTTAGAAGCAGACTCGCGAAGTTGTAGAAAAAATATAACGATGATAATCGTGGAACAAATGTGGACGCAGGAATGACAAGTAAGCGAGGTTAGTACATTTTTGAAGATGGTCGAAATTAAGACGTTGAAAGATTTCGTGTGAAAATTGATGATACACTTCAACTATACAGTATAATCGTTGGCACGGACTGCACACTTAATAAAAGGTGCTGTGTTGATGTCCATGTTTAGATTGTTTGCGGCTAAATGGACAGCATTGAAAGCTCCTGCTTACGATCTACTTGCCCGCCCAATTTGTATCCTTCCGTCATAACGTTGTCACAGATGCAATGACTTCATTTAAGCGTTGTTAGAGTAAAACTGGGAATTTGTTAGGAACGAAAACATGTTACTAATGTGGCAGTTCATAACTCTTGAACTTAAAACGAACGGTAGCCGATATAAATTATTCCAGTCTTTACAAATATTAGTATTACATTTTTAAATACGACGATACTATATAGAACTTAGTTTTCCAACATAGCTGTCAACATTACTGGTAGCATTGAAGTCAATGTTTCGGTAAAAACTAATTGCAGTAATGGACAGGGATTCTTTTTCAAAGATTATTTCGGAAGTGCTCATTAAATAGTTAACATCCTCTAACAATGCACTAAAATATGCAGCAATGATCGAAATGTGTTGCTTCGCTTACTAGCTTTATGATTGTGTATTGTTTTACCTCCTCTGTATGCAACATGTCTCTTTCGTAACCCTTCAGCAGTCTAGTTCGCGAACGTTTATTTTACCTCGTACTCTTTAGTTTCAGCGTATACTGGGACATGCATGTGGTGAAAAAAATAGCACCTCGTATTTTTGTGGTATGTGCTTATTACCAAACAAGTTCCTATCACGTAACAAGGCGCTGAGCGATGGAAGCTGGTAACCACATTCATCGCATTTCGGTAACTTTCACCGTTATCAACAAAAATAAGTGACATTTTTTTTATTCTCGGATCCGTAGTTTCTCTTAAAAAAAACAAGATACGTAATACTGAGGCTTCGCCAGACCAATTGTACTGCATAGCTTACAATATGCATAATCTTCTTCTTGGTATCGGGAATACTTCTTCTGTTTTATAAGTCTGTAGTTGTGAAACACATCAAAATAACTGCGAATAAACGCTGAATTGAACAGGTTTCTGGTAGCATTTGTGTGAAAGAAAGGCGCATGGGGGTTGCAGTTTTAATTCCCCTGCAGCCATGATTTACACGACATCTGTTGATCTTCAAGCACATTACACTAGCGTACTAGTAAGGCGTGAGCACGTGGAGCATGTGAGATATACAGTTCGCACTTTCAGGCGGGAATTAAGTTCTTATTTACTGATTAGATATTAAAAGTTTGTTCTGAACTTCAGGTCAAACCAATGTATGACGATTCCTTATGTCAAAAGAAAATATAACACGACGTATGACATATAATTATAATTACAGAAAACACGCGTGTTTAAAAATCGAGATTTTCATTTTTATTTTATTTAATAATGCGTGAAACTCCTTGAGCTGAAGTTTTTGAATATCCTTTCCTTGAATTGAGCTTTTAAATCCGTAAATGTTGGTTGAAAAAATAAGGGATGCGGTAATGCAATCATACAGTGCTTTGAAACACTGGACTGAGATGAAGTGTTTATGATGGACGAGAATTGTCACTTTTAAAATGGCAAAACAAATTTTGTTACTCTAACACACGTAGGCGAATAGCCCTATTCCTTAAGAAAAACAATTGCAAAATTTTAAATTGTGTGGTTGTTTGCCTGCCAGCTATGCGGTCTTTCGAGCAGTTTTATTTATTCAATGTGTGGAGACGATATTACCCTCTAGTCTAAACTGTTGCAAATGTCAGGTGTCATTTGAAGGAATCACTATTCTATATAAGAATTTGTACCATAACAAACCGTCTCAAAATTTTGATATCATTTAAATGGAAAATTTTAAGGTAACAAGTCGTATAACTATTTTTCTCATTTTTCATTTACAATCATTTCGGAGATTTGATATTGCATTTAGTACATTCCTGAATATTGCCAACAATGCAGCATGAGATCTTTTACTTAAATTACTAAGGAAAATTCGTTGATAATCTGTTGAATCAAAGAAATTTATTTATTATATGTATGCTATATGCTACTAATTTATATTCTGAAAATAATGTTCTTTTTAAATTTTAAAAGGAAATCCACTTTATCACTGCTGACCAGTATCGATGACCACATACTTAAACTAAGATTTTGTTAATGTGTATATTATTTTTTTCTCGTGAAATCTTGTAAATTTTGTAATTTTTGTGAAGGGACTAAACTTTTATTTAAAAAAAAAAAAANTATTTTTTTCTCGTGAAATCTTGTAAATTTTGTAATTTTTGTGAAGGGACTAAACTTTTATTTAAAAAAAAAAAAAACAGAAGTTTATAAAGAGCAATTTTAGGGGAAGTTTAGACTTTATCAATTAAGTTTTGGTGTAGANAAAAAAAAAAAACAGAAGTTTATAAAGAGCAATTTTAGGGGAAGTTTAGACTTTATCAATTAAGTTTTGGTGTAGAATGTGCGCAACCAGGCAATCAAAATATCATAACGTAGGCATTTTAGGACTTTCATATGCAAATATGGATACAAGTGAAATACGTACGCTACATAATCAGATAATTGTTTACCGTGATGTTTTCTTGAATATACGTATTAACGTGAGTAAAGCTGATGCGATTGGAATTGCATATAAGACTAAGTTTATTGCCTGAAAAGTTATTCACCTTATTCATAGTCTGTTCGTGTCGCCATAGTCGCGATCGTTAAGGCTATGATCTCCCATTTCTACAGCTTTTGAGAGAATTGACTTTTAAAACCCAAACGGGTAGCAAATATTTANTTAAGGCTATGATCTCCCATTTCTACAGCTTTTGAGAGAATTGACTTTTAAAACCCAAACGGGTAGCAAATATTTAAAATCGCTCTATTCATTTGGTTATAAATTAATTTTATTATGTAGTCTACTTTTTAACATAAATTGTATAATTTTATTTAATTAATTAAGTAACGAACTTTGGTTTATTTTATAATTAGTTAAAATTATAGTTTATTGTGTTGAAAAAATTATACCTACGTAATAAAAACAATTTGTAACAAAATGGCCAGTGCTAGTTTACAATATCTGCTCCAGTTAGGGTTTAAAACAATTAANTAAGGCTATGATCTCCCATTTCTACAGCTTTTGAGAGAATTGACTTTTAAAACCCAAACGGGTAGCAAATATTTACAATCGCTCTATTCATTTGGTTATAAATTAATTTTATTATGTAGTCTACTTTTTAACATAAATTGTATAATTTTATTTAATTAATTAAGTAACGAACTTTGGTTTATTTTATAATTAGTTAAAATTATAGTTTATTGTGTTGAAAAAATTATACCTACTTNTTAATTAATTAAGTAACGAACTTTGGTTTATTTTATAATTAGTTAAAATTATAGTTTATTGTGTTGAAAAAATTATACCTACTTAATAAAAACAATTTGTAACAAAATGGCCAGTGCTAGTTTACAATATCTGCTCCAGTTAGGGTTTAAAACAATTAATTCTCGCAAAATCTGTAGAAATGGGAGATAATGGCCCTAATGTTGAGTGAGAATATCACCGGACCTGTCCAGTGTCGTCACGTGTGCGAGCCAAAGACATTACTAGAAGCCTGCAACAACAGTTAATTACAGGAAAGGTTGTCGAGAGTAGGGCGAAGGTGCAAGTACGTAGGGAGGCAAGTATCTCGGCCAGAGTCGCGCGCTAGTGCTGGCAGGGCGTCTCCGTATTCTGCATGAGGTCATGAATAGAAGCTCCGCGGAAACGAGGCGCTAACTTTTGACACTAGTGTCCTCTTTTTTTTTTCTTTTTTTTTTTGTTACCCTTGCGAACGCCATTAGCAATAAGGGGGAGGGCAGGGTTGGGGGGGATCGAGAGAAGTTGTGACTGCAGCATCATCATTTAATTAAGGGCGGAAGGAAGGAAGGAAGGAAGAGAGAAGAGGGAAGGTGTTTCCGGCGCGGAACTGCGGACGGCGATAACGACTTTGCGTCTCGCTGATATTGATTACATTTACTGTCGCACAGTGTTTATCTGGCGCTGCTGCCTGATCGGTGCAGATATACCGGCCGAGCCACGACCGCGCGCCAGGTAATGAGGTTTCCCCGCCTGTCAAGGGCACCTTTTAATTGAATTGCGGTTCTTCGCCTTCCTGGATTTCTTTCCCGTAGCTTCTCTTTTTTTTATCCTCTTGCCCCCCCCCACCCTTCCTTCTACATTTACTGGAGTGTAATATTTCTGAATGCGGACTCGCATTTCTCGTAAAGCACTTCCCTATATACACGCTTCTATTCATATTTGCTGCGAAAATAAGATTACGGTTTCTTTTCCCAACGTTTTTTTTTCAACTCCAAATTGTGGATTTGCAAAGAAGCTGCCTAGAGGAGATATATTACTGAAATACTGCGGGGGATGTTTTCCTGTTCCAGCTGAAGGTGCAAATTATAGTAAACGTATTATTATTAAACAAGGATAGTCATTTCTAAAATAGCTATACCGTATATTTATACGGTCATTAAAATGTTGACAAGACGGCAATTCGAAGCTCCTTTTTATACATATTGTAAATTTGCTGTATTTAAGTGGGCACGAGGAAGAAAATCAACTCAATATTTGAATTACAGCAATTTTTAAACAAAAATTAGATTTCAGCAATTGTAATATGAATAATATTGTAACATTCTTTACTGATTCGCTTTGAAATCAAACGCCAGATGCTAAGTACTCGTGCATTTACGTACTTCGTCGTTTTTTACGCAACAAAATCAAATGTAACTGTTAATTAATGTACTGTATGGTCGCAGAATGAGTAGTTCACCCGCCATGCACGTAGAATAACAGCCGTATAATTTGATAGGTTCAAGGTGAACCGCCTTCTCGCTAAACCGCTGCTTCATCGGGCCTATTGCTAGTGCCCTGTAATAATGGTCGAATTGCCGTTGTCTTGATTTTGGTGATCTAGATCGCGGAACTCCAGATGTGAAAGAAATTTCGGGAAACAAATATGTGTCTTCCTTCTGCGTCTTTATGCATGCTGCACAGACTTGGAAAACTTTTACGAATTGTTTTTTGTCTTCCCGAAAAATTGCCAATATTTTGAATATTCCATTTTGTTTTCTCTGCGCTCTTTCATACATGTCAGTCAATCATCGTTTCAAAATTCAAGTGAAATTTTTATTTCCCAATAATTAATATGCCCTATTTATTTTGAAGAACTTTTGTGCAAAATACTGTAATGAAGATGAACATATATTTTGTAACTACCAATAATGTCTCATACGCCCACGCAGGAGTACGACTGTCAACGAGTGAACATTACCAATACGAGTCCACTGTCAGTCACCTGTGCTCTACGATGGCAAAATTGTGATGTCCAACGTCATAAGTAACACCAACCTCTACGACCAAGTATACCCTGCTCTTTCCCAGGAATCATGGTGGTATAGTGATGAGACTACTCGTCTCCCACCTAGGCGAACCGGGTTCCAGTCCCGGCGGGGTCGTCCCTGCATTTTCGCATGTGGGAATCGCACTGGACGAT